>JAWMRA010000078.1:72932035-72972252 GCA_035584735.1 Pseudotriccus pelzelni
AAGGGTGGGTTCAGTTCCGCGCACACTGTGTCTCACCTAAAAAATCCAATGCGCAGGCTCGAAGACGTAAAGACCTTTCCCGGATCTTCGTTTGCGAAGACTGGCCATTACTTACTTATTACCTACAAAGTTATTACAGGTCAACACAAGCCTGGCTGTGCCTGCTAAACCTTTGGCCTTGCTGAGGACTGGTTTGAATGGGTGTCAGCCAGTAAACTGTAGAGGTATCAGCACCAGGGCAGGCTCACAGGCTTACTATTTCTTTTTTGTGAAAAACGTGATGTTTTTGACTTCAGCTAAGTATTAGATGAGATAGAACTTAACAGGGAAAAGAAAATTGTTCCAGGAATGTCAGGGACGACTGTGAGCCATGTGCTGGCAGCTGCCACTGTGCCTCAGTGAGGTGAGCATGGTCGTGGCCTGGGGACGGCTGTCCGATGATATCCAGGCAACACAGTGGGTGGTGGTGACGGGGTGGGTGCTGGGACAAGACAGGCAGGGGTGGGGAGGCCCATGAGAGGAGCTAAGGGCTGGGAATCCAGGCAGCTCCCAAATGTCCGTGGGACCCTTGCCAAACCTTCTCCTGGCTTCCTCTTATTTGCCACCTGGATGGGCAGGGCCAAGGGGGCAGTGCAGGCTGCGAAACACCAACAGAGTTGCAGACATGGACCTCTCCAGTGAAGATTGATGTGATTCTCCCATCAAATAGCCCATATCAACCTCCATGGTGTGTCGTAGGGCTAGCCAGGCAGCTTTGGTAGATCTTTGCCTCATTAAACGTTGTTAAAGCACTGCTGTTTTCTAAGTATAGACATGTTTTCAATTGGTCCAAGTGCAAAGTATGAGGTTATGAAAGAGCATTGGGCACAAGTTATGCTGGCAGACATAAGCAAAGATTTCAGCAGAAGAAAACTGATGTGGCAGTGACATCGCACTTCATCAGGCTTCAACTTTCATTGTGTACTGCATTTAGTTGTCCACCTGATGGCAGTTTGAGCAGTCTGAGGACCTTGTGGTACTTTGGTCAATCTGTATAGTCAGTGACTCAGTCATCGTGATTTTCATTTGGATTGTAAGGCAGATCTTTGCCCTTTCACCAATTTCATTGTGAGCTAAAACTGGTGTAGACCTGTGAAACGTTGTCACAGATGAGGATTATATTTGGTGTTAGATCACTGAAATAGCAAGCTTCTCTAGAACACCTTATGTAAAACACTGCACTGAATAGAGTTTTTGCAAGTGCAGCTATTCCCTTATCTCTAAGCTTTAAGAGCTGTGCTAATGTACATCAATCAAAGATTTCCTTGTGAAGAAGACATGGAAATACAAGAACCCAAAATTTAGCCCCTAAGCCACACCATGAGATCTTTCTGGGTATTACTTTATCTGTTTTCTCCTCAGATCTGTGAGGTCACTTTCATGATATTACTTAACTGGACAAATGCCTTTTTTTTAATAAAAACAGCTTTCTACAAGGCAGAAATAAAGAATAACAGTGTTAATTTATGGACATAATGTTAAACTTCCCTAAATTCTATTAGATAAAAATATTCTTAATTCTCAGAATAGCTGTTATCTGAATCCATCAAATGTACTGCACAGCAAAGATGTCACCTGCACAGCTGTATGGTTATGTTTCAGAGACTACCCCTCATGAATGGTTGATGCTAGTTAAAAAGAGGGACAGAAAAGTGTTCTTGAAGAAAAAGCAGATCTGTGAACATTTCTGCCATTTGAAACCAAGACACTTGCCTTTACTAGAAGGTGAAGCTGTTGCAAACTTGTGATTTCTAAAAAGAAGCAAAGCCCCTCTTAAAGATTTGACCTGAGTTTAACTGAAGTAACCTTCAGAAGAGGTGTTTTCATTGCCATGCATGTGTTCTCTTGGACATGAGAAGCGGGCCAAGGCTGACATAGGATGTCCCATTGCACTCTCAGCATTCTCAGCAGTGTGCCCAGGTCTCCAATGGTCAGGGGCTGCCACAGGGATCCCGTTACAGGTACTGAGTCCTGATTACAACAGTTTTGGTGAAAGAACATTTATTCATGTTTGTTACCCCTCAGACCTAAACAGCAGCTCTGTATCTCTCTCTACATGAACTCTTTTCATTTCACTCTTGGAACGCACATTCCTCTGAGAACCAAACTAGAATTCGGAAGATTCATTATGGAAAGGTCCTGGGAATGTAATTAAATTACAGTAGCAAATTGTTACAACAAAATGGGGATATAGATGAGGCCATAACACAGGCTGTGTGAGATGATATCAGCAATAGTGTGGCCAGCAGGACCAGGGCAGTGATTTTTTCCCTACTCAACAGAGGTGTAGTTGCATCTCAAATCCTGTGTTCAGTTTTTGGTCCAAAAAAGACATTGAGATGCTGGAGTGTGTCCAAAGAAGGGCAATGAAACTGGTGAAAGGTCTGGAGAACATATCATATTCTTCACTGAAAGGGTGGTCAAGCACTGGAATAGGCTGCCCAAGGAAGTGGTGATTTCACCATCCCTCGAGGTGTTTAAAAGATGTGTAGACATAGTTTAGCGGTGAACTTGGTAGTACTGGGTTAACAGTTGGACCCAATGATCTTAAAGGTCTTTTTCAACCTAAAAAATTCTATGATTCTATGTAATTTGTGTACAGTTGTTTAGCAAACAAAGATCTACATGTTTCTTCTCTGTCTGAAATTATTCTTCTTCTGTTTGACTGAGAAATTCACCTGATTTGGAAGCTGCAGCAATAAATCTATAGTATTGGCAGAAACCTATTCATAAAATGTGGAGATTTTGCTATAAGTTCTGGAGAAAAGTCAATGTTGCAAAGTGAAGTGTAAAATTATTCCTGTCTCAGTGTTATTTTTGAGTCATATATCTCTGCCTTTTATGAACAGCAGGCATATTTGGAAGAATTATGTCTGAGTCATAAATCCCTATTTGCCTTGGACATGACTAATAGGTGTCTTTAACACAGTAAGATGATATTACTGTCTTAGCTTGCAATTTTTTTTAACCTCTGAAGCACATAGAACAGATGAAGTTTAAACAGTACGATGACATTAATCTATGGTCTGTCTGGATATTGTTACCACCCTCCTTTTCTGGTCCATTGATTCCAACTAGCAGATGCTGTAATTTATATGAGTCCCAAAATTTATTTTTTCAATATTTAGCAAGTGGAATCAGTGTGGTTGCTTTCAGAACCAGCTGGATGTTGGGGGCTGTGGGAGAAAGGGAGTGAGACAGTCGAGGCAGGGAAGGAGGGAGGATCATTGTTCATGCACTCCCTCACACTGCATCAGCTGGGGCTGTGGTCAGGGAAAACAAGTCTATTTAAATGAATAATGTTGCAGATCTTCCTGTTGTAGCTACCACTGGAGGCTGGTCTGTTTGTAGGCAATTACCAACCCCTTGTGTTTTGAATAGCTGTGCATCTTCAGTGCAACAAAATAATCTTCATGAGCTGGTTTCTGTCATCCTCATTGTCTTGTAGAAAAGACAGAGAACAACTCTAACACATCTAAACATTAATATTTAATATTTGTGAATATCTCTGCTAGTCTAAAGGCTGCCAAGCTTTGCTTATGAATAAGTTCTGAATTGTACAGGAGAACTTTTTATTATAGTGGAAACAACACTGTCCTCTCTACATGCCTTTACTTGCTGTTACTTGTCATTATCACTATTATTAGTTATTTATTTACCTATTGTAGGCCAGACTCTGCATTCCTGTACAGCATTATGCATGGTTACACTAGTTGCCCCAAAACTTATTCCCCTAAAAAGCCAAAATCTCTTTGTATGTGCACAGGATACACTGATAAATCTTATAGTACATAACAGGAACAAAAAATACTTGGAGTTTTCTGAGCATTCTCAATTGCTCCTGACAGTGTGTTACCTGCAACGCTAATTTATCTTGACTGAGCAGTGTGAACATAGCATCCAGAAGTTTCTGTGGGAAATTTGGATGCTGTTATATCTTTAATGGTTTGTTCTCCAGTATTCCTGGTATGTGATTTGTCCCTTAAATCATGTGGTATTGTATTTACTCAGCCATTAGACAGCCTAAATTCCTAAAAGAAAATAACTGTTGAGGAATAATGAATGAGGAATAATATATTATGCATCATGCATATGGAAATTAATCAAAATGTTTGCAGAAATTTGTGAGCCCTTCAGCAGTTATCAGCATTTTTTATAAATGGAATGGTAGCCATCCAAGTATTTACAAACAAATAACATGCCCTAACACTATTATGGACCTAACTGATAAGATATATATGCTAAAGCATCAACAAATTACAGTTTGAGCCGTTCAATCAGTTCTAATTAATTCTAGATGTTCCTCGGGGGAGATTCTGTTCAAATTAACTGATTATTAGCAGTGATGAGAGCTGGATGGTGAAAAATGTATCCTTTCCTACAGGCTTCAGGAATATGATAGCATTTTCTTGGACATGAAATAAGGCAGTGATCTGTGTATTCAAATATGACACATAAAAGAGATTTTCTTCTGGTAGAAAAGGTAATCAGAGGCTTTATGCATTTATTCTCTCCCACACCCTTTTAGCTAGGAACAGATAGTGCAAGATAACACTGCAACACCCTAAACCTGTGACTGACTGTGGTTTAGATTCAGCTCACTAGTATCTACCTCCAGATGAAGAACGTGGGTGGTTATTTAGTTTAGTACCAGGTAGGAATTTATATCTTTACATTGGAGGATGACTTTGTGAGCTTTGGGCTCTGCTTGAAGAAGAAATGTCATCTTGAGCTACCAAAAAGCACACATTTAAAACAAACAGCTGAAATGACAGCAGCTGTTGCCCCCAGGCTGATCAAGCTGAGCACTGAAAAGGATGATTTTATCCCTGTGCTGTGGAGACTGTCACTTTCTGATGTAAACAACTAACATGTAGCATTTCTTCTTATAATTGTAGGCAACATGCCACAAATGAAAGAGAAACTGTGCTACTGCATCTGCCAGCCCTTGAAGGCTACAAGTGGTGACACTGACTTCAAAATTTAGGCAATTTTATTTGAATTCTTTTTAATTTAATTATGCTAAACTGTTTTAATGGAAGAATATGAAAAAGAGCAGCTGTGAGAAAACTGCAAGGATGAAGTTGATTATTTTTGCTCTGTCTCCAAAGTAAAAACTTCTATGTTATTGTGCTTAGTTTTAAATAGAAGTTTAGACATGTTTGGAGTGTGGACTTCTAGCTTCAGACATCTCGCTTCCCTTCACACTTTCGCTTAATGAGTGGTATTATCAAATGTGCATCCAGTTTCTTTGTAACTAAATTTTCTTTACTACTATAATTTCATACAGCTTTTCTACATCAGTGATGTCCTTTGTAATCATTCTGTATTCTTAGTGTCATATACTTTGTTTCATAGAATCCCACAGTTTTTCATTTTGCAGGGTTTTATAGGGCTTATCACTATTTTATGTCAGGTGTAGTCAGGAATGGGCTTTGGCTAAGACAAGAAGATAGAATTAATTAATGTTTGAAATATACCTTCTGTGGAAAGCTAATTTGCTATGTTAAGAGAAATTACACTCCTGCAGCGACTGCAGATGTTGCTTTATGCTACTTTTAATCAAGGTTATTTGTTTAAGACAAATAGACATTATTTGTCAAATATTTTCTTTTTCTTTTTTATTAGAAAGGTTAATTTTGTTTCAGAAAGTTATCATCTCTGATCTCATATCTGAAAATATATTGCACTCTCTTTATCAAAGAATTACCAAACTGTAGCCTCTACTCATAATCAAACTGTTAACTGAGTACCTGGGCCAGAAAGTCCACTAGCAGGCTCCTAAACTGCTGAAACTTCCTTCAGGAAGTTTATTATTTTAATTTTACATGTAATCATAAAGAAAATAAACAAACAAGCCTGTGGAAATTTAAGTTGCATACAATTTCCAGATTCTTAATAGATATGAGCTTCAAGAGTGATTTAAAGCTCTATATGTGGTTGGGCACTGGAGCCAGGGGAGTGGTCAGAGCACCAACCTGCCAGAGTTCAACAAGCTCTTGGATGATAGTCTCAGGCATATGATGTGACTCTTGGGGATGGTCCTGTGCAGGGCTAAGGGTTGGACTCGATGATCTTTGAGCATCCCTTCCAACTCAGCATATTCTGGGATTCTGTGATCATGAAAGGTTTCTGGAGAACCACTGAAAAATTCAAAGTGTTTTTTAAGGTATGAGATCATACTACTGAGGTAACAAGAAACAATTACTCAAATTCAAATGTTTGAGTTCAAGGGGAGAGAGCGCAAAAAACTATGCAGAGAATTTGGAAAAAAAAAATATTTTCACTTTGACATATGCTGTGTATACTCTTGGCTCAGTGACCCATAAGGGAGGAAAAAAAGAGGAAAAATTTCCACCGTAGTTGAAGTGTGACTGTATATATACTACTGAGTAGGTGAAATATCATTATCTTGCTAACAGAAGCTCTCTGTTGGCAATATATGTGCTAGGTTTTTTTTTTTTTCACAAAAGTTTATGTAGGACCAGTGCGCTGTAGAAAGTACAAAGCTTATTAAAGGTCTTTATAAGATCGTACTGTAGTAATGTAGGAATCAGAAGAGAAATGTAACTTTGATGTCAGATTCTTATTTTGGCTGGCATATCAAATTACTCTTTTGGTACCCATAAATATCATGTCAGACCATTAAAGAAGAAACGGCCTGAATTCCCATAAAGTTCTGTTATAGCGTTCTTACTGATTTAAATAGATCTTTAAAGCCAGAGCAGAATTACAGAACTTCGTTTTTTGTTGTTTGGGGTTTTTTGGTTGTTTTGAAGCTATGCAAATACACTGACCTATGTACTTTTCCCCAAATTGTTCTGACTGGATCTTTCCTAAAATCTGAACGTAGCTTTCAGTTTTGACTTTTGAGCTGGTTTTGTTATATGGCTAAAGTTGAACAGATGAATTTGCATGTAATTTCGAGTTGTTTAATCAGCTGAAATTAAGTTGAGATAGGAAGAACAGGAAATACCATCAATATTTATTATCACAATAGATGAAATCAAATGCATTGTTCAAGTGAGGAATCAATTCTGAAACAAATTCCTTTGGAGGTTTACAGTCTCATATAAGAGTACTCTTCCTCTGCAGTAATTTCAGGGGAATACCTACAGACATACACTCTACTAAGCTTAAGTTACCACTATTTTATTCATTCATGGTCAGGGCTGCTGAACCTACCATTGCTTTCTCTCCATAAGTCTTCTTTATATTCAGTCAAATATTATTGGAATGTATCTACCTCCCATCTCTAACCAGCCGGGAAGCTTGATACTTCTAAAATATTTCTGTCATTTCTAGGATAGAAAAATTCATTCCCACAATACTGCCTTTTATTTTTTCTTCCTCAGAAACAGGTAACTTTTCACCTTTCTAAGAAAGTAGCAGTGAATACAGAGGAGGAGATTTAGAAACTGAGTTAGAAGGTGAGTATTTTTCTGGCAATGGATAGTTTTGATAGTTTGAAAAGGCACTGATGCTTACCCAAACAAAAAGTTTCTGAAATCCTCCTTTTAGATTTATGTTAAAATTTTTCTGTTTGTATATCCATTGATGCCTGCTTATTACACACTGGTAGTGGTGGGGCTGGTTTATTTGTATCCATGATAGCTTCTTTATACTTCCATTTTCAAAAGTTAAAGGCATATTTCTAGTGAGAGTAATAAAACAAAACCAAAATCTGCTCAAGATCTATTGCATTTCCTCTGTCTTAGAAATAAAAGATAGCTGATGGATATATAGTCCCTAGTGAGCTCTTATGTGCATCTTGGATGAGACTTTTGGCAGAATCTAATCTCTTTCTGCAGAGAGACGTAAGTCTTGCTTCTTTAGCTGCTGGTAGCAGGAAGGACATCCTCCATCATCAGCAGCATATTTCTGATACAAATTTATTTGCCTTTGTAGAGATGGTGTTAGTCATACAAACCTTAGTAGACTTTTGTACTTTACTGTGTTCATTTCCAGATTCAGTGACGTGCATAGTGAACTCCCCAAATCAGCATGATTTCACTGATTAAACATATATTTTACTAGAAGGATATAGCTAAGAATTACTGGCTAACAATTTTTTTCCAGATTTATCTCTGCTTTAAACTTCATTAAAACACTAAGACTATAATGACAGTAGATTTTTATCTTAGACATCTAATTTAATCAGAATTATTTCTTGCTCTATTTTTTCAGCTCTATAAACTTGACTTAGTCAAGTTATTCTTAATGTTTTTCAGTTACAGTGCAATCGAAATCAAAACTTTCTAAATGAAACAAAACTGATGGATATTCCTGTATTTTAAGTTGGATTGCTTTCCATTTATTTTATTTTATTTGCCCTAGTTTTTTCATTTGTTTGTGTTATTTTTGTCCTGAAAACAGTCTCCCTGGTATGGGAGTGTTAAAACATATGAGAAGTTCCAAACAAAATGAAAACAAATGGTTCATGTGTTCAAAAATAAAATATTCTGTGATTTTCTCTGTATAGTAACAATCTTCCAAGAAATAAACAGGTAAGGTAGCAGCAGTTCCTTGCAAAAAGAAGATGTAGATTGACACCCAACAGGACACCATTCAGCTCAATCAGTTAATATCAAGCTTTAGCTTTCTCTTGAGAATCATGGAGCAATGTCCATATGTAAGGAGGATTACAAAATGAGCTGCACATACATTTTCCCCTCATCTTTGTAGCATCCATTCTTACCCATTCCTGGGAAAAGGTACCAGACTTTAAGCAGTGTATTTTAACTACTACAGGTTTCATAGGATTATAGAATAATGTCTTCCCACCCTTTACTACCTTGACTGTAAGTTCTTTTGATTTCTGTCATGATAAAAGAAGTCTGCCATAATTTTATTATAAAGGTTCAATGTTTTGAAGCAGAACAACAAACCTGCATTTCTTAATAATTTAAAATTCTCTTTAATGTTTTTCATGATGCAACAATTTCACATCTCCTTGGAAGTGTGCCTAAGCGTTGCTTTAGATCCCAGGGAAAAAAACCTAACAAACTAGTAGTGGTGGTGGTGGAGTGCCAATATAAAAAATAACTACCTGCTTAACAATTCTGTGTGGATTTTCCTGATTTATTCACTTGTAAACAACATAATCAAGATTCCTGTTGTCCTTGTTGTTTGTACTCATGACATAAAGGGAAGGAGAAGTTAGGATCCACTCTGTCCCAAGCAGGGAAAATTTACTTTGATATCAGTAAGAAATTGAACAATAAAATGAACTCTTTTCTATTGTTTGAGACAGATATCCATCAGTTTGTTTCTTTTATTTCTATAATGTGTGTGGAGAAAGAGCAAGCAAGGGAAAGGACAGCATGCAGCATCTCAGCAACAAACAAAAATCCCAAGTGTTTCTTTGATTTCTTAGTTACATGTAAATTAAGAGAATCTGTACTGGTTTCTTATCTGTAGCTACTAACAGAACTTTCAATAATCTTCTATAGGCAGATGTATTTTGATGCTTTGACATTCACCTAGACCATGTCTGTACAAACCACTAGCTGAATTTTCGTTCCATCTTATTTTTTAGTGCTTTTTCTGCTAATGCACTTGAAAGCTAGAGTGACCAATCAGTGTAAATACAGAAAATTTGTTTGGACAGTACTAAAAGTTTGTTAAAATTAGTTCCATAAAACATCTAAAAATGTAAATATGTAAGTTTAGAGGTAATAATTTCCACATTCTAAGATGTTGTAAGATACAATTTAAGCTTAAAAAATAGATAGTTGTTTCCATCTGTGTTTTCAGTAATATTAATTCGGGTCTCTTCTGAGTCTGCTAATGTTCATTATTTATTTTTAGCAGAGACTGTGAAGCAGAGACTCCCCCACCTACTAACTTTTTTCATCTAGTAGTAGTGGCCTATTTTCAGCAAAGCTAGATGGATGCACTGGCCTAAGTACATCAGCAATAATCAAGGTACAGAATCAAAGAAATAACTCCCAACTAATAGATGTTTTGTGAACTGCAAACATATGCTTTGTGAACATAAGGGTTGGGGTTCCTTGATGTTTTTCAGGCATACTTATGGAAAATACTGAATGAAATACTACCCTGCAGCGGTGTGCCCTCACCTTGAATATTGTGTGCAGTTTTGGTCACCGCAATATAAGGAAGGTATTAACTGTTCAAGAGTGTCCAAAGGGGGGCAGCAAGGATAGTGAAGGGCCTGGAGGGGAAGCTGTATGAGAATGAGGCCACTTAGCTGAGGTGACTTGGTCTGTTCAGCCTGGAGGAGGCTGAGGGGAGACCTCATTGCAGTCTACAACTTCTTTGTGAAGGGAAGAGGAGGGGCAGACACTGATCTCTCCTCTGTGGTGACCAGTGACAGGACCTGAGGGAGTGGACTGAAGTTGTGTCAGGGGAGGTTTAGGTTGGATATTAGAAAAAAGGTTTTCAACCCAGAGGATGGTTGGGTTCTGGAACAGAATTCCCAGGGAAGTGGTCACAGCACTAAGCCTGACAGGGTTCAAGAAGGGTTTGGATGATACTCTCAGGCATATGGTGTGTCTCTTGGGGCTGGTTGTGTGCAGGGCCAACAGTTGGACTTGAAGATCCTTGTGGGTCCCTCCCAACTCAGCATGTTCTGAGATTCTCTGATACTGTGCTATATACTGTATTCACGTATCCAGTAGCTGATAAATCTTGCCACCTCCAAAAGCCTTAGGAGAAGAGGGTAATGAATTTCAGAGTGATATAGAGGTATACCACAGAAGAAAACGGAAGGCCACTCTCTTGTTCAGTCTGACTGATGTTAGAGCACAAACTGGATGTGATTAGACTAGAGGAAACAGGAATTCAGTTGAACTGCTGCCCCTCAAAGAGAATGCTAAAATACCCACTGAGGCAACACTTCATCCCAGTGTTCATGTGCTCAGACTCGATGGACTTTTCCTAATGTAACTGCCTGGAAAAAAAGCTTTAATTGGTTGGTAATTATGTGGCACCTTTCAGTGCCCCAGTACCTAGTACTTGACTATGAAACATATCCAATCTTCTCTCAGAATAGTTTCTATCCTAATGAAAGTATCTGTATTCAAATTTCACACATTAGTGTAGCAAGACACACAAATAAGGGAACTTGTTAAAAGTTGCAAGAAACTTGTAAAAACAGAGTGTTGGTTTCTGAGGTCATAATAGTTGCATCCAGTTTCATGAGCAGATATGAAACCACTTTAAATAGGTATGTGTAAAATTCATGCTGCTCTTTTTCAGATGACTTGCAAACAAGAATGTGCTATGACTTTTTTAAGATCTGCCACACTGTTGAAGCTCAGTGATTCAACACTTATCTAGACTTTGTTTATAGAAAGTATTTCCTCAATTTTCTTTTGTTTGTTTGTTTTTTCCTATATTCTTTCCTTGCAAAAATAGTGCTGCTATTGCTATGAAAACTAATTTGAGATCTACATGTATAAGATTGTTATTTAAGTGTAACATACCACACAGATGAGGGAGATAAGGGCTCCTAAGTACATGGTTGAAATCTTAGCTGAAGCAGAAACATATTTTTAACAAGCATAAAGAACTGCTATTTATTTGTAAACTTATGTAAGTTCACTGAGTTTCTTGAGAGAATCTTTGCCTGTATGTATCATCTAGATAAGTATATAAAACCCATGTCAAGAGACTTTCAATAGTTGCCTTAGAAATTAAAACAATAGCAATAAAATATAACTTTGTTTTAGAGGTAATGTCTATTGCTTAGGGAAGGTATTCTATTGGGATTTAAAAGAGTTTCTGAGTTGCAGAAAAATAAATTTATCTCTTAGTAAAAGAAATTCACTGTCTTGTTAGGGATGCAGTAAAATAAGAAAGGACTAAAAATGGATTACATTAATATGCATGTATTTATAATTGCACTCCTGTGAAAGAACTTTCAAGAATCTAAGGTTAGTGATAACAATTTATGGAGATGTACTTATCCCCAGAAGAAAACAGTGATAACTTGCTAGAACACAAGAGTTTCAACAATACTGTCAAAATACATATTGTGGAAAACTTACCATTTAGGAACTATAGGTCAATACAATAAATTATTTTAAAACCAAGTTTGTATCAACATTAAAAAAAATATTACTTACTTTATGAAATACTGTCTATATAACTTAGGGCTAAATTCTATTCTACGATAACTACACAATTCTCATCTGTGCTACTGACAACTTTGTTGGTATTTCTTAAAAACTGCTATAACCTTTGCAGTCCCTCTCACATTTGCTGCTGGTGATGCTAATTAATTTCATACACAGCCAGGTTTAGTTTACATCGATTAGACATACATGTATGTGTTGACAATGATGGTAAAGAGCAAAAGTAACTGAATTAGTAGGCAGGTCTTAAACAAGGATAAGCTTAAATAGAAGGGATTCAAGAAGATTGTCCTGATGCTCTATTTCATGTTTTAAGCAGTAAGCCAGGCAAAATGGGACTCAGTGTTAGAATCACCAGCAAAGAAAACTATTCAGCTAATGAAATCTGCTCTCCCCTTTTTAGCAGTAATTATATCATTATCTAAGATATAAGAGTAAAAAAAATTGATAAATCCACAGAACACATTCTAAGAAATGGTATCAATAGCAAAATCAAAAAAAAAGAGGTAAATAGATATTTTATATTAAATAGTTTATAAATTAATTGTGATACAGGTTAGGTTTTGTGTCTTAGAGGTGCATCTTCCCACGGTAGATGGATGAAAACCACTTCACTTGTGGACATATAGACATTACAGAAAGTAGACAGTTGGATATGACCAAGGTAGTGACATGCACATTGACAAACTGAAACCTTTGAAAGAAGATATAGTAAGAAATATGAAAAGTTCAAAATGCCTTATTCAAACACTGTTGCGTCTTATTTTGTCTCACAGTGTCTGTGCTGGAGAGGACAATTAAACAGTCAATAATGCCTGAACTGTTTGGTTCATATTGTGCTGCTGCACTGATTGCATCTGAATGTTCTCTCCCATTTTTTGTTTAAAATGCAAGTTCTTTGGAGAAGGGACTGGTTATTGATATAATAAGAGAAGAATAGCATTGACCCTGCATAAAGACAGTGCTCAAATATGAAGGCATTACCTTTCTAATAATCCTCAGGATGTGCCTTACCATCACAGAGCACTGTAGCCCTATTGTATCCAGTATCAGGCATTTAATTTTAGGAAACAGGAAATCTGTTGAATAGGGAAGAGAGCAGAGCAAAAAAGAATGATCAGAATCTAGGAGGCAAAATGTCCTGTGAAGACAGATGGAAGGAATGGGGATTGTTAGAGATGATATATCTGTATTTCATAGCTGCATGATATGAAATATCATAGCAAAAAGGAAGAGAATAATACACAGTATGTTAATTATAGTGTATGTAGAGCAAAACCCAGAGGACTTAAATTTCAACCAGGCACTTTAATGTTAAACACCTGGAAAATCTTTCACCTGTAAACCTAGCTAAAATGTGGAAGAGGCAAGTTGAGAAACTGTGAATCCTCTGTCCTCAGAGGTTTCTAGACATCATCTGGATGTGATTTACTCTGCTTGTGATCTTAGTGAGGGACTTCAAATACTATCCAGATAATGCTGGATCACTGGCTGGTTTCTCTAGGTGTCACTATAGCAATCTGTAATAAGAACTCCAATAAAAGCACAAGTCTGAGGGTTATATGGATGAGTGGTGAACAAGGCAGGGCACCATTAAGAGGTAGGTTACCACTTTATTAATATAGTGTACCGGTTTAAGTTTAGGGAGGTCTAACTGCAGAAGTTTCAGAAATTATACAGGTCACTATAGGCTGCTAGTAAGCGTACCTATAAAATTAAGCTTTCTCTTTGAATTCTTTCTAGAATAAGGTAACCCAAACAAAAGAAAACTCTCAGGCAAAGACTGCTTGCCTGGTCTTATATATACATGTAAATATCAGTTTAAGATGTTCTCCGGTGAAATCTAGATCCCTTTTACTTATGTTGTGCAGCACTTGGGCTTTTAATCCCAGTTTAACATCTATGAAGGAATGAATTCTCATAGAAATTACTAAATCTTAACTTCTACTATCTCCAAATCAGATTTATAAGTTGCTGCATGAATAAATTCAATTATTCATATAAATGTGTTTCCATGAGTCTGCAAGGCTAAAAGTCTCAGATTTTTTTTTTCTGTTTTTTGGCTGGAGTGGGAAATCTTTCCTTTAGACTCCATAATGGGTATTTGTCCAGGCTGCATTTTCTTAACAGAGATCTTTGAGGGATCTTTGAAGGAGAATTCTGAACATCTAACAAGAGAAAGCAAGAGACTTGAGTTATCTGGACGAATATTAAAACAATTTGCAGGGATATATGGCAGGATTCATTCATGTTTACTTCTACTAGCATGCAAGCACCTTTTCAAAAAGGGGGAATACCAGTGCCTCTGGATGCATTTTCTTCCATCCTACATACATTTTAAACTTTAATGAGTATTCTCTCATAACAAAGTCCCCTTTAGAGTGACACTAAGAAATGAGTTGTTCATGCTTCAGTGTTTTTTAAAAAAATATATTTTAAAAACAAATGGAATTTTAAAACACACACATAATTCTTTATGACAGATAGCAAAATTGGAGACTAAAATTAGCAATTTAACTTAGTGACTTTGCAAAGACTTGTATGGTTCTATGTAAATGATACTGATCTGTTTTCTAGGATTTCTTTTGAACATTCAATTGTCAAACTTTAAGTAAAACTGTAAAGCTAAAATAAAGATAATTTAAAACAGGCTTTTAAATGTTGCATTAGTTTTGCAGCTGATATGAGCCTAATTATTTGTATATTCCATTATAAGAAAATAGCTAAACTGAATGAACTTTTTAAAGCCACCTATTAAAGGAAATGTAATAACATTTTCCTTGTCATCAATTAATAGAACTGACTACCTTGAAAATTATACTTGCTGATGTTCTCCCAGTTTTAAAGTATGGAATATCCTAAACTCTTCTCCAGTCACTACACTTCTAAAGTACAATGATTGGAGGACACTTTCATGGCTTGTTCACATGATGGACAGTAAAAGAAATTGTTTCATTTATTAAGACCCTAGGAGTTGTTTCAATCTGTCATGACACTCACAACTTTTTCCATGTCAAAGATAAGACTCCATCAGTTGTCTTTTTGAACAACACTGTTAGAGGAGAATGTAGCGGTTTTGGTAATCTATATAAACAGCTCTAAGAGCATATAGCTTTTTCTGGTTAAATAACAGCATTTTTACATACAACACAGTAACTGACATTTTTGAGGAAGCTGGACTTTGATGAATAGCTCATGTATTAGTTTTGAGCACACATCATGTCTGTAAGGGATGAGAGAGAGCTACAGGACAGGACTGCTGCTGGACTGAAAGGGCTGACCATTTGTAGAGGAGACCATTTCCCTGCCATTGATATTAGAATCTTTCATCTTGGTAGGCTTGGTGCTCACTGCGATAAGAAGGTTTTGTTTTTGTCTTATTAGATACACCATAGCTCCCAAGCTATTAACTCTTGGAGAAGAAAAGTCCTCTTTTCATGTCATCCTAGGAATCTGGTTTTAGTGAAATGTCAAGTCAGCAAGTGTCACAGCTACATGCAGTTGATTTCAATTGTAAAGCAGTGTCTAGCATGGGCAAAGATAGAAAATCTTAATTTATCATAGCTTAGTCAAACATCTGTTGTTTTATGACTTTCTTTTTGCTGGAAAGCCTACCTATCTCCTGCATCTGGACAGCAATTTTAGGTATTTTCTCAATACAGCCAGTTGTGCGTGTGTGTGTACCTATATAGATGCACAGTATGATCAATCTGGCAATGGCTCTTGTGCTTCTGAACTTTATGATGTTGGTGTGCTTCAGATATACTGTATACTTTTTACTTCTTGCAGCACATATCCTGCATAATTACTACTTTCTGCAGAATGCTCTCTGACTTGATCTGAGAAGTACACATGAGCAGACTGATAAAGATTTTTTCAGGCTTCTTCAATGATAAAGTATGGACCAGGTGGATTTTTCTGTTGGAGGTACCATGCTCAGAACAGACATCACATTGAGAAGCAATTAGCTGAGAGTCAGGGAACTCAAAGCTGCCTTGCAGCCACTACCAGAGCAGCTCAGTACACCCTACCCTCTTCCACGAGTTACTTTTGGAAGAGAGGGCTGCTGAAACTGAGCCTACAGGTCATATGAATTATCCTAACAGGTTGCAAATGGCCCATTAGCCAGAAGCAAAACCTTTCCAAACTATGTTTTTGTAAAGACATGGTTGTACAAAAGAAAATACTACTAAAGTTGTACTAAAGTTGTACTAATTTCCCCTTTGTCCAGGGGAGTTGACTGAGAGAAAGGCCTCATCTGTGATAGTTGCTTTGTGTTTCCCAGTGCAGTTAGTCTCATGTCCCTATTTGACTAAAATTAAAGAAGTTGCTGCCTGTCACATTAAAACTCATGCATGTAATCTGTAATTTATTAGCCTGTCTCTGTCAACGGAGTATTATATTATATATAGAATTCCACTCTTATCGACTAAATTGAGGAAGCCTGTGTGTTTTTACTAGGCAGGCTATCTAATTTGCAAGTACAAACTTGAGAATATTGAAATGCTGTGAAGATTTCATTGTCCATGTTGGGAGGGCATTGCTAAGGCTACATGACTGACTTACCTCTATGTTTATGTGTTTTAGCTAGCTGGTTTTTTTCTGTTGTAAATTTAATGTAGAGCCCTTTTTAAATGTTCTATTCTTGCAGTAATTTGTGTGCCATACCTTTAAGTTAAAAAAAAAAAAAAAAACAGGCTTTCAGGCTTAACCTATTTTACAACAGTTCTTGCCTGCAAATAAACATCAAGGTACAAACAAGAAGGTGGCATATTTACTATGAATGTCTAGATACAAATTTATAATGGTCTAAAAGTAAAGTTATTTCTTCAAATGTAAAACATTCAATGCTTTAGCCATACCCAGTAAATAAATTTCAGGACTGGGCAAAATAAAATCCCTCTGTGATTGTATACTGTGATTGTATATTTAACTATTTAAGTCCTTTTCCCTTGTTTGATTGTAGTATTGACATGTTTTGTGGTGAGAAATACAGGAAATCTGTGGGGAAAAAAATTAGGATGATATCTGGATGATAGATTGCAGTGCAGTTTCTTTGGGGTTTTTTTTTTGTTTAGTTGGTTGGGTTTTTTTGGGAGAGGAATGTTTGATTTTGTCATGTATCTATTAGACTGCAAGCACATCATCCTCACAGTCAGTTGATTGTTGTGTCAAATATTTTAGTTTTCTCACTATATGTTACCAAGCTCTAAAGAGTCCAGGTGGGGATTCTTTGATCAGTCAGAGTTGTCTTAATGAAAAAGAAACCAGGATATTATCTGGAGCTCCAAAAGCACAGGGTCGTTTTCAAGCAAGGGGTTAAAACTACTTTTCTCAACTAACAAAATTTCAAATGCAGACGGTGTATTTTTGTGGGAGGGGGTTACAGAAAGGGAATCCTCAATACCAATTGGCTGGTCTCTATCAGCTGCAGTTGAGCTCAGGCTGCTGCTGAAGCGCAGTATAGATCTGAAGGGTAAATGTGTAGGGAACCACAGAGAGGGATTCAGTCGTATCCCGAGAAGGGAGCCAACCTCTTCCAGTAAGAAAGTGGGTTCTACCTACCTTTCCTGCCTGTGAGATCCTTTGTGAATGAAGGGGAACACGAGAAAGGGCAGTTTATTGCTACAGTGATTCGGAGAACGAGGCACTGCCGCTGTGCCCGCTGCTGCTGCTGCTGCTGCTGCTGGCGCTGGCGTTGTTGGTGCTGCTGGTGCTGCTGCAGCTCCATGTAGCAGGTAAGGCAGCTTTTCCAGGGAAAGGGGGGCGGGGAGGGGAGACTGGGATGGTACCGCGGTGGCTGGGGCTGTGGTGTGGGGTCTCCTGGAATACTGCACAAAAGGAAGCTGCCTCCACGGGGGAGCTGCAGAGGCACGCGCGAGAAATCTGTCCGTGTGGATTAGCAGCCTGTATTCCCTGCTCATCCCGGTTTGGAATCGCAAAACTTCAGTAAGTTCAAAACAAAGTGTGCGAGTCCGCAGCACCTAAAGGAAGAGGGAACAGTGGAGGGAGAGGAAGGAGCTGCATCTTCCCCTTCCCTTTTTGCAGGCGTCCAGCCCTCCACCAGGTCTAGAAGCGGCTCTAAAATACATAGGTACGTAGGTGTGGGTGCAACTACTTCGGTGGTGATGGCTAGGAAGATCAGTGCTGATGAAAAGGAAAATACAGTGTGCCAAACTGGGGACTCAGTTGAGAGGGAAAATAGCTAAGAGAGGGTGTGAAATTCGTGGGACTGAAAAATGTATTTGCCAGATTTTTATGTCCTTTTTCTTTTTTTTTTTTTCTTTTTTTTTCTTTTTTTTTTCTTTTTTTTCTTAAGCACTCAGACCTCTGTGTGTGAATACGGGGGCAGGGGGGGAGTTTCTGCAGCACTGACCTTTAAAGTAATAAGGTTCAATTAAAAAGAAAGAAGGTAAGGAACGTGAATTTGACTTGAAACAACTTTGAAAACACCTGACCACCTTACTCCCTTAGGAAAAAAAAAAAAAAAAAAAGAAGGCACTGCAGAAACAATTTAATGGTGAAAAATAAAATTTAGCCCTGACATAGAAGATTTTCAAATGCGAACCATGATTTATCACTATAATGTTTGAAATTGATCTTCTACAAATTAGTCATGTGATGACCAGTATAACATACCTAATCTTTATACAGATGGCTTAATGATGAGTTTAGCTCTGAATTACAAACCATGCTGCAAGTGTGCCTATAACAGGGATGTGTGAAAGTACTTATCTTGAATATTTCATGTAATTTTTTATGTGAATGGCTCTCTGGTTTTGGTATTTCAATTCTTAATATTTAATCTAGAGTAGGGAAGATATATATTTCTTGTCTTTTAAATATTCCTTTCAAAACATGCTCTGGTGTGGTGGTGATGACGGACTTTGTGTAAATCTCTGTGTTTATTGAGTGACAGTTAATTTTTTTTTTCTGTATCTGCAAATATCTATACAGAGCTAAACAGGATGCCGGATAGCATCAGTCAGTGTTTGAGATTATCAGTAATTTTCCCCCTATTTTCAAATTCAAATATAAATGAAAAACCCTAAAAATTCAGTAATACTAAGTAGATGTTATTATAATATAGCCTTTGCTCTGTGTGTGATTGCATTTCAGATACAATATAAACCAATATTAAAATGTTTCCGTGAACCCATGCTTTTAGAAAATTCACAAATTTGTCAGGATGCTTTTATTTCAGTCCTCTGAACATGTTGTTAAAACTATCATTGATCACAGTGTGTTTTCAAGAGGTTTCCAGGCTTCTTACAAAATATTTCCCTAGATCTGAAAGCCAGATGGTTACATTGCAGAAGTCATAAGCAGTTAATTGCTAAACTGATTTGAGTGCTCCAGAACATATCAGCATACCGACCAAAAGCTTCCATTGCGACTGATCCAACTAGTTACCTGATGTTGCTCTTCTTAGAGACTGGGGTCTGTGTGAGAGATGGTAGGGAAAAGAGATTCTCTTTTGGGGAAACAAGAAAAAAATATTTTGTTGAAAAGACTGCTTCAAAAAGTAATTTATTTTGTCTTTCTCACATCTATCACATATATGACATTCTTCCTCAAGTCTGCTTTATTTGGATTAATTTATGCCCTTCACCTCTGTTTCTCCCCCCCCCCAAAACTGTTCTGAATATCAGATCTGTGTTATTTGTTTATCTACTCTGTGTTGGACCTCCCACAATTTCTATTTGTAATACATAGAATTCCCTCAGAGTCTTCAATACTTTGTCTTTTTTTCCCTAAATATATAGGAAGAAATAATATTTCAGTTGCAATGACATACAGTAGAGAATAGATAACAGAATAGCAAATATAAATGTTATGGTTGTCTTGCTCTATGCAGTTTTTCATTTTATATCCATCAGTTAGTTTTGTTCTTCTGAAGAAAAAAGATGACTAGTAATCAGTATTCAGAAGGAAAGCAAATGCTTATTTTTCTTTCTTTCAACCTTAAATAACCAATTAGTTCAATACTAGTGCTTGAGATGATTTAAACATTTTGTAGGTAGCAAATTCTTAAATTGCTTCTCCTTAAGTGATTTTTAGACTGATAGTTTTTTCAAAGTATTCAAATTATTTAAAATACTTTGTAGACACCTGTGTAATAAGAAAATGTCATGGTGTTTTTATCTTTATTGCTTTTGTCTGGATGCTACTATTACATTATCTTAAATGTACGGTTATAAATGTTTCATAAAAAGTTAAAAAGTTTATGTTTAAGTAAGTATTTAAACAGCTATCACAGAATTAGAGAAGGAAATAAGTTATATGTCAATGTGCATAGTGTGATTATCAAATTTTTCAAATATTCTTATAATCACCTAGTGCTCAGGTAAATTTTCTTTAAAATGGTCAGAGGGTCAGTTAGTCCCGTATTGACTTTTCTAAGCTATTCTGATGCGCACAACCAATGTAAAGTCTTACAGTAAAAGAGAGAAGATAAAGTCAGGGTGGAAAATTGCACTGTGTTCATGTAATGAAGCAGAGAGGAGAAGGGGTGGGCACAGAGGCTTGTGTCTTACAGCCTCTACGTAACAGCCATGGAGGTACGTGGTGCCACCATCTCATTGGTGGGGAGTGGGCCTTTCCTCACCATATGCCCTACTATAAAACTGATGCAACACTAATAATTTCCTATGTGATGATTGATTCCTAAAACATAAAACCAAAGATTATTTGGAGCACGGTTTTCTCATTAGGCATAACATCATAAATATCAACTTTCTTGAGTGTATATGAAAAGAATATCTGCACATACATCATTCTGAAGATGACAGTGTCTGCCTGGAGGGACATCATACCTTTTGCTCTGGAATATATTGCTAATTCTTATCCTTGTGCTTTTAAAGACCATAAGAGAGTGCATGTACTTATTACATTAATAATACAAGTGTGAGTATTGTGTGAATCATTTTGTGATGACAACTTGTATTTTGATTAAGTTACCACAGTTGTCCAATTCGCAGTCACAAGTATTTGAAAAATGATTACATATAGGTATTTCTGTTGAGCAACTCTATTTTTGTCTTTCAGGAATACCAAATTGTTTTCTGAATGTTTTTCATAATATTGACAAACAGTGATATATGTGTGTGCTTGTGTTTGTGTATGGGGGTACTGAACTATATGCATGTCGAGAGAAGGGAAATAAAGTCAGTGGAGGATCTGGAGAACAAGTCCTCTGAGGAGAGGCTGAGGGAGCTGGGGTTGTTTAGCCTGGAGGAAAGGAGGCTCAGGGGAGACCTTATCGCTCTCTGCAACTACCTGAAAGAAGGTTGTTGTGAGGTGGAGGCTGGTTTCTTCTCCCAGACAGGACAATAGTAAACGGACTCAAGTTTCACCAGGGGAGTTTTAGATTAGATGTTAGGAAAAATATCTTCACTGAGGGGGAGGTCAGCTCTTGAGACAGGCTGCCCAGGGAAGTGGTGGAATTGCCATCCTTGAATGAGTTCAAAAGGTATGTGGATATGGCACTTGCCAACATGGTTTGGTGTTGAACACAGTAATACTAGGTTGATGGTTGGACTTGATGATCTTAGAGGTCTCTTCCAGCTGTCACAATTTTATGATAAACTATAAATACAAAGTCAAATATAAACAAATTGATGACAGTCCTGCTGGAGTTCCTCAACACCTTGTGAAAGTCTAGAAAAGTTCAGTTTTAGTGTAAATACATAAAGAAAATTATTTCTATAAGATCGAAATCACATTGTTTTAAACAATGAAATATACTGATATTTTTTCAGTATGCTGCTGAGCAGAAAAACGACATTTTAATCTCATTTCCACATTGTCTTTTATTTCTGACAGCTGATGTGTTTGAACCTGTATATTAAAGACTTAATAAAAAGAGGCAGGAGAGAAACACAGAACAAGAAAAAATAAAGCTGATGCCATAGCGTCTCTGATTTCTCTTACCATGGCTTTTCATTCATGTGTTAAGAAACTCTAATACCTCTGCATTTATCTGCTCCCCTTCAAATTGTATGTACTTAACTAATGCATCAATATCTGGGTTGGTTTCCAGGTTTTTCATTTACAAAGCACTGTGAAGGATCTTGAATGTGAAGATTATTATATGAAACCAAATACTGTTCTGCTTTTAGATGGCTCATAAAGATACCTCTACTTAAAGCATTTCTAGGTATACACAAGTTTGGTTGTGTTTGTGCATACCTCTTAAATGAAGGTGTTTTTATAAGACTTTTTAAAATATGAACATAACTTGAGTTTGTATAGCACTAAGGTGTCACAAAGAAATGAATTATGGTTCATGGTGGCAACAGCAAACAAATGCTACTAAGAAGGTATGTAATCTGAAATGTTGTGTTTTATAATACTGCATTATGAAAATTATTATGTGATTTTTGGTTTTTTCTTAGGCAAATGACTGTTCACTAGAGGGACTGGATAATATTAAAGATAGCCCCTCTTTTTTCAGTTCTAGATTTTACTTTTCAAAAAGTCTTTGATATGGAGGGAAGACTAGGGTCTGCTGTGGTACATTCATTTCTCTCAATATATTCATTCCTATTCGCCTACAGTTTCGAGCTGTATGATACTTAGAAGTGGTTGTGTCACAGTAGTGGAAATTAAGTTGGGATATGTGTGCACTGTTTTGTATTGTGATACAATCAGAGTCCACAGAGTAAACCTGACAGCATACTTCTTAAGGTAAAAACTAGGGTAAAAGAATACACATTCTGTCATCTCTCATTAATACAAGTTGCTGCTCAGAGACCTAAATTTCAAAAAGACGGTTAAGTCTGTCTCTTTTTAGGATGCCACTTAAGAGTCTGCCTAATATTAAGACATAATTCCTGTATATGTCATCATGAGTTTAAGAAGCTGTCTGCTAAAGAAAGTAATTTTTTTCCTTGAGACATAGTACAAGGTATTAATCATCTCTCACTGCTGAAAAGCCTACATTCCTATTGAATAAACAGCAGTAAGGTACAGTCTTAGGCACTTTGTTTTAATATATCCTCTTTTCTAATTTCCTTGTTCTTTATTGTTTTATCTTGACTGATTTTTTTCTTCTATTCAGTGAAACCTGTTGTGAGGGACCTGTTGATATAACTGCTTTGCTAAACACCAGAAAGGGATTGGTTTTCCCTGACAGACCAAGTGGACTTTGTCATAGCTTGTTATACCTACCTTCTTTTTGAAATCTTGTAAAAAATATGTTGCTTCCTTTTTTTGCTTTGTATTGAGTTTCTTCTCTGCTTTGTCTCAGTATAGAGATTTTTACTATCTACTCTAAAATTTAGTTATAAACTGAATTTTGAGATGCCCTGGCCACTGCTTCAAAGTAGACACTCCTGTTGCACTTATTGTCTTTTAATTCCCTCTGTCCTTACCAAATGACAGATTATTTTCCAAACATCTGTCCTCTGGTAGCAGCATCAGAGGTGATTGACTATCCAATACATTCACCTACAGAAGCAGTCTTTTTTTTTCAGTTTTGTTTTTTATATTATGTCTTTTAAACTATCGAAAACTTTTGCAATACCATGGGACTTGTGTGGAAATAGCAATGAAGCTCGATAACTACTTCAGCTGAAGGAAAACATTTCAATATAACAATGAATTTTGTAGATAATGTGTTAATGATCTGATAGATTGAACTACATAATAAAAATAGTGATGGTAGATATGGAAATAAGTTGGTTTAAAATACTTAGACGAGAGAAATAAAACTTAGATAAAATTAAATAAAATCTCTTTGCTTCAACTTTCCTGTCATTGATGAAAATAACCCTGGTTCTGGTCTTTGTCAGAGAAATAAAGCTGGATGAAAAAGAGACAAATCAGTGATCAGGCATGGCAGGCTTGACTCCTCAGCATCTTTAATTTTGCATTCCAGTAGTAATATTTGTTCTTGTAGAAATACACTTCAGTTTAGGTTGGCCCTAGCCTCCTAGCGTCTTTGTGAGGAGAGCAGGAATAAAGCTGGGTTCGCCTTGACTGGAGTCTCCCTCAGTCACAAGATGGTACTGTTCTGCTCTTGGCAAATAGCAGGCCTTTGGCCAGGCAGAGAGTATGGCTACCATGTGGCTGCCCTGCTCATTACATACCTGCTGGAAGTGCTTCTTTTGGAAGCTGCTGTTAGTATGACTTAGGGAAGCCTTGAAACTGCACCGTGGATTTCCTCAGAAATGGACGAGCAGCCAGCAGAAATCCTTGGGGTCTAACCCTCTTCTTTCAGGTGGCAGTCTCTGTCAGAAGGGATCATCCTATGAAATTTTTGCTGTCTGACACCTGCACTTGATTGGTCTGATATACTAAAATTAAGAATTAATTAAGCACTAATTAATAGTAATATGGGACCCTTCACAAATTCACCTAAAATGGCCTTGGGTGATTTGTTTTATACCAGACAGCCACTTTCTTGCTACCTGCCTCTCTGCATTCTTAATTTGTAACCTATATTTTACGTCAAAGATTTGATCTTCTCATCATGTATTTTCTCTCTCTAACCACTCATAATCATCAGCTAACCTACCTGAGGTCTAAAACTCATGATCAGAAGTATTTTCACACACAAACATACAGATGAATGAGAAAACAGATCTGTAAGTATGTCGGAAGAAGGTCACTGTGTGACTCAAAATCACACAATGTTTCAAGGACTTAATTTAATATGTATTTTCATGGAAAAGGATATCTCATTCCAGTGCATAAAATCTACAGTAGCCACATAAACTAGGCAGAAAGAAAGGAGAGTGTTTTTCCAATAGCTGTATCTGGAAAGTATTTCAAGTATCTTTCTGTGTTTAAAAGACATATTCAACCACATACCACTTAATAAAGATGCATTTTTTCATGTGCAACTTTAAAAGTCTTTCAGATTGTGGCTTTTTGTCTCAAAACTTGGGCTTTTACCTACGTAACTAGTTGAATTCTGCTAACACGTGAAAACTGGGTACTCTCACCAGCTGCAAAGTTGGCTAAAGGTTCTTTTTTACTGCACCTACAGTGCTTTCTGGTGTATTTAAATAGATGTAACAGGAGTGAGGCCTATAGAAAATGTACCATACAACAAATATGATCCAATACAGACAGGATGACTTCAGTAAGGGCAAACTGTGCCTGACCAATCTGGTGGGCTTCTATGATGGACTGGATGCATCAGTGGAACATGGAAGACTGACTGAGGTCATCTACCTAGACTTCTGTAAGGCCTTTTACATGGTCGTATGACATCCTTCTTTCCAGTTTGGAGAGATAAGAATTTGAAGGGTGGAGAAGGAATTGGCTAGATGGATGCAGCTGGATGATTGTGGTCCGTGACTCTATGTCCAGGTGGAGGTTGTTTAGGAGTGGTGTCCCTCAGGGCTCTGTCTTGGGACCAGTGGTCCTTAATATCTTTATCAATGATACAAACAGTGACACTGAGAGCACCCAGCAAGTTTGCAGATGACACCAAGCTAAATGGTGTGGTTGACACATCTGAAGGACAGGATGCTATCTAGGCACACCTGGACAAGTCCAAGAAGCAGGCTCATGAGAACCTTATGAGGTTCAACAAGTCCAGCTTGGTTCGAGGCAATGCCAAACATTGAGTGTAGACTGGGAGATGAACTCACTGAAAGCAGCCCTGTGGAAAGGGACTTGGAGCTATTGGTAGGTGAAAAACTCAACATGACATGGCAGTCTCTGCTTGCAGCCCAGAAAAACAACTGCATCTTGGACAGCATCAAAAACAGTGTGGCTAGCAGGACAAGGGAGGTGATTGTCCATCTCTACTTCACTCTTGTGAGACCCCACTTGGAGTCCTATGTCCAGCTCTGGAGTCCTCAGCACAGAAAATGTATGGACCTGTTGGAACAGGTCCAGAGGAAGGCCACGAAGATGATCAGAGTGCTGGAGCATCTCTTTACGAAGGCAGGCTGAGACTAGGGTTTGCTCCTCTTTTAGTTTATAAACATTCTAATAAAAGAGAAGAGATTTAGATTATATGTTAGGAAGAAATTCTTTACTTGGAAAATAGTGAGCACTGACACAGGCTGTCCAGAGAAGCTGTGGATGCCCGGTTCTCGAAAGTGCTCAAGGCCAGGCTGGATGGGACTTTGAGCAGTCTGATATAGTGAGTGACACCTTTGCCCATAGCAGGGAATTTGGATCTAGATAATCTTTAGGCTTCCTTCCAATTTTTATCATCCTATGAAGTATTCCTATTTATTCTCTATTTCTTCTGATAAGGTAGTATCTGTTCTCAGTGCTAGGAGCAAAGACTGATTCTATCCATTTGAAAACTAACATCAGTAAAAAAAGAAAAAAAACCCCAGTAACATTTTACTAATGTTGGATTCTGAAAGCTTATCCAGATAGTCTAGGAGACAAGAATGAACTTTTCTGTTCAATGTAATTATTATTTCTACAGTGTGCAACTCAAAAGAAAATGAATTAAAGTTTCACAGAACATTATGAGTTGAAAGGGACCCACCAAGCATCACCCAGTCTACCTTTAAAGAGAATGGACCATGAGGGGATCAAACTCATGGACCTTGACATTATTAGCACCATGCTCTAACCAACTCAGCTAATCTCAGGACTGAGTGTCAGAGTCATTTGCTTGGCTGTGACAGAGAGAGACATGATCAAAGAACAGATTGCAGCTTTATTGTCTTGTATTCCTAAGTCTTTTCATAAGCAGTTGTGTCGATTTCTATATACTCTTCCCTAATTTATTAGTTGTCCTTTTGCACTTAGAGAATACATTTTTATCCAATTACTAGATCGAATAGAAATCAGGAACAAGTCATCAGTGGCTTGCATATAATCCCAACAGTTGAAGGGTAAACATCTTGTACCTCTAAAGGTTAGAATGCTATTTAGACTTTATAGACAATCATAGATATCATCAAGGAGGTTGCAGAAATACAAGTGTAAGTCAGACTTCAAAGTCTGAGACAGTAGCTTACTCAAGTGTCTAACATTTTGCAAAAGCTGTATGTGGTTCATGGGGACTTCGTTATTATGCGCAGGAAAGGTATTTCACCGGATTTGTTTCCCAAGGCTCTAGAGTGAACTGAATTGTTTAAACATGAATATGAATGTCCCTTCTTGAAGCCGTGACTGGAGAAAAAAGATTGAACATTCTTAAACTTAGCTCTTGTCAGTAAAAGCAATATGTTGTAGTGAATTTTAATCCAGCAGGTGAAAATGTCATAGGATCTTGAGGACGTGTAAAGGAAAGGAGTATATAATTTGAATATCAAAAGCAAAGTGTGTCCCAACAAAGAAATTAGTAAAACAGTGTGCACAGTAATATTTAGTAGCTTACTCTGATCAATCTTCAGAAATGTAACCAAAGTTACTCTATTAGATGCCCTGGAACTCATAAAAACTGCAAGACACGACCACTTAAAACACCTTACATATTCTCAAAACAAGAATTTAACAGGGTCATATGTGAAGTAGTCACAGATATGTTTTTTAATTTTTCAAAGTGAAAGTGAAGAAAGTGGAAGCTAATCATCTATCCTTCCTAGAAAGATATAAAAATTTTTAAAGTGATTACTGATTTGTCACTATTTAGCAAGTTCTGCTGCAGTTGTTCCTCCCAAAGTACCCATAAAGCTCCTGGAGAAGATCTCTTCCTCTCAACTGCTAAGCCTATTCCTACCTTTGTCAGGCAAAACAGGTTTGCTAGCATATAATGATTTGCCTAATAGACTCATTTATTTACTCCCCTTTTTATTCAAGGAATTTCTATAAGCTTTACAGTTGTAAAGATTTATTTTTTTGTGAAGAAATATATAACTCTTGATTTAAACTTTATTTCAGAAATATATAAGAGGAAAGTAATTCCCTGTTCATTTGTGATTCAGTGGTCTCAAAGGATGATGTCCATAATTCCATGTTGCATCCATAATTGAATAAAGCTGCCAGGATGCAGTAAAAAAAAGAGGGGGATGGAAGTCTTTGAAAGGTTTGTTTTAGCTGGTTTTGAAGCTCAGTCCTGTTATCTAAACTGAACAGTGAAGAACTGGTAATAAGACCTGGGCTATGCAAAATCCAGAGTTCCTAAAGTAGCAATTAATTGGCTTAATGTTGAAAACCTCCTATGCTGAATTCTGAAGCTTTATTCTGAATTGCAATGATTTGTCATGTAATGCTGACTCAGACTACCTGGAAGTGCATTAATTTTTACCCAGTCTCAACTGCACTATAAAAGTTTGTGAGAAATAAAAACTTTTCAAAGTAGTGATTATTTTCTTCCTTCTTTAAGACAAAACTTTGAGACACATAAAAATACCCTTCTATACGTGTGCAAATAACTATGTTTCAGTATAGTATTTTAAAATTATTCTTGTCTAAATCTTAGGTTTTCCCTTCTCTGCTACCTATCCTTTAAGAGCAGACTTCGAATCTCAGTTGTACTTGGGCTGTATGCTCTAATAGAATATAAGACTATGGAGCATTAACAAATCTCTCAGCTTTTAAATAGACTGTGACCTATTCATTTACAGGGCTACTTCAATAAAACAACAGCTCACTTAGGTTAATGATGGATCATGGTGTGATTCGATTTGCAAAGTGCAGACTTGCCCATTATCCCCTAATGTTTGTATGGGTCATGTTATCACATCCAGATAATGATTCATGCCACCCCTTGTTCCTGAAGATATCACAGTGATTACAGGAAAGCGCAACATGCTAGTACACAAAGCCTTTAGGGTTCTGCTGGCTGCTGTTGAATTATTATTTTTGGCTAAAGCATGATACAGCAGGAAAGTCTCAGGTTTCTCTGTGACTATGACACCTTCCTCTTGTGATTCAATTGGCCATCTGGCTGAGCAGACGGGCTGGACATTTGCAGAAATCAGATCTGTCTCTCCCTGCCTTTTGCTTCTTGGATTTTGCTTTCTTTCAGTGAGGAAAGTTAGTTGGCCCTGACCTGCTGTGACAGGTTATTTGCAAGTCAAGTGCCTTATGACTTACCCCTCCCCTCCCAAACAGCTTGAGTATCTAACATGGAGAGATTTCCAACAGGAAGGAGAAGTCAATACTTTTGTCCTCCTGTAGATAACACCCAGGAGAGACTCAGGCTGGTAGCCACACTGAGAAGAGAAAAACCGGATGTGTTTTCTAGTTGTGAATACACTGCAAGTACCAACATAATTTCTTTTTCCAGTGCTGCTGCCACATTATCATTTACACTGAAGGATCTTCACCACTTAGGCACAGTAATTCAAAACAGTTCTCAGTGATAGGATAAGAAGTGAAATTTTGACTGTGATTGTAAATGTTTGTACAATGCTCTTAAAGTTTATTTTTACTTCTCAGTTTTGCAGATGATCTGGATATTCACCTACCACTGGGTTTATGCTGAGTGGCCTTCAGGCTGCTAACTGGTCCAACTTCTGACAAACCCTTAATCTTGTGAAATGCTTCCAATAAAACTGTCATAAACCTCACTAGCACTAAACTCTTCTAAATGTAAACAATTCCTAGTTAATATGTAGTAGAACTAAAACACGGATAGAGGAATAGTTTCCTTATATTTTTTTTTATACAAAGACCTATGGAAAGAGAAAAAATTAACTTCCTTTCTTTGCTACAAACTGCAAATGCAACCTAGATACAGAAGAAATTGCAATAAGAAATAGTGCTGTTCTTCAACTGAATTAGTTTTGTTATAGCTGAATTTAAAGATCCTCCAACAGCTTGTGTCACTAAGGAGAGATAATAGTTTCATTCAGTTAAAGAACACTTTTCTAAGGAAAGCCATTGATAGGGAAAAGAATTCTAAATTGAAAGCACCAATTAATGTTGTTTTTTCCACTTTCTTTGCTTCTAGACAATGACAAACACAGCCACACTGAACAGGGTCAAGTAGCGATGAAATATTTAAAAATACACTTTTTTAACTCTTCCACCTTCTCACCCACCCATAAAAATATTTTTTAAAGAGTTTGAATACTGTAGAGGGAGTTTGTTGCTTAAATTAGACACTAGAAATAGACTTATGAATGAAATAATGTTGGTGTGTTGTCCTGTTGTACATGGAATAAGGTCAAAATATGGGCACTTAGAATAAATTAGTAAAGCCATTTCAAATATTTGATTCTCATATAGCAGGTTTTTTCTACTTTAAAAGTATTATACAAGGATCTCCCCAGAAACAGTGACAAGAATCTCAAAACTCTAAGCAGATTTCAAACCTAATTTAGATTCCCCAGCTGCTTGCTGATATATACTTACAATCAAATGGTGAAAAAATGGCTTTTGAAATGTGTACTGTGTTAGAACTCTGAAAAGTTGTAAGTATTTTATTTTGCTGAGTGTTGCAGCAAATTTAAGACTCGAAAGTCCCTCATGGTAGTTGCCTGAAACATTAATAGAAAGAGATTTTTTTCCTTTTCCCTCCCCTTGCATCAACAGTATAATGATTTTTGAGGATCAATATTGTATTCCTGTGTTTAGAAGCTTAAACTCATGCACTCTTATTTCTCTCCAGTGTTTTTCCTTCTTAAGCATATAGGGCTTATTGAAATTTGAAAGGCTATTCAAACTCACCATTTCCGAAGATCAAAATCCAAAGTCATACTATTTCCTTCCCAGATGCTGTTTTCAGTGATAAATGTATAAAAAAATTCTGGTGTTTTGACTGTATCTAAGAAAAATTGAGACTTAGTTTATAATCTGAATGCAGTGACCCATCTTTCAAGCTCAACAGACTAACGTCAGGGAACATGTCACCTATGGGAATTTTTTTGCAAGCAAAGCAAAGATTGTCATTGAAACCATAACCATACTTGTCACTATTACCTACTAATTTTACAGCGGAATGATTTTTGTAATGAAACATAAAGACACCTTAAAAGTTTGAGTTAATGCAATAATTGTAGATTAAGCTGGCTGCCAGGTATAATGCCAGAGCATGGGATTTTTCCATTTTGGTTTTCTTTTTATCTTTATCTTCAATATGTAAATATAATGTGGCATATCTGTATCACTCTATCTTTATTTTCTTTACATCGAAAACAGTGCAGTCAAAAAGATGGCTTGAAACAAATGTTAATTCTTTTATTGTTTTTCATATAAGCCAGTGGAATCCATCCCTAGAAAGAAGAACTTGTAAATGTCACCACTACAAGATATCTGCATAGGAATTTTTGAACTTGTTTATTTATTTGCCATTGAAAATATGTACATACTTAAGCCAACTATATTTTGTATTTTAACCATTTTTTTCTATAAAAACCTGAAAGTTCTCAAAAGCAAATCCCTATATTTTGAACTTTCCTAAACTGTCTTATTTAATAATTCCTGACTTCATGCTTGGGTATAACATTTAAGCATCCCAAGTATGTTTTATCTGTTGCTTGTGAACTTAATAATGTGGAAAGTTGTGTTTATCCATCTTCTTTATAGAGGTTTTCATGTGTAGTTTATTCAGCACCCAGTTTATTACTTCACTCCAGGTCAAGACTTACAGGAGCACAAGTGATACCACAGACTAAGCTGTGGACATTTAAGAGCTTGAAAGAATTATTAGGCTTTTGCTGTTGTCTGACAACCTCAATAATTATCTTAAGATCAAGGCCGGTTGCTCTTCTACACGTAGTGGAAGTACTGTATGTTGTTTCAGCATTCTTGTAGTAGGTACAGCTGATTATTTCCCATCTTTCCATGAGGATATTTGTCAGACAGATAGCTTAATGTCAGTACCTTATGATTCCTTGACAGCTGGCCATAAACCCTGATAAATGCTCGTGCCAACAAAGCAACACTCGAGTTCCAAAAAAAAGGCTGCAATTTTTAATAATGTAGATTATTTGATTGATGTGCAGTATGCATTTTAATTACAAAAATAAACAAGGTAGAGGAAATTTGTTACTTCCCCATTCATTATTCCTTAATTAGACAACTAATCAGGATCTCTGATTGGCTAATATAACCTCAGATTTAATTTACTGCACTGCCTTTATAGACAGATAAAAAGAAAAGCATGAATTACCTCTCACTGTCAAAACAGCACAGAAGAACAAGGAAACAAGATGAATCTTGAAATGTTGTAAACATGACTGTCTGCAGTCTGTCAGATTAGTAATTTATTACAACAAATGGAATGCTTCTTTTGTGAAATGACAGTACATTTTTTCAATATGCAATATTCATGTATATTTTTAGTACCAGACTAGATCAGTACTGCACCAGAGACCAATACATTTATTTTGGTTTTGGCTTGTGTAAAAGCATTTTGCATACTTTACTTAACATCAAAAGATGTCAAATGGGCCAAGTGATTGGTGGTAATAACACAGCTCTAATGCAGTTGTAGCTTCACTACAAAGTCTGGATATGGAGTACAAACTTTTATTTAGGTGGATTTTTTTTTCTTAAGTCAATTATATTCCACCAGTCTGGTTTTGCTGTGATACCTGTTGTGTGCTGCTACTACCTTCATTGCTGGTCTATGTTTTAATGTGTGTATGTTAGGGGAAGAATGCAGGACATAAAGAGAAAGTACTCTTTCCTTATTACGTTTTCCTTCTCATTCATGCTGTGTTCTTGCACGGGTGACATCAAGTTTACTTATATCTCCATGATACATGCATGCACATATGCAAAGAGTAGATTTGTTTGTTTATGGGAATCTGATAACTATGCAGTCAAACAGGCCAGATGGAAAATTCTGATAAGTCAAAGTTGTTTCGTTTTGGTTTTTTTTCTGACACTGTACCACCATGTTTGCTATGCATAGGTAGAGGAAAAGAGAGGTAGGAAGAAAGATATCGAAGTAGAAGTTAACACAGTGGGTAGTGGTTAAGGAACAGTTTTGGGATAAAGAAAATAAATTTTAAATCTCCATTTGCCTTGGACTTAACCCAGCTCTCATTTTAAGTAACTTTACCTCCATATTTTACAGTTTGAATCTCTCTAAGGAAGTTATTTAAATTTTTATAAAAAATTAAAAGGTCAGTGGTAGGGACCAGAATTGTAAATGACTCAGTAGCACAGTGGGCGGAATACTTACCCATTCTTTCAGAGGTAGATTGGGTTTCTGTTCTGAATTGAGCCAAGCAGAGACTTCTAACCTCAGTCTCCCTAAATCTCATGAGTTACTTTCTACAATATTAGTTGATCTAAAATTTGGCTTAAGGCTCTTTATAGATTATTTAATATTGCCTGTAAGGAGTGTTCCCACTTGAAATATGATAGAGCGTGTAGTGGACAAAAGATAAATTTTAGTTACTTTAGTCCAACTTCTTAAAATTTTTATTTTTTAATTTTAATGAGTTCTAATCTAAGGGATGAGTTTTGGCTGCATTTGTTTTCTCTTCTATTTGCATAGACCCAAAATACTTCAAGAAAAAAAGGCAGGCAGTGAGAAACGGTAATCTGAAGATCTGTAATCTTGAATCTAACCTCACAATTCAAAAATTCTTAAGGTCCTGGCTAAAATATAACCAATTCATTGGAAACATTTATCTCCTTGTAATACAGCTGCACAGAAGAGCAGCTTATGTGACTCACTGGGCGCTTAAACAACAAGGCATGAGGTCATTTTTATTTCCTTTGATTCTACAGGTTGTAATTAAGTAGGTGCAATGCATAAGACTGAATCATGTACAACCAACCATTGGTTCATACTGCTTCAAATAGCACATGAAAATGATCAATCCACTGCTGTGTCATCAACTGGGAATCACTGAAGATGGTAGAAAACTGTGCACTTGTCTCTGTGTCTGCAATAAGATTCTTCATCTCCTTTCCTAGGCAGAGCTTGTCCATGATGTGTAGGGCACATTTTTTATGTACATATGCACATCTGTGATCTCAGCATCCCCCTAGTGTCCTTATTATCCTTTTTTTTTTCTTTTAAGCTTTTTATTGTAGTTTTTTTTTTTAAATTGTGGGTTTTTTTCTTAAGCATTATTTTATTTCTTCTAATAATTTCTATCTCTTCTTGTTTTTCTGCATTTTCTTTTCCCTCATTCAAAAGAGGTAATGTAGCTCAGTAATGCTACTGTATTAGATTTAAGAAGCCGCCTGCTTCATGCCAAGAAAGCTGGGTCACATCTGCAACAAACAATAGTTCTCAAATGCATCAGCTACAGAGAAAGAAGCCTGAGGCTTCATGTAGCACAAAAAGAGATGGAATATTTTTGTAGTGATCTGCATTTGCATCATATTTGTACCTTAGTAGATGTCTCCTATTTGATTGCATCTCTGTTTTTACGATTGTACTTTGTAGCAATACACAATTGCTCCATGGAATTGAGGATGTGAAGGCACATCCAATCTCTCCAAATGTTTGTCTGTAAAGACAAGAAAATGTCCATATATTAAACGGTCATTATTATGGACATATATATTATGGACTGATCTGTGAGAAAATTATTTAATGGAGCAAGCTGGAAAATCCTAGATATATGTAATCAGTACAACTGGATTTCTTCAAAAGTCCTTTTATTGTACAAAGTTGAATCTAAACTCAGATGACTATTAAAGCATTACATATTAGAATGTCTCCTTCACTACAGGCAATACTTGCTAATAAATTTTTTTGTTGTAAAGGCACTTGAATAATTAGGAAACAGGCACAGGATAAATAAGAGAGCCTATTTAGGCTAAGCCTAGACTCCTATGCTTTTTAAAAGGTACAGAATTGTTTTTATTATATTTGTTTATCTCAGACACCTCCTGTCTGACCTTGGCAAGACTCGCAGTGAGGGCTTTTACAATATGATTTTAAGAAAAACTGATGTGTTTGATATTTTCACACAGATTCAGACTCCTCAGCAATCTTTAAAAATTGCCCAATATTTTATTTGTTGAAGAATTTAGCTTATGTCTGTCAGTCATTCAGATTCTGCATTTATCCTGTTTGATGTTAACTTTTGAGTGCTTTCCAGGTGCTGCTCTGTCTCTTGACAAACTAAACCAATAACTTTGCAAGTGATTGCCATCTGTCTGCATCCTTTAAAATACGTTAGCTGAAAACAAGTAGCCTTGGAAAAGGATTAACCTTTTCCATGCCGACCACATTGGCTGCAGTTGTACCCTTAATACTGTAAAAACCCTGGCTGTAATTTGGGCTACAGAGCCACATGGGGGCTTCTCTTTCATGTCACTGTGACTGTCATAGCAGGTAGATTCCAAGGAGGTTTGTGGCCTTCTCAGCCAAGAAAATCTGGACCAAAGAGTGCATATGTGTCAAATGGGTTCGGTAGGTTGAATGTTTCATTGTTTCTTTATTTAGGGAGGCTTTGTACAGGTGAACAAATAAATGCTGCTTCCCATATGGCCAAATAGGATGGGACAACAGGGTTCTAAATAGAGAAGATGGAGAAGAAGAATCTAGTTTTGGACACTCAGCTATGTGACTGCACTGAAGTTAGTTGGCAAGTTTAAAATTGCTAATTGAGGGTACCAGCAGATATTTCAATTACATTCTTTCCCCAAGGAAAACTATCCTCACCTTATTTTTCCCCAAATCCTGTTTTCTGAATGTGGCTTGATCATCATATGGAATATGTTAATATTTTGACCTATATAATACTTTGTTTGCTTATATCGCTAAAACCTCTGGACAATAACTTCAAATGTAAGGCATTAGACAAAGAAGGAACATAATTTTACTGGTTAAATCTTTAAAAATTCTGAAAACTATTTTCCAAAAGACATTTGACTTTATATTGAATTAAAAGAAATGTGTAAAACTGCATCTGATAGTTCCACCAAGTATGATTACTTTTGGCATTAACTTATCTTACTATTTTTCCATATGCTGAAAATCATGTTGTGTCCAGTTTCAGTTTAGTCAAAAAACTGCAGTAGATTAATTTCCTTTTGTCTGTTCTTCTATAACGGAGTCCTGAGACAGCAAACCAAAAATAATTAGCCAATCAGCTGCCACTTACCATTTCTTTCTATACATTGACTTATTCTGAAAATGCTTCTCCTTATTTCCTTAGCCTGAGGTTTAAGCCTGAGACATGTACGCAGCTAAGGATGATAAAACTGCAGGACAGGGTCATCAGACCATATAGATGTGCAAGGTCCTCCATATTCTTTATATGGCTTGATTTTGTTTAAAATATTATTTACACACAGCAGGGAGTAAGTAAACAGTAAAGCAATACAGAGAAGATGTCATGAGCATAGATGGATATAGATATTACACACAGAGTATATAAAATAGAAAGCTAAAAGGATCGAAAACCATAGCATGGATAACATTAGCAAATGATTTGCTTAGTAGGGATTATACAGTATACCATATATCTATACTTTGTAAATCATGCTCTTCCTGAAAAGTACATTGTTGGCAGCATCATAAACCAGGGTTTGTGACATGTGTGTGACTGCAGGTGAAAGCCTGTGGAACTTCTGACTTCAAGGAAGGAAAAATGGATTCTTAGAGGAGTCTCATTATTCTCGGTAATAGAATAATACACTACTCTAAATAGAGCAAGCAGATACATCTGTTTTCTCATTTATTATTACACAATCTGTGCTTCAGAAAATATAGCAAATTTATTTTTTCATGATGTCTTGTGTCTGACTCTTTGCCTGATATTTTATTCATTATATGGACACCTAACTTAGAGTATGGTTAATAGTGTATTTTATAAAATTATTAGTTCATCTCCAAGCAGTTATCCAGTATCTGTTAAATTATATTTCACTTACTTGGCTGTGTTAAGGGTGAAAAGACAAAGATCACAGGCCTTGTCTAGAGCCGTGTCAGAGAGTACTTTTATCTAATTTTCTGTGCATCTGTGTGCAGGTGAAAACTATGAACCCCTTTTTTTGACAGGAGGCCCAAGAGAAGGCAGACTGATTTGAAGAAGAGAAGCCACAGAGGTCTCCATGTCCTTAAAGCTAAAGAATATGTTGATAGTAAATTTGACACATAGAGGAGTATCCATAAACAATTTTCCCTTTCTAGTTCCCAAAATAATTTCCCTGTTAACAACTTCAGTTCAGCCTACTGTCTTTGGACAGCAAAAAAATTATTCACAGCCTTTAACATGTCTCCATAGTGGCTTTTTTTGGTTTTGATAAATTGAAAGAGTATTGTTTTTATCCTCTGAGACCTAAAAAGTGTGTTGTTCCAAGTATTCTTTCAGAAGTATATGTCTTCCACCTGCTTTGAGAAGACCTGACTTCATGACTTCTCCAAAGTTTTGAGAACTCATTTCTTAATACCTTCTTGTACATATAATTATAGTAATTATTTTTACCTTTCCTTGCTTACTAGAGCGCTTAATTCTCCCCAAAAGCACTTTTTCCCCATGTTAACAAGTTTCTGTTTCCATTTCACATTCACTTAATTCATTACATATTGGATTTAATTAGATCATCTTAACTCCTATGTATTATTCTTCTGTAAGGAATGCACCTTGTTTATTCCCTCTTACTTGACTTGTTCATGTTATAGGTGGTAGTTAGCCTCTCCTCAGCAGAATAAGGCTTTCATAGATCATTGAGTCACAGCATGGTGAAGTCATTGATCACAGCATCAAGTCTGACAAGAGTTCAAGCAGTGGACAATCCTCTCAGGCACATGCTGTGACTCTTGGAGATGGTCCTGTGCAGGGCCAGGAGTTATACTCGATCCCTGTGGGCCCCTTCCAACTCAGCATATTCTGTGATTCTGTGGTCAAGTCTGTATTGAGAATCGTAGCATCATAGAATCAACTAGGTTGGAAAAGACCTCTGAGATCATCAAGTCTAATGCTTGATCCAACATCACCATGGTTACTAGACCATGGCACCAAGTGCCACACCCAGTCTCACTGTGAAAACCTCCAGGGATGAAGAATCCACCACTTCCCTGGGCAGCCCATTCCACTCTCTGATTACTCTCTCTGTAAAAAATTTCTTCATAATATCCAACCTAAACCTCCTCTGGCAGAGCATGAAATCATGCCCTCCTGTCTTACTGAGAGCTGCCTGAGAGAAGAGATCAACCCCCACCTGGCTACAACCTCCTTTCAGGAGTAGAGAGTGATGAGGTCTCCCCTGAGCCTCCTCTTCTCCAGGCTAAACAACCCCAGCTCCCTCAGCCTCTCCTCAGAGGACTTGTGTTCAAGTCCCTGCACTAGCCTGGTTGCTCTTCTCTGGACCTGCTCCAGCACCTCAATGTCTTTCCTGTACTGAGGGGCCCAGAACTGGACAAAACACTCCAGGTGTGGCCTCACCAGTACAGGGGAAGGATCACTTCTCTGCTCCTGCTGGCTACACTGTTCCTGATGCAGGCCAGGATGCCATTGGCCTTCTTGGCCCCCTGGGCACTCTGCTGGCTCATGTTCAGCCTCCTGTTGATCAGCACCCCCAGGTCCCTTTCTGCCTGGCTGCTCTCCAGCCACTTTGTGCCCAGCCTGTACCACTGCAGGGGGTTGTTGTGGCCAAAGTGCAGGACCCGGCACTTGGTCTTGTTGAACCTCATCCCACTGGAATCAGCCCAACTCTCCAGTCTGTCCAGGTCCCTCTGCAGAGCCCTCCTGCCTTCCAGCTGATCGACACTCCCCCCCAGCTTGGTGTCATTTGCAAATTTACTAATGGTGGACTCAGTCCCCTCATCTAAATCGTCAATAAAGATATTAAACAGGACTGGGCCCAACACTGACCCCTGGGGAACACCACTGGTTACCGGCCGCCAACTGGATGCAGCCCCGTTCACCAGCACTCTCTGGGCCTGGCCTTCCAGCCAGCTCTTAACCCAGCACAGAGTGCCCCTGTCCAAGCCATGGGCTGCCATGGCTTTGGGCAATTTTGCTTCCCTGCACTTTTATTTTTTTAACAGTTCTCACTACAGCTGTAAAAGAAGTCAAATTTCACTGCAAGATGCATACTCTACGTAGTCACATCCTATTATGCAGGGTGCTGAAGTCCAATTTGGCATACTATACTTGAGTGTCAGCTTGGCAAGAAAATAGAGACATAGCACAATGAAGCCAGCAACAGGACATTAGTCTCCTTTAGCTCTCCCAACACCACCTTAACTGAGTGGATATATGTGTATTAGGACAATCAGGTAATCATTTAATGGTTATAATGAAAAAGCCATGATGTGGGGTAATTGAGATAGTCAGCTCTCCAGTGGATGAGTTGCAGGGCAGAAAAAAAAAAAAAGATAAAAAAGGAACCGTCTGTCACAACTGAAATTAAAACAATCATCAGTTTGGACTGACCAAGGAAAATCATTGATCCAAACAAGAAAACAGTTCAATTAGACTTCTTGTATCACAACCTGCATTTGGAGATTAGATTTTCAACATATACACTAAAGCAATTGATTTTATACTACTACGAGTTTATTATAATGGAGACATGCTCCTCCAAGACCTGGAAGCCATCCATGTACCAAGCTGTAACCTGTTTGCCCTACAGGTGGAAAAGAATTCCCGCTCAGAACTGCACAGAAAAGAAGAACTGAAAATTTATTTCTTCCTCCCACTATTGTGAGAACACAAAATATGGTCATAGAAACACTTGTTACCCTCAAACAAGATTCTGCAAGTATGCCATAGCATGGGTATATCAGTTCTTAGCATTTTTCCTCTTAAAGATGCTACTCAAATTTAGTCAGGGTAATATTTAGACCTATAACTACTACAACCAAAAATGCTCTGCTTTTTTGAAGTAGATACAGTAAAATAAATGTTATTAAGTGTTTTAAAAAGTAGAAGCTTTTTGCACAACCTATCATATTTTTATCTTTTTATACATTCTAACTGCAACTACTGCCTGGCATACAAAATGATACTATGCGACTGTCTAAAATAACATTGAATATGTGTGAAAACTGTGACTACTTGCAGTTTATAGCCCCACATGTTGGGGGCCAGGGGGAAGAGAGCAGAAAGGCAAAACATCACTTACCTGGGCTTCTCTGACAAGCTTAAAAGAATCAGGCAGGCCGAAACCAATGGGTAATCCAACCTCTGCTGGGGTTTTGAATTTGTCTCCTATCTTAAATGGGACATCATCAAGATAACTGAAAGGACCTAAGATCAAAAGCAGAAATTGTATTAAAAAAACTTACAAGTTTAATGCATTCAATTAAGACTCACATTTCTGTATTTGGGAGCT
>JAWMRA010000078.1:72972352-73013318 GCA_035584735.1 Pseudotriccus pelzelni
GGTCCCTTTCTGCCTGGCTGCTCTCCAGCCACTCTGTGCCCAGCCTGGAGCGCTGCAGGGGGTTGTTGTGGCCAAAGCGCAGTACCCAATACTTAGCCTTGGTGAATCTCAGGTTGAATGTGCAGGTTATTAAAATAACTTTCTCTAGAAGGCTTTTTATTAGCAATAAGCTGAAATTCTATCCTTGGTATATGTTATCATATTTGGTATAGTATTTTTCTTCCTATGAGGAGCAAAAAGAGAGGTAGCAGTGAAACAAGGCAGACAGTGCGGCAGCTAGAGAGTAATCGGGGAGTGGGAGGCGCTTCTGCAGTGTACCACAGTTATCATCAAAACAGTGTTTGAGTCTGTGTCCCTTGAAGCATTACACCTGAAAGGGAAGCAGCGGAATAAAGACAGGCAGGGACGATAATGAACCCACAGTAAAAGTGCTACTTCTACAAAAGTTTCTGTTCCCTTAGCTCAGGTAGGTGTGCAGGCCTTGATGAGCAGAGTAAAAGGAAATAGGAGAAAATTGTCAGTATTTTCTTGTCTTTCTCAATCTTTGATTTTGTTCAAGCTGTCCTAATTTACCTTGCTGAGGTTTTTATAGCTGCAATGTCAACTATTTGGATTTTAATACTCATTTATTAGGGAAATAGTTACAGGGAGGACTAAGATGCATTTTACTCCTGTGAAAATTAACCTCTGCACACATTTACTCAGTAGATTTGTGCAATATTGTTTCTAATAAAAATTACCAGTTTTATCAAGAAAAAAGAGTAAGCCTATTAAAATAAATATATTTTACGGCTATTTACCACACAGTTATTAAGAATTCCTCCCAATTCTGAAACAATGCTTTCTAAAAATTACCAGGTCAGAAAGCAAAGACACATAAAAGAAACTGGTAGCTCCTGTTCACCTATTGAGCATAAATATATTAGATAAAATACTTTTCTTACACTGTGTAATTAACTACTACACATCTCTACAAGCAGATAAAATTTGTTGCATGTATATACAGGTCCAAGATTGTCCTTTTCACACATTTCAGAATGCTTAAAATGTAGTTAATTTGCATTTTCAGTTGTTTGTCAGGCTCTCTGATGTGCTTAATCTGTTATTTAGCATTTCAGAGTTTAGGATTAGTGGAGTGCTAAACCGAAGTAATAGACTGGTACTCAATTTGCCATAGAACTGTCATGGACCTTGTACTATTACTTGGGAAAAGAAGAAGTAAACTATATCTGGCACTGCACTGGGCAGATAAACGTGACCACTGCTCTGTGCCATTACAGAATCGGAAAAAACATTTGTCTCTAAAATCATTTATAGCATTGTGTTATTTTTAAATTCATTAGATCACCTCACCTGAATTTCAGTTTCCTTGAAATAATTGTTGCTAAATGACCACTGCAGCTTAGCTTTATTGGAAGTCATGGCTTCTAAAGCTTTTGGATGACTGAAAATATAACTTTTGATTCTGTGCTTGTTTATATCAGTTTTTCAGTAGTGTCACCTGATGGTTTTAAGCAAGTAAGTTTTCAAATTCGGGCAGTGCCACTGACAATAAACCAACCTGAGGTCATTCTTCTTTTGAATAAAACTGGTTAAAAATGAAAAAGAAAAGTCTTCATCAGACAAGCAAACAGGCTGGGGTTTACTGTGCTTGTGGTTTCCAGCATAAAAAGTTATCTCTCTTCTTACGGTAGGTCATCCACTAGCCCTATAGTAGAGCCCATAATAACTAGGTGAATCTACATAGCAGGGAAGCTTTCTTGGAAGAGGACATTTAAAGAGTTTTTTCAGCTCAGTCTAAATCTGTCTTTCCTACAGAGATAACAAAGGTGAGATACAATGTCTATGTACACTTTCATTAAGTTCTTAAAACACCTGAACGCCTGTGTCTCTCAGTTATGCGCCTCACTTCCCCGACTTCTGCTTGGAAAGATGTTGAAGAAGAGGAATAATTACCTTAAAAAGCTGTCTAAAACAGTCAGCAAACAATTTTTCATACAGCGACACATCACTGTTCAGTGATACCCACACACTCATTGCTAAGATGCAAAAGAATTTCAAGTGGCAGCTAGTACATGGTGTGTCCATTGATCAATCCTAGTCTGCTAGACTCGGGCTTATTAAATGTGTAACTTTGAAATTAGCAGTAAAACTCCTACTGGTTTTATATACACATCTCTGAATCACACCTTTTTCTTGTACACATTGCTCATGTGTAATATCCACACTCTGAGAACCCACTTTAATAAAAATGTTAATTGTTCAGTATATTTTCAGTTTCTTGTATTTACCCGTTGACCTATTCTGTAGAAATTTCCCTCAGCTTTTTCTTCAAATTAAGCAGTCTTTTCCATGCTTTCTGAAAATTCTCTATCAGTTTTTCCACTACATATAGCAGCACTTCCTAATTGTTGATGCAGTGTATATTATTCAGGATTTATTCATATATATATAGGACAGGGAACCAAGTGACCTGGGGGACCTCAAGAAAAGAGAAACTAAAGAGCATCTCTCCAGTAATGAGCAAGGAAAGCAGAACAAATTGTTTCTTCAACTGAAGAAATTATTAAAGACTGTTTTGGGGCAACTGCACTAAGTTTTGACTGTCACAGATTCTTGGCAGTAGCTGTCCTAGTTTCAAGCAGCACGAAGTGTCTGAATTTATAGCTGGTGTGAAATTATGCTCTGGTATCGGCAAACAGAAGTATTGAGTTCAGATCATTCCTAAGTGCTTCAAAATCTAGAGCTCTGAAAGTATCTAATTTTAGGTGGTCTGATTTGAAACTGGACCCATTATTTTTATATGTTTTGAAGACCAGCTGACAGTTTATCTCACCACTCTAAATCTCCAACATTTCAAGCAGTTTCACGGTGCTAGAAGGTATGATATTTGAAAGGCATTTTACTTTGTAGCAAAGCATTCATTCTGACTTCAATGAAAGCTGCAATAAATTTGAGAAAAGTAAACAGATTTGAAATGTAATAGACTGACAGTTGACTAGTTATATCTGAAATATCTAACCATGAGTAGTCTAAATTTTGAAACAGAGTTTTTCAGTGTCAGAGAATGTATTTGGGTCTTAGCTGAAAGGCAACTAAAGGGTTCTCTTTCCTGCTCAGATCAAACTATATTATTTTCTGACACAGTAAGGTCCAGCATAACAGCAAGTAAATTATTTTCAGATAAACAGCAATAATACTAGTGAATGTTATTGACTAGAATTAAATTTTTTTCAGAAATTGTGTCTTCAGCTACAACATTGAGGAGTAGAAACAGTAAAAATGGGTGTTTTCTGTTTTAATAAATATGCCAACATTGAAACTGTCACATTCTGAATAAATTTGGAACATTTTGGGAAACAGGAGAGCAACTCACAAGGAATTTTGAAGGATTCATGTAAAATACAAGAATTTCAATTAAAGGCATCTTTTTTTCTTTTATGGTAATGATAAATGCACCTGCAAACTTTAAAATGCTGGTGAATTATTTATAGTTTTATCAAAATTACAACTTGCCAAAATCCCCCATATTTTGAAATTGTTTTGACAAGGGATCAAGTTAACCAGTGTTTTTGTTTTGTTTTTAAATTTAGCTTTTTTGTATAAGTGTAAGTAAAAGATGAATATCTGATACCTTTGACAGCTGGAATTTTGTGTGTGTTTGTGTAAAGATTTTTGTTATAAGGGATAGTGATATCAAATTTGAAGTGGACTTTTCAATAGCCTTTGAACAAGTGAGACATTGCCACAGGTGAGCAGGTTGCTCAGCTAAAAAATCTCACACTTCAACAGTGAATTACTCCAAAGACTTTTCTGTAACTCCACAATGAATTGCAGAGTTGAGTTTTACGTAGTATTGGAAAGGAAGCTCTTTAGTAGAGTGGTGTTTGCCTTATGTAGCAATGGCATTTAAAAAGAAACATATAAATGTCAAGGCAAAGGCAGTCTCAAGAAAACTTGAATCTCCTGTTAGCTGTTACAATCACAAATGAAATTATTAGAATGGAAAATAATTAGAACTACCTGATTTGTTTCATGGATGTTTAAAGCAGAACAGTATCAGAACTTTAGGCAGATTGGTCGAACTGAGAAGATATTTCTATTAGAAAAATATAATGGCATTGACAAAATACTTTTCTTCTGTTCTTAAGAAGCTCTTTCTTTCCATTTGTGCGTAACAGAATCTTTCTTTTGGCAGAAAATGCTTGCAATAAAACTGCATAGCTGGTCAGAATATGCTGATATGGTTTGGGGTTTTTAATTATTTTTTTTCCCTCCACAAAAAATGATTCTATTTTGACAGGATTTTCTCTGGAAACATTGCCAGTTTCAGGATAGCCTATGAGTGTCATGGTACAGGCTGTGTATGGTTGTTGTTTGTGGAACTAAAATCATATGCAGGAACCAAAATGTTCACCTCTGATATACAAGTCTCAGGCTGAAATTTCAGTTCCAGTTGATAGAGCAGAGATTTCCATTTGCTTCAAAGTCCTAAAATAGGAGACTTGCAAGGGACAACCACAAACATCATAAAAACAGAGAATATTTCTTTACAAGAGGTAGAATTTAGTTATTTTTAAAAGGTGGAATAAAAGAAAATATTAAACAAGGCATTTACTTTCAAGCTCTGTGGTCACAGGCCATACAATTTATAAAATAAATCAAATCCTCTAGTTGAACCAAGTAGACATTCCCCTGTGTTTTCTGTGGCCCAGGTGACTAATTACTGTGGCCTTAGCCATACAGTGACATGGCAGCACATTTGCCAACAGGAAAAATTGTATTGCTGGGAGAAAGCAAGCACGATTGTGGAATATACTGTATGTTATTTGTGTTGAGCAATGGAAGGAAACAAATGTCAGTTGCAGATGCTCAGACCTGTTTGTAGGGCTTTTGTTGTTGAACTATCTTTTGAATAAAAGTTGCTTGGATCCAGTGTTTTATCCTTCTTTGCTAACTTTTTCAAAAACATTTTCTATTTAGTTCCAAAATTATTCTAAAATCTTACAATTCTTATGAAACATCCCTGTGTTTCGGTCTGTTGTACTCAAGTTTCTATTTTTTTCCTCCAAGTATTGATGTGAAACAGCTGATCCAGACTCAAATAATTTTCCTGTATTAAAGACAAAACTCCAACAACAGCACCAAGAACAACAGTAAGTTAAAATTGCTTTCTATCTGATCTCAGTCATCAGCAGGTTGCAGATCTGTGCCAAATCCCACCGAAGCCGATGAGGTGTCCTGCTTAGGTGTCCTAATATGTCCTTATGTGACATATTAGGACATAAATTTGTAACACAGAAGAAAACTTACCCAGATATAAATGTATTAATACACTATATTTACATATTCAAATAAAGACACTTTATAATTGGTAAGAAAATGTAACCCAAAAAGAAATTTTTAGTAATTACTCTATATACAATCTTACTCATCCCACAGACCTTATTTAATGACTGCATTACTAATAAAGCTACATTCAGCTTTAATATTTTACTCTGTATATTTTGGGACAGTCATTAATTCTACATTTGTATTAGATGTCTAACATACTTGTGAGAATAAAGGAATCGACTGAATACCTGGGCAAAGAACAATGTCATTTAGTTGATCTATGGAAGATTAAATCAGTTTTTTCCAGTTTTGCTATTTACTGCTTGTAATGTTTGCTGGTACATAAATCAGGTGACACTCTTCAGCTTCCTAATTAGGGAACTGAATTTATTTGGGGGGGGGGGAATAGGAAAAAAATCAATAAATTCTTTAGTTTTTAAGTTTCTTTTTAAGTGTACTAGTTACTTACAGGTTTTTGGTCAGAAAAACTGTCAGCCATCATGCATTTCATGTAGCACTCATTGTAAGTATAATTACAGAGAAAGAAAACCAAATCATATCCTTGCCTGTGCAGCAAGTTTTTTAAACAGGAATTTTCCAATTGCTTTTCTTTTGTGGCAGAAAAAAAAAATCTCAAAGTTTACTAATAACAAAACCTCACATTTTTCTCAGGAATACCAGTTGCATAAATTGTTGAAGGGTAGGACGATATTATTGGGAAAAAAACACTAGATGCTTGCCATGTTCTTCCACTCTTCTCCTGGGCACATCTTTTTCAAAACTTACAATGCATGCATGTTTTCATGAGATTGATTTAAAAATTCCTCATGAATGAGATGTGCTATAAGATCAGAAGAACCTGCTGAATATACAAACCTTTTCGAACAAAGTATGAATAAAATTAAAACTGACCTAAAAAATAAAACTGATCTTCATGCAAAAACAAAGTTACATGAAAAGTAGAAATGTTAAATGAAAAACATTCTATTTTAAACTTCTATCCTTTCTGGCTACAGAAAAAAAATTGAGCTGCTATTTGGTTTCTCTTCTAATAGTTTGGATCACTATCACTGACAGCATTTTGACTTGAACAAAACCAGAAAACTCTACAAACTTCTTAGCAGCTTGTTCCTCAAGCATTCTGAAAGTAATTCCTCCTTCAATAAATATTTTGGCAATGGTAGTACCAGTCCAGATCAACATGCCCATTCTATGTGTACTGATAATAGATTATATTTTTTTGGAGGTTGAAGATACTTGAAATTCACAGATATTATCCCTAGAAAACCAAATGTTTGATGGTTATTTGGATTATTTTGAGAAGTATTTTGGAAGTATTTTACCTTGTTAGGTTTGCTACTTCTCTGTTTTCATATCTGTATTGACTATTTCTTCTTTGTGCCCCATCATAAATTAAGAGGAATCATCTGTTCAAAGCAGGTTTGTTAAATTCTTTTATTTTGAAATAATACGTAATACAAAGGAAATGTTACTGTTGCCACTGACAACCTCCTGGTTAATCAGGACTGGAGATAAAATGTACTGAAATGTTTCAATATTAAATACATTCAGAGTATGTGTTTTGTAATAAAAGATTAATTATCAATTTTTGTCCAGCTTCTCAGATATGAGAATTCACTGATTATGCCAGTAGATTAAGATGTCAATATGCCTAATTAATCCTTAGATATGTGTTGTGCAGTGTAAGTTTACATCTTTTCAAATGTTGCAAATCTGTCTTATTGAAATAAAGATAAGATTTAATGTATACTAACAGTAGACACTAAAGGTAACCAAAATATAGAAGAACTGGAAATAAAAACTATAAAACTACCTCTCTGTAGTAAGGGCATTTTTACTTTTAAAACCCAAGAAAGTAATTTTTAAAGTTAGGATTAATTTGTGCGTGGTTGCCTCAATAGGTTTCATTGGCAATACAATAAAAATAAGTTAATCTTTCAAATATTTATTACTTTAATTTTGTTTGTTTCCTTGCTAACAAATGTATGTGACTCTTCTTTCTGTCTTCCCTCTAATGATATCTGGATCACAGGTATTCCACAGATAATGTTTCAGGTACAGTGCCCTATGATAGGGTTATAGGACTATTTTGAACAAGAAAAAGAAACTGTTAGTAAGATTATATATGCTTTTTCAGTTCTAGCCACGCATGAAGTATGTATGTCCTGCTATGGAAAGACCTGAAACTTGCACGGAAGAAACTTTTATTCAGTGGTCTTAATATTTGCTGTATTTTCTTAATCTACTAGTTCTTTTTTAAACTTTGACATTCGCTTGAGGGACTACACCTTATGGAACTACACTGTATATTCAAGGCCAGCTTGGACAGGGCCTTGAGCAATCTTGTCTATGGGAGGTATGTCTGCCAATGGCAGGGTGTGTTGGGACTAGGTGGCCTTTAAGGTCCCTTCCAACCCCTTCACATTCTACGATTCTATGAAATTATACTTTAGTTTGTATGGCCTTCACATGAAGTGCAACGAATATAGACTATATTGGAATTGTAGTGTCAGAGTTCACTAATGGAAGTTTTTCTGCAACTATGTTGAATGTAAGATTGACAAAGATATTTATAGACATTTGGACAGGAAAAACTGTAAGGAACAGTAACTTTTTTCTTTCCCTTTTTTGACACTAAAATGGAAATAAGATCTATGCATGTCCCCTTAATACTAGGTTATGCACTGAACAATTATTATACTTTCAGAAGAAATTGAAATGTGAATGTGAACTTAAGTAATGTGAAGTAATGTGAACTTAAATTAAGGGACAACAAATATTAAGTACATACTTCATTTAGATCTGTATCATGCAAGTGCTGAACAAATAGAACTTATTCTAGATCTGTAAGACCCCAAGTCTCAGAGCTATCAGCTCACCATGGGAGTTTTGCTTGAAAAATTAACAAAGCTCCAAAAATTCACCCATCAGATTATTAGAAGAGCCTTTGGTTCTTTTAACACCTTGAGAGAGAGCCCAAAGGAGTAGACGCTACACACGTTTTCTCAGGGGGGTACTTTTACTGGTAATCTTTAGGAAAAATACGAGATCTTGGCAAAAACTTAAAGGGCTCACCAAAGGATTCAACCAAAATAAACATTCCACAAAGCATTGGTTAGCACCTGCTAATCCATAAAACCTAACAAAATCCAACCCATTCTATCCTAAGTTACACAACAGATTAAGAAAGGAGATTAAGAGAAGAAAAAGAAGTAAAGAAAGACGGAGAGAAAGAGAAGATCATAGCTACTGCAGGAGTTCTGTGAGAGTCCAGCTTCCACCTGGCCAGATGATAGGTCTTAAGCAAAGATGGACAGCACAGGATGGGGTGAGGGGCAGTGTTCCTACTGTACCAGAAGATCAGAGGCTGAGTTAGAGGTGCCAGGGGACATGGTATGGGTGTGCTCCTGGGCTGCCTTTGACTGACAGCAGCTCTGAGGTCACCCCAGGAGTCTCACAAGGGCTGGCATGTGGAATAAGGCATTACATCACTTCCATGAAATTCGAGTTGTCCCTCTTCCCCATACACATGCACTTGAGTTTGTCTGAGCCAGTATAATAATTCAGTGTCTCACAAATTGTCTGTACGAAGACATATCAAAGGTGTCTGATGCAACAAAATATTGTCCCTTAAACAAGGACCATTTGTAGGGGATTTCTTCACAGTGCAGTAGAGTGGATCTAATTTACTCTTGATTAACAAGAGGAGATAAGCGCCACTTTAGCCTCGTTTTCAAAGATAATAAATAGCATGACTTCCTTCAAGGCAAAGTTCTGTTTGAATCATAATCTGTCTAGTTTTAGAACATGTCATTATGTTATCTGATTTTGTGTTTTGTTTTATTTTTGTCTTTTCATTTCTGGATCACTTATGTTTATGATACACTATTTAACTTATCTCTTTTGTAATTTAAATTCCGGCTTCTCTTGTATCTTCTTCCTTAAAAGATCAAGCTTAACAGTGGAAGCTTTGATTAATGTGTCAGTTGTGCTTGTTCTTTCATAGCATCTAGTTGAATTAGGGCATATGGCATGAAAGGTCAGTGATACCTGAACTAAAACATTGATTAAAGTGCTGTAAGTCATCTCTGGACAGAGATATTCCCTCTTAAAAACCAAGTGAACAGGCTGTTATTAAGGTATCCTGTTCCATTCTTGTATCTGAACCATTTGTTAACCCCTTAGCACTTAAAAATAGGTTATGATAGGTTGAAATTTAGATTTAAAGAAACAAATGCAGAGACTTAATTCTATGAGATCTTGTCTGCTCCACAATCCATTTCATATATTGCAGTCAAACAGGACTGTGTGAAGATGGTCTCTTCAGCCAATAGAATTATCTGGATTAATATTTTTATACTTATATTGCATTTCAGCACTTTACATACTACAGAAATTGAATGCTTGTCATTTACAATAATCATAAATGGGATCATTTTTTTTCCTCAAGGATTCTGGGAATATCAGTGTAAGATCCCTGAGAGTAATATTTGTTTAATGCTTTGAGAAGACAAATTATTAGATTCAAGTGATTAAGATTCAGGAGATTAAGGTATGACCAAAAAATTAGGGCTATGTGAGTATCAAGAGAATCAAAACAATAAGTTGGCTTTTTTTTCCTTTGGGAATAAAACTGTTGTGTAGAAGTATTATTTTTCCATCTTTCTAATTCTTTCTCAGCTAACTGTGGAAAACCAGCATGTGGACAGTAATTTTCTAACTTAGATCTACATTTGCCATTTTGATTTAGGATATAATAATTTTTAAATGAAATTTCCTGAGGAAGAGTAGACCATCTTCATTATTAGACATAGAGATAATCTTAAATTTTTGGTTTCTGAGGGCTACTTGGTTAGAACTCTGCATTTTTCAGTGACTTTCTTTTTTTTTTCCCCACTAAAATATACTGGGTTTATATATTTCATAAATATATGTAGCTAATATATATTGGCTATTTTTCTGCCGAGAATATATGCTGTAAAAGATCATACTTGAAGACTACAGAGATATTCTTTCATCGTGTAATACTCTTCTTGGTTGCCATATCTTCTTTTTTTACTATTTTAGTAACTGTCTTTTCCAGTGACAGTCTCCATCTTAATGTACAGTTTGTGCTTGTCTTCACATGTAGAATATGCTGAGTCTTTTGGCAGAGGTATTAAACCACAGGTCTGTCAAACTGAATAATTTATGCTAGTTTATTAAAACACATTTTTTGGGGGCGAGATGAACGTATGAATCAATCCTGTTACAAAAACTTCATGGGTTCATGATAAATCTGTGAGGAAGTGAGATTCACATATATCTTAAATGACCAAAACCCTCTAGAATCTGGTTCTCTCTTAAATGAGAAAAAAGTATAGAATACATGCCAATCTCTGCCCTGCCTTTCAAAAACTAGAGGGAAAGAGACATGTTGTTTTGATAAACTTGTAGCATACTTGTTGCAATAGAAAAATGGAATATGAGATGCTGGTAGAATAGCTGGTAGATTTTAGGAATTCTTACCACGCCACTGATTATAATTACAAAAGTATCTGCTTTTTAGTGGTTTACAAAGTCTCAAGCATTTTTTCAGTTCTTCTATTGTTTGAATTTTTCCAGTCATCTTTCTTGGTTTATTCCAGCAATTTAAATGTTTTAAAAAAACTCCACATTGTACAAAAATGGCACCTAAGTATCTTCTCTTTTCAGTAAATATTCTGAGGTGTTCATACCAAATATACTATCATGTTCATTTTCTTGTCATCCCTTCCTTACTCTTATCAGTTGCCATTCATAAGTAGTACAACTGGTTTCACTAAATCTTTCACCAATTTTCATGAAATTAACAGTTATGGATTTTCATTTGCATATGCTCACCTCTATATCTTCCAGGAAGAAGTGCATTCATACAGTTTATATGAGAGCTTTGTAGTAAAAGTAATGGTATGTTCAACTGGATCTCCCACAAGGAAGGAGGATTCCAGAGGCAATGGTGCACCACAGTATCTCCTTAGTATAGGAAAGATGAGTTTTTGCCTCAGTTGAGATTTTCAGGCAGCCTACAGTAGAAAACCTGATGAGTAATGATGAAATGAGAGGAAACTTCATCACAAATCAAAATCAGCCTCAGGCTGGGCAAAGCCTAGAGACAGTATGCTAAGAAATACTATCTCTTCCTACTTGCTAATATACTAATGCAGGGACAGGAGTTCCCTAATAGTAGTATGTGGAAGCCTACTCCCCAGTGCTGCAACCATCCCTCTGGAAGTTGGCCTCAAAAATGAGAGGGGTCTTCCAATGGCTATCGATACCAGCATACTACAGCACACCATAACGATACCACAGCATGGCACTGGCGCAACCTTGGAGGCAGTGGGTCAGTTGCTAAAAAACTCCTTATGATTATAGACGACAGATTTTTAGACACGAAGGACAGAAGGAACTATTCCAATTGGCTTGTCTCATCTGATTTCATAAGTAAAATTGAATGGACTTCCTCAGATTATTGTTTCCAACCAAGCATCATTCTTGATTTATAAATTCCTGGTTTGAATAGTTCTCTGCAATGCTTGGCCAGTCGATCCAAAGGCTAATTACTGCCATTATGGAAACAAGCATGTGCTTCATTTGCAGGATACATTCAGCTAACATTAGATTCTAGACATGGGTTGTTTTCTTTTTCTTGTGTGGGAGTTTTTTTAATCTTTTAATAATTTTACCTGGTGGAATGAATATTCTTGCACTGTTAAATGAGGAACATTTTGAAAGTTGCGATGGTATCAAGAGACCAAAGTCAACATGAAAATAAAACAGTAAATAAGATAATAAAATCTGGTACAGTAGAATATCAAATACTATGTATCATAACATTTATTTAAGATTATTTCCCCTCTAAATCTCCTTAATTCTGTGCACATTTTAACACTGTAGCTATAAATACAGCAATATTAGGTAAATTTATAAAATGTTTTAATGAGAAGAACAAAGGAGGGTTAAAAAACTGTGTGACTGAAAATAAAAATTAAATTAGAAAACCAAAATAGATTAACAGATTTTGTTTTGGATTTGGGGGATATAATTTTAGTTGCATCTTATCCTTGACTGCCATAGATTAGAACAGTCAAAATAGAACATGTAAAGGTGACATTTTAAAAGAAGCTAAGAAAGCAAGAAAGGCACTTTAGATTTTTAGCTTTGCTTTCCCCTTCTCCAGAAACAAAGGATTGAGTGTCTTAATATTGGCTGGTACTTAAGAATATAAACAATGTTTATATTAGAAACCACCAAGTTGTGAAGTTACTTCTTCCATAAAGATCTTCTTGTAGCATGTAAAATATTAAAAATGTTTTCTTATCTGATGTGACCTAAAATCTTACATAAATCAGGGATATTATAAAATCAAACCCAGGAAATGTTGTGTCAACCATGAAATTAAATTCTTGGGATATTTTTATTTTTTCTAATAATTCTGCATTAATTTTTGTTTTACCCAATATAAAATTCATTGTCTTTTCTAAAGTTGAACTTAACTGCACAATAGTTATTTCCCATATAGGTCATCAGTACTTTATGTTTCTACATTATCCCTTTGCTCTTCCCTCCCGACTCTCCCCCATCAGTTACAGAGTCATTTTTCTGCACATGTAAACTCTCTGTGCTGCTGTCCTCCACTCTAAGATTCCTGTAATCTTAAATTCATAAAGTCCTCAGTGTCAGTGCTTTGCTTTGCTTTGCAGCTAGAGCATCTGGCATATCCAAGTGGCCTCATGCATAAGCCAGGGACAGTCTGGTCTCTCTCTTTCAGGCTTTAGTATTCATACGTACCTGGTTATTGTAGTTTTATCTCTGTACACTCTCTAATGAATTCATACAACATTCCTTTGAGATACAGAGGATGTACTGCTCTTCCTATTTTATAGGTGGCTGTTGAAGCATCACAAAACACCTGTGATGCCTTTTGAAAAATAATAATTTTATTTTTTTTTTTGCTTTATGTGACTTTCAACACTTAGATCTCTGAAGTCAAGATTCAGATTAAACCTTACTAATTCTGATTGATCCTTAATGACTGGCTGGGAAGTTGTGTAACAGAAAAACTGTCATGGCTGGTGGCTCCAGCTGGTTTGGTGAAGGCTTGTAGTCTCGATTACTTCAGCTCTTTCCTCATCAGTCTGCCACAGTCACTGTCTGCCTTGGAGGAAATGTGAATCATCAGTAGACAGAACTTCCTATTGGGCAAGAATGTCAGGGCTTGAGCTGTCTTGACTTTAAATAACAGGTTTCCAGGCAGAATATTTTCTTACAGACAGTTCTTTTGTATTTAGACCTTAATTTTCCCGATGGATTGAGATCTGGCTCTTTAAGAGTGCAGTGGACCTTAGACAGATTTTCTTTTACACTGTTAGAGAGATGTTTTACTAACTCTCTTAGATTTTGCAGAGTTGAGCATTTAAATAATTGAAACTATCTGGGACCCAGTCTTTCCCAACATTAAATAGGAGTGTTCTCTCAGATTTCAATTGGCCACCAAGACTGTCTTTTTCCTGTTTTATGCATCCATATCAGGAACGCTGTGCATGCTGTGTATGGAATCAGAACTACTAGTGTATTTTTTTTTTTTTAATTACAAGAAGAGAACTCTTACAAGATGAAGTACTGAAAATAAATTACCTCTCTCACCAAACCCGGATATTTTGAGCCCCTGATGAGGTTCTAAAATATAAGTCTATATTTTCTCCTTAATTTCACACTCCAGTTTTCCTAATGTTAACTATTAAGAGTGAATTAAGGTGAATTGGAAAGAATATAATAAAAAATTGTGCGAAAATGGGAAAATATGCATATAGGTTTTGTTAAAAATAATTCTGCGCTGAGAACTTGATTTTTTAACACATCTTGTATATTCTCTTTGATATAAAAAAATAATAATTTGAAGTTGGATTACAATGACTGGCAAATCTCATGTTTGTTGTGTTTGGTAATTTCAAGAAAACAAAATTTAAACCCAGGATTTGTATTACTTTTTTGGTTAAATTATAACTGGTTAGTTTTTAATTCATGTGATTTCATTAATTAGTCTTAACACTGAAGGTCTTTCATGCGGGAAAATTTTTCAGAAAGAGGTTTGTATTATAGATACCTTTTTTATATACCCAGTTCATCCTCATACAGTACTAAGTACTCACTTTTTTTCTTTGAACTTGCAATATCTGACTTTCATTTTGAATACAGTTAATTAATTTCTAGCAAGAATAAGAGAGGGTAAAAAACTATTTGTTCAAATGCCTCAGGGAAACCTGGATGTTTGTCAGATATAGGCAGAATCCAGAGTGAAATGATTCCTAGAGAGTTACATGGCTAAATAGGGAGAGGTGAGAGTCCTGTGGGTTCAGATGTATTCAGTTTCTCTTCATGACTCTTCCTGGACTTGTGAGAGAACTCTCAAGATGAGATTTTAAAGGTTCTAGTCCAATCTTTGCAGCTGAACTACCACTCTTCTTAAATTATCAAATAATGCCAAGAAATTGTCAGATTAGTGCATAGCTTATAGAGTATATCATTAGTTTAGCCGGACATATCTGTTTCCCTGTAGAGGTTAATCTATCCTTTATAAGAAATAAATTTTATTTTATATGAGGAATGTTTTTTGTTTCTATATAGGGCCCTATTTGTTCAATATAAAGCCAATTGTCAGGGTTGTTGAAGAACATATTAAGGGCCTATTTGGTATGTTTAGGAAAAAAGAAAGAAATCAGATTGTTCTGAATTCAGGTCAATTTCAGTGCTTTGCTTTTGGCAGAGTTAATGAAGGATTGTAATGTTATTTTTCATACTTAAGTAATATCTCTCTCCTGCTTCCATTTCAATGGTTTGCCCTTTTTTCAAGCTGGTGGATGAGAAGGCATACTCTGCTAGAGATCAGCCTGGTTCATGACCTACTAGTAGATAAAGCAGATGGATATATATTACCTGAAATGGGGCATTATCTTTCCTGTTCATATGTTTATGTCTATCTCCACAGACATTATAGCTACCGGTAACAACATTGACTCTATTGAGAGAAGTCAACTAGTTGAGAAAGGGAAAGGAGTGAGGAAAACTAGTGCCACCAAGCCCAGCAATCTGCTTATACAGTTCACGTCACTGAAAGAGTTTGGGAATTTAACTATATGCTTCTATTTTAAAGCAAGCACTTAAGAGTTTTTCTGAATTTAGACTTCGGAAGTGGGGTGAGTAAAACAACTATCTTACCTATTGCCTTTCATTCAGTTTTTAAAAATTTAGTTTTACTGCTAGGAATCATTTTTGTAGAAGGTAATAATGCCAATAAGATATTAATGTCTGTAGGACCATTGCTGTCATTGTAGAATTGGTAGAATTGTGGGCTTCCAAAATGGGAAAAAAAGTATCACTTTATGTATGCAAGAACACAGAAGTGAGAACAGTACCAGATGTAATTCTGAGAAATGAGATTTGCATAAGGTCTTGGTTCACAGTGTTTGCAGATGCTGTGGCAAGGACAAAATAAATTATTTAAATGTGTCAAGGTGAGGAGAGGACCCACATTTATATCAGAATACTTGTCATAGAGGACAGAAAACCCAACAAGGGAAAAGAAAAAGGTGTGTTTTCAAAGGAAGAGAATCTAAATAAAAGAAAGAAGTACATGAATGGCCAAGGAGAGAAAAGGTACTGAAAAAAAGAAAATGCTTTTGAGTGATTGGGGAACAGCTATAAAAATACAGAATCTAAAAAGTATAAGGGCTGTCCAAATCTATAAGCAAATTAAAATAGTAGAAATTGATACTTAGAAGAGGAAACAGGGCATAAGATGATGTTGGTTTCAGAAGCAAAGATTTAAAATACCTAGAAAAAAATATATAAGCAAATTCTATAATGATGAAAACATTGCATGACTAATAATAATAACAACAATAAAAATTTTAAAATAGTTACTCCAAATTACAGATGTCTCTTAATAATTTTGAAAACAAGATATCTGAAACACCAGCAGACTGTAAATAGAATAGCCTTTAAAATGTAAATTTGCAGAAAATGCCAAAAGCAGTTCAGGATGGTAACATCGCTCTGTTAGGCAGCAGTGATTAAGGGAGTGTTAGCTATTGAGATTTCACACATTTAACAATTTGTCGTTTCTCAAGGATACAATAGTATAATTTCAGGATCTCAGAGTGCTGATTACAGGACTGATGAATATTAGTCAGGTTAGTCACAACTGAGACTTATTCTTGTTTAGCCTTACACTGAGAATTCTCAAGGCCTGATGATCCAGCAGAATCTGAACTCAGTCTCTGTGTGGTGCAGAATAATTAAAGCACTTGTGATGAGCTCAGGCTGCAGCTAGAAGTGTGATGCTGACTTTCAGACTGCAGTCTTGGGTTATAGGTTTGATAAACCTCTACCTAACCTACATATAACTTACATTATAGACTCATAGAATATGCTGAATTGGAAGGGACCCATCAGGATCAAGTCCAACTCCCGGCACTGCACAGAGCATCCTAAGAATCACACCATGTGCCTACGAGTGTTATTCAAATCCTTCTTGAACTCTGACAGACTTGGTGCTGTGACCACTTCCCTGTGCAGGCTGTTCCAGTGCCCAACTACCCTTTGAGTAAAAAGCCTTTTCCTGATATCTAGTTTAAATTTCCCCTGACTCAGCTTCATGTCATTTCCTTGAATCCTGTCACTGGTCATAGGAGTGAAGAGATCAGTACTTGCCCCTTCTCTTCCCCTCATGACAAAATTGAAGACTCTCCCCTCAGTCTCCTCCAGGATGAACAAACCAAGTGACCTCAGCCACTCCTCATTTGGTTTCCCCTCAAGGCCCTTCACCATCTGCATTGCTTTCCTTTGGACATTCTCTAACAGCTTTATATAATTTTTATATTGTGGTACCCAAAACTGTACACAATATTCAGTGGGAGGTCACACTGGTGCAGAGCAGAGCAGGACAATCACTCTTTCAACCAGTTGGCGATGCTTTGCCTGATGACCCCCAGGACACTGTTGGCTCTCCTGGATGCCAGGGCACTGCTGATTCATATTCTACTTGCCATCAATCAGGACCTCCAGGTCCCTTTCCTCACTGGTGTTTTTCAGCCTCTCCTTCCCCACCCCAAAACCAAGATTGCCCCATCCTCTGTGCAGAATTTGGCACTTGCCCTTGTTAATCTTCATGCAGTTGGTGTATGCCCAGCCCTCTAATTTGTTGAGGTCTCTCTGCAGAGTCTCTTTGCTCAAGGGAGTCTCTGGGTTTGATTACATCAACTATTACAGAAATGTACTAAATATTAAAATGTAAGTTTACACCCACATTATTTGAGACATTTAAAATGGTGTTATATATCCACACATAATGTGATTTTTCTGTTGAAATGGGAAGGATCATTTTACAGGTGAAATATTTGCCCCACTGAAAAGAATGGACAGAATGAAGGACAATACATTTTATCAAAAGAATGGGAAGGAAAAGTAATATTGAAATTCAAGAACTGCATAATATTTCAAATTCATCGCAGTGTTCTATCCCTTTAACTAAAAAGAAATATATATTGACAGAAAAAAAGATTCATAAGTTAGCCTGGAGCAAAACGTTCTTATTTTTCTGAATTTTCCACTGCATTTGAGAAGACAGCCAGTAGTAGTACAGTTTATATTTTTCTGACATCTCTGCTTTTCTCTTTTGCCTAAAGCGATGTGAAAGTGTAGGCAAGAAAGAACTGTGGAATCCTCCACTAATCTTTTAAGGAATGCTGAAGGTCTTTTGCTCCTCAAAGGGGACTTTTTCAAAGGACAATTAAGAATTTTTGACTCCAGACTGAAATCTTGGTTAAATCTGAATCAAGATTTAACCTAGAAATTTTGACTCATCTTGTAAGGGTGGGAGAGCTCTGCTTAGATAAGTGAAAGAGGCTTCCACTTCTTTAAAATATAGGAGTTTCATATACATAAAAGGAGCTGCATTAGTTCCTGTATAAACAAGTTCCTTATATAATATTATTGACACACAAAAGATTTCAGGAGAAGTGTGCTGAAAATCTTTACATCATGATTCACAGAAGAATTTCAGATCATTATATTTTCTTTACAGAACAGGTGTATTTTTACTTCAAAAAGATGTCAAATATATCACATGATCTACATGAATTAAGCAGATGTACTAAGAGTACAATGCAGAACAGTGCTACAAACAGGAAACTAGAGCCAAGAAAAATTAAATTACATTTAAATTGTTTTGTCAATTATTGTGGTTGGGAATTTTACATTTCTGGAATTTCAGGCTTGCATTAAAATGGATTTCAAAGTTGGCAAGAACGGGTGTGGGGAAAATACTCCACATCTAGTTTCTCAATGAGATTAAAACCTCTGCATACAAAAAAAAAAAAAAAATCCAAAACCCCAAACCAACCAAAGCTAGTTTGACAGAATCAATGATATCATTCTGTCAGTGACAGAATCAATGAAATTTTTTTTCCTTCCAATGAAAGAATCTCAGTTTCACAAATTGCACTATGAGTGCATTCAATCAACTAACATGAACCGTGTCTATGTGGAAATTATATGATTTTTCAGCACTTAAAATAGTCTGTCAACAATTATTTTCCTATTTAAAACTATAAAAAGGTTTTGAGGTTTAAATTAAGAGTAACAATGTTTACTCTTAATGGAATTATGTGCAAATAATTCTAGTTTATTAATCAGGAAAACTACCCTCCATGCTTTTCTGGATATAATTGATAAAAGTTTATCTAAAGGATGTTATTTGCTCCAGCATGGTGTTTTCCCACACTCAGCACTGCAGTTTACAAGATGTTCTTTCAGCTGAAATACCAGCACAGTTTGCTGGATGTTCCAGGGATACTTCTCTTTTTCAAGTATTTCCTCATCAGGAATTCCTTATCTTTCAACTTGGATAAAATGACAGGACTGAAAGCCAAGACAGAAGAAATACTGAAACATACAGATCCGGGAAGCACTGGATTCAGGCTCAAGACTAAGTATACACATTCAGTGAAAATGCAAACACCTGAGATACAGATGTTATTTCAATATATACTTTATTAAGACACACAGTACTAGTACTCAGTATATTTAGCTTTAGTGAATAGCAGTTATAATTTTTGCCAATTTCTGATAAATTGAATATACAAATAGTTTTTCTGTCATACTGATGCTTATCAACTGGTGCTTATTATGTTCTGTTCCAGGAACTGGATGTAGTTAATTTGTTCTATTTGTTTTCTAAATGAAGATATTTTGCAAGATAGTTGTCTGACTGCATGAAGGAAATGAAAAAGTCTGATAGAACTAGTATTAATAAGGCTACATTTTATCCAAGTGTGTGCACATATGTAGGCACAATTTACACATATATATGATATGCATATTTGTATATTATATGTAAATCTGGACATAGATATGTATTTCCATATATTACACATATATATTTAACTGCCATAGCTGTAGAGGAGTAAACTGAGCAATTAAGGCTATGGAGTTGTCTACAAAGTTTTGGCATTTAGACATTAAAGTAGCTTCCTGGTAGGTAAATTATCCTAATATTCCAAACTTGCAAAAAGATTTGTTCTTTTTTCCACAGTGATGTGCCAGTTTCCTACCTTAGGTAAAATTTATAGCCAAGAGTAGTAACTTTTCAGTTTATGCATGCATTTACTTGACCTAAGCTTGAGTGTCAAATTTACCAGTTATCTCTTTAGTCCTCTAGAACTGTAAAAAGTCCTTCCATCTTGGCTATCTTCTGTTGTCTACTGAGAGATAAGAGGGAAGTGCTAAGGGCTTTAGGTTACTTCAGCTTTGTCAGTCCCTAATTAGTCATTCCTCCTAACCCTGTGAGCAGCATATTGAAGTTTTTGTCACACCAAGAGCCATAAGACATACTTCATACCATGTAAATAGGCAGAAGAGAAATATGTGAGTACTTCAGAAAAAGTAGGTAACTATGGTTTCCCAGTCTTGCTATACTCTGCTGAAGAATGAGACATGATTGGATTGCTCTAGACACTAAAAGCAAGCGTTTAGCCTACAGCCAGAGTCATGAGCAGTTTGGCTATCAGCAGTTGTTGCTGGCTCATTTCTCTCACAGCTGGGTGTCTCAGTTCCCTTTTGCCCATACCCCACCTTCCTTGACTGATGGTCCACCCTTGGTATACAGCTGAGCTGTTTGAGCTACGGCCAGCCAACAGTCACTGGATATTCACCTCTGGCCTAATATTACATAGATTAAAGGGAAAAAATTATCTGGAAACACAGCTTTTTTTCAGAGCATCCATATCTGGGAAGATTAAACATTGATTCAACATTTCTTACAGTGGCCAAAAGTTAAAGTCTAAAATAGTATAAATGAGGCCAACACATGGAATCAAACAGAATGTTGGAAAACAGTTTTGGAGAAATATGGTCCAATCTCTCTATTCAGAGCAGGGTCAGCTAAAGCAAGTTGCTTGTGATTAACTGATTGTCTGCCAGAGCACCAGGTCTGCCAGAAAACACTGCATTCCAGAGTTCTCCTCCAGTGTGTACTGATGTATGGGATTATTCTCCCCGAGTGCAGGATTCAGCCACTCCAGTTTTGGATGTTCTCCAAACTTGCCTCCATTACCCAGGCCACTGGCGAAGAGGTGATAGACAGTTGTTGGACTTGGTATCAGCCTCTCGGCTAATATGCTGCTCCATACTCAAGGTTCAGCTCACTGACTTCCTGAGGCATATGTGCTTTCTATAAATCTAGTAATTCTATATGTATGCCTTTCTCTGTCATGAACTTTTCCTCACCTCTTTTAAGCAAGCACTTGCTAGCAGAGGTAACTTGCCTAGATTTCAGTGATGTTTGGGATTTTAGACCTGTCAACACAAAACCACAGGAAGGTCAGTAGGTTGCTTTCAATTCCCAATGGTCACAATTATTTTTTCTAAGAGCTACTTGGTTACTGAACTTTTAAAATTTATTTAGTGAGAGACTTCACAGAGTCAAAATTGGTAAATTTATTACAGTTTATATTTATAAGTGAAAATGTGACAACTTAGATATTGTGAGATATCTTTTGACAAACACCATCACAAGTAACAGCTACTGTTTTAGTTTATGGGTCCTGTTTAATTTTTATTTTTTTTAATTGTTCCATCAAGTTTATATAATATTTGAATTTTTAATGTATCAGTTGTGAAGAAATTTACTTCTGAAAATCAGAAAAAATTAAAATAATTCCCTAATTTTTAAATACCTTGGTTTGTGTTTAGCTGGTGCTTTTTCCAGGAGACTGGAAAACAGAAATTAAAACAATTTGTTGACTGAATAATTTTGAAGCTCAAATTTCAACTGAATGGTCTAGGTGGAATGAAGTCTTAGGTTTTTAAAACTGGATCGAAGTTCCTCTTTGACTGCTATTTCACTGTTTAGAATCCAGGAATTTACTTCCCTTTCTCACTTAAATTTTTTGAGGAAAAAATCCGTTACATTACTATAGTGCACGAACACTTTGCAATGTGTAGGAAGCACGTAATACATATGATAAATACAGATAACTGTATTGGCTTGTGGGACCTATTTTTAAAGTTTTTCCAAGGACACCAAAATCAAAGTGATAGTAAAAAATTACAACTCTAAACATGATTATAGAATGGTCATCATTTTTCTAGAAATTAAAAAGTATCTGAAAAAAGTACTCTATGCACCATTATTTTTCAACATTTTTGTCAACTTTTTGTTTAATCAGTAAGCAATTTTCAGAAACACAGTAATACTATTCTTTTTTGTAGAAGTCTGTCTCCTTTTTTGATTCCTGTTTAAAAAAAATTGTATACACTTGTCACTGTGAAGCTGGTGCTATATTACTGAATTTCACATTACTACAGAAAAACTTTGAATCTGACTTCAGGGGTTTGAAATTGTACCCTATGGGCGAACATGCTCCTTTTGAGACTTTTGATGGGTAGAGACAGGGGAAAGTGACAGGGACAGTCTAACTTAAGAGCCTTTTTAAAAGTATTGACAGAAAACTACTAATTTCATGCCCTTGTCCTTGTTTTCATGATATGATAATAATGATTTAGAATGACTTTCCCCTGGGAGTGATACATTGTATGGAACAATAACACAAATCACAGTTAGACTGTGATATCTTGAACTTCACCTTCCTTTAAACAATGGTAAAAGTTATGGTTAGAATATAATATTCTGTGACCTAGAATCCAACGCTGATCTGTCTGATTTCAGCACAAAAAAAGCTCCCCTTGCCCATGCCTTTGACACCAAATAAGGTAGGAAGTGATTTTACTGTCTTTAGGATGTGGCTCCTGAGAAGCTGAGATAGATGAAAAAATGTGTATATCCTTATTTCTAAAAGAGGAAACTTTTTTTTTTGCTAATATTTTTCCTGTTGTTGAACAACGTTGCTGTAGCATTTAGATGTGTTTTGTAAACAAAATTGTGCTTGTTCTACGTTTAGTTATATGTCCTCCCAACAATAGTAAAGTGCTGAAACTCAGCAAAGTGTGTTTTATTTGTCAATTAATGTACAATTCAGGTGCGTTGTATGGCTGAGTGCTTTTACCACCTGAAGTTTGTATTAATAGGCTAATAAAAAATGCCCAGGAGCCTCTTAGTACTATTACCATATGTCTTTTTAAGCATCAATTAATTTATTTAAACTATCTTTTTAAAACATTTTTTCTCTTAAGATTACTTTTTACTACATAAAATTAAAATCATCTTCACGGTAAAAGGATAAAATAGGAAACCCACTATTTTATTGCCATAGTATTTTTTTTTTCATTCATTAGATGTTATTTTGCAGAATATTTTCACTCATATTGCCTTTCCTGTATTACATTTGAATCTTACTGTTTTTTTCCTTTCCTTGCCGCTTGGCTCTGCCTTCCCCTTTTACTACTTTTTCAGTTCTTCACATACTTTTTTCTTTCCCATTAAAACAAATGTTCTCTATCTGATGCACAATTTTCCCTGTTTTGTTTTGTCTTTACCACCAGCTGCAATTATCCTTATATTTGAAGCCAATTAAGTGGTATTTCAATGTTTTTGGTCCTCCCTTTTCCTTTCCATTTTCTTTCCTCTGAAGTCCATCCTTGCAAATATTTATAAGAGATAGATTGAAGTCAGTGTATATGTGACATATGGACGTGTATCTTGTGCCAAGCTGTTAGTTTATAAGATTACAGTTCTGATAATTTGAGGGATATAAGTTTCAGTCAGCAAGATGAGATGTCCAAGCTAGTAATTTATTCATTGAATTTCTGAACACGTAATTCTTCAAAGCTCTTCTCTTAAAGAAGTCCTTGAAGAGCTTTCCAGAACCTGTAGGGTTTATTTGAGATATACTTCATAAAAATGCCTTAAATAAAAATGGTAGTTATAGAAAGACAGAAACTGATGCTGAATCTTATATAGACAGCTGTTTTACTTGTGGGTTGCCAGGTCCCTCATGGGTTGAAGAGATATGCTGGTTACTTTAAGCCCTCACAGACCATATGAGCTGTGCCCTTTAAATTCAGTGAAAGTCAATTGTAAAAATGTATAATGCATTCAGGAAAAATATTCCACTTAGGAAATTGTTATGCAGCAAAGTTCTAGTGTGTCTGACCTTTTCCTTAGTTGTGTAGATCTCACCATACAGATATAATGAAGTGCAAACTGCCAGCTACTTTAAACAAATTAATGATACTGTGCAAATTTTAATCCTGGTATACTTCAAAAAAAGTGTTGCAATCTCTGTAGAATCACTGTTAATAGAATTAAGACACTCCATTTTTTACAAATAGTTTCTGTCAACTATTGTTAGACAGATACTGAGTTGCCACTTGTGGATGACAATCCAGGTATTGCAAAAATGCAAAAATTGGGTGCCTCCACCATGTATGTCAGAGAACTCCATAATACCATCTAAGAATGTTAAAGCCTCTTAAAATCCAGCTACAACTTTAAGACTTAAGTTGGGAGCTTCCATTTGTCTTTTTACATGAAATTAAAATGGAAAGTAAATAATTTCAACATGTCTGAAATTATAATGAGATGAGCAGCTAAACTTCAAAGAAAATTGTCATCTATTTCTGGAGTCCACCTGTTACATCTTTTCTTGGGCAGCTCAGCTGCTGAAAGGCCTGCCTTTCACCACAGAGTTAAATTAAGTCCCTCTGAAGTGCTACAGCCAGGTAGGAAGGGCAATTTCTCTTTGAAGTTTGGCCACTAGCACTTCTTTCTCAAGGAACTGAACTTCAAAGAGGAATACTGTTTCTCTTCTTTTTGGATGTTGTACTCAGTAGTAAATGAGACACAGCTGCTCTTGCTGTAGTGGGGGAAAAACATTCTTTTTCAATATTTCAAAAATATTTCTGTATACATATTAAATTGAAGTTTCAGAATAGTTTCTCTGTGATAGGGTAAACTGAATAGTGATTAGGAAATGCTGCTAGAGACATAACTCTGTAATTTATATGATTTTAAAAGATGTTCAAAGGGTGGGTAAAAAAGAGAAAATATCAGGATGGTGATTTTTCTTACTAGCATTCAATTTTATTTACAGGAGGGACCAACCCTATATGACAAAGAAAGCCCTAGATCCAACAACTGGGAATCTGGTTTAACTTTTACATGTTGTATTGCATACCATTTAGGAGTTTGTAATAGAAATGGTGGTTAGAAGCACCTATGGAAGCCATCCAACTCCTGCTTTTAGCAAGATTATCACCAGTCGATCATATATGATTTGGTCTTACAAAGTCTTGGAAGTTGCCAGTGATGGAGACTTTGCTGCCTTCCTAGGTGACCTGTTTCACAGATGCAATAGGCTCCAACTATTTAATCTGATCCTCTCAGGATCATTTCCCCTTTAACTTGGTTGTTTGCCACCTCTCTGTAGAGCTAGGCTCAGCCATCTTTGTAATTCCCATCAAGTACTCTGGTTTTCTCCTATATTGCCTTTTGACCTTGTCTTCTCCAGATGAAACAAGGCCATCTCCCTCAAACTCTCTTGGAGTTCATGAGCTCGAGGCTGAATGTCTTGGTAACCTTCCACCTTTTTCAACTGTGGGTCCAAAGCCGGTCACAGTATTCCAGGCTTGGGTTCATTGTCATTGAGTAAGGTGGGATAAGTGGTTTGCTGGTCATAGTCATCATAATGCAATGTAACATGCTGGTTGCTTTATCTCTGATGAGAGAACACTGCTGGATTATATTCAGTTTTGTGTCAACTGTAATATCCACTTTCTTTTCAGCTGGTCTCCATGAAGCAGTAAAACTATTATAACTGTAGCTGGTCTGATTCATACCAAGCAACCCCAATAATAAGCCAGGGTAGTCAGAGCAAAAGTTCATCATCAATACAGCCATGTGGAACATTTCCATTTAAGCAAAGCTTAAGTGGTACTGTTCGTAAGCTCCACAGTTTTACTTTGCATGGAGGTGTTTCTTACACATTAATAATACCCTGAAATTCAGAAGAGTGAACACCAATTGTAATGATGGAGAGAGCACTGGTGTCTTCAAGACCTCATGAATTATCTTTAGAACATTTTTCTCTAATGATTAAGCAGTTATAATCTACATTTACAAGTAACAGACACATCCTTGAAATATTTAAGGGCTTTATATAGAGTAGATGAGCTGTAAAATTACATAAAGTCTTTCACAATTGACCATTTTCAATTGACTTCATGGACGGACGTCAGGAGTAACTTGAAATTTGAATATGTTCTGTAGCCCTTAGGAACATGAATAGGAAACTCTCATTGATAGGTCTGAAGAGAAAGCTGAAATACTGACACGTACAGTTACAAAGGAAGATGTAGAGTGGTACAGCCCCAAGTCTCATCACTTCTTTCAAAGCCAAAACAATAGTAGCACATTTCAAATATTGAAATAAAATATAACTAAATTGTGTTCTACATTATAAGGAAACACATAGCTGTGCTAAATTTTTTGCAGTCTCCAACATCAGTTAAGCATCCCTTTCATCTCTGTCATTCTTGATCATATTTTCAACCTGGATTGTTCAGGTTTTATTTGGTTTCACTTAATCATATTAATCCTAATTTACACAAATGTTTTGGTCTTAGCCTAAGTACTTTTGAATTTTATTGTTATGTATAGGACAGACAGAAGTTGAATTATTTGGCCTTAGAATTACTCTGAAATCTTTCTTAGCAAAAAAAAAGCCAATTACACATTCTGATTGGAATTTCTTAAATTTCATTTTATTGTTTGTGTGTGCACAGTTGTTTTTGTGGGGGGTTTTTTGTTTGTTTGTTTTTTGGGTTTTTTGTTTCTTTTGGGTTTTGCTGGGGTTTTTTTGGGTTTTTTGTTTGTTTGTTTTTTAATTCTAAATGTGCCAGTGTTGTAGATAAAAGAACCTAGACAAAACAAATAAACAGAATGTGCTAAAAGCCTGATCATTTTGCTACAGCATGAGTACTTTGTTTTCTTCCACTGTTTAGATTTTGTAAGCAGTGTTTCATGACAAGAGAGTTCTGGTTGACTGCTTCTCTTATGGAGATATACATGGTTCACTGAGATAATTGCTGATATAGGAATAGTTTCTTGTATCAGTCTTCAGTTTTTTTCTGTACGTCATCCTTGTAAACAGAAGAGTAGAATTTCCCAGGGAACTGAAAAGATTCTGAATTCATGCTTTCACATACTGGAGTGCATAATTTAAATGAAAGAGTTGAACGATCTAGAAACAGAGTAGTTTGTTAAAAATAGTAAAATACAATTCATGAGAATATAATGTTGTTCCATCAGGTTATATGGAAAAGAAAACAGTGGGGCTTGCTTTTCTGTTAGATGAAGATGTACAGATAAATATAGGGAGATATATATGAAGTTTATCCAAGTTCTTTTAGGAGTGTGGTGGGTTAGCCTTGGCTAACAGCCAAATGCCCACTCAGCTGCTTGATTAATCGCCTTCCTTTGCAGTATAAAGTGAAACAATAAAATGAGAAATCTTACGGGTTGAGACAAAGATAGGGAGATTGCTTACAGTTACTGTTACAGTAAAAAAAAAAGTCTATATGGGGGAAATTAATTTAAATTATTGTCAATTGAAATAGCTTTAAGTGGTGAGAAACAAAAGACAAGCATTAAAGCAACACACATTTCTTATGACCAACTTCGTTCCTTCACTCCCAAGCCCTCCCCAGACACCATGGGGAGGTATGGGTGGAGGAGGAGTATTGCCTTCTGTACATAGCAGTTTTCTCTCTGCTTCTTCTTTGTTTTCACCTCTTTCCCCTGTTCCAGAGAGGGTTGTCTCCACAAACTTCAGTCTTTCTGGATAAAGCTACTCCAGCAGACTGGAACCAGGCACTTCCACTACAGGACAGTCCCAGTCTTTTCCTGAGGGAGCTGCCCCTGTGGTTGCCCTCACTACCAAATCCTTGACATCTATACTCAGTTCATAAAGAGATCTTGATTTAGCAAAATAAAACATCAGTTTAATTCTTAATGGCACAACTTGTATGTCAAAGCACTTATAGCATTTTGCAAAAGATGTGAATGAAGCCACTTGAAATTAAATGTAATGTTTTATTGTTATATAAGCAGAAACAAAAATGTTGTCATTGCAAAGAGTTTGTGTTCAAATACCATGTTTGTACAACCACTATCTGTGCACACAGTACACAGATCAGAGATTTAATCTGGATTATCCATGAGCATGCAGTCACATTTCTGTCAATTTAAGCATAATACAAATTTCAAATTTTACTTAATTCAGCCTTTCATGTCAGCTGCAGAAGGCAGATGATACCTGGTTTGACAACATAACTTTTTTTCAAAATTATTTAAATGACAGGTTGAACTTCTACCAAAAAAATGTTTTGTATAATATGATCCACATTTTTTATTTCTACTTAAATCTAAATCATACAGAACTACTATCCTGATTCTTCTGGAAGATATATACCAATTTATTCCTCAACTATCATGAAATGCTACTGCAAAATTGTACGTGCGTATATATATGTGCACATATATATCTATACCTGTCTAGATCTATATAGATCTATATGCACACACACACAAATATATATATTCACATACACCAGACCTGTACTCTTATTTGTAAGGACACATTTAGGTAATACTTTTTCTTGACATTGCATTTGATGCTTTACCATTTCTGAAAGAAGAACACTATTTTTGAGATGTTTGCACTATAAAATACTCAAAAGTAGATCAGTTTACTGTTGGTAAAGTCAACTGACATTTTATTATTGGCGTAGCTTATTTTACCATTCCATCAAGTGCCTTACAAAGAAATGAAGCAATGCAGTGTAACAGAGATATTGTTTCAGAAAAGTCAGTTCTCTAGAGTAGCTGGCTTGAAATGCGTGCCAAGTATGGAAAAATAAAACAGAACAAAACAACTCTGTATAAGCTTATGCTTCCCGGTATGAACTTTATAGCTCTGACACCCTGGGTTTTCATTGTCAGTAATCTTACATTGCACCAGTCTCTGCCTCACAACACTGAAGGTGTTTTTCAGAAGTTCTCTCTGGTTACTTCTTGCTCGAAGTCGTATAATTAAAACCTCACAAGGTGTTCCTTGGTAAAAGATGAATATTTTTTATATGAAGACAGAACACAAATACCACTCTTAATACAATGGACCTTCTAACCTGGCACTCTCATAAAACCAAGATGTTGCCAAGTAAATTGGCTGCTAGCACTATCAGCACCCTGCAGTGCTTTTGTTAATTATCTTGCCATAGCACATGATGCAGATAGCAATCTTTCCAAAAGAGCAGGCAGATTTAAAGAGGCAGAATTAATTAAAATTGATTTGTGCAGTCTATCATGTTGAGCTCTGCTGGGAGAATTTTCTTTCCCCTCCTCTCTCTAATTCCTGTTGTAGTAGTACATGAAGCAGGTACTCAGCTTGGAGTACTAATTGTGGTGAATGAATGGGACTTGTCTATCATGATAGGTAATTCACCGAATTAGAAGACATCAAAATTTACTTTGAGTACCACCCAGAGGGAATACCTCTTTCTTCCAACTTTCTGGGTTCGTAAGAAAGGGGACTATAAAGAAAATTTCCAATGTCACAATTTTTGCAGCTGAGGTCGTACTTTGGTTTAGTATGTCCAGAGATACAGGACTGTAAACCTTTGATGCAGATAGGGCAGCCTTTGTTGCAGATAGGATAGAAATGGCAGAGTAAGACTTGTGCAAGAATGAAAATACTTCAATATTATACAGAGAAATCTCAAGGTGAACAGTGAATTTATTTCCTGTGTGTGAGATTCATTAACAAGGAATACTACTCAAGAATTCCTAAGCTCCTTTATCCTGCTAAAATTCTATATAGAATTCTTCTCGTATTTATAAAACTCAAAAGGTTGAGCATTATAAATAATCTTGAAGAAGACAACAGCTGTTTCTTTCAGAGAAATTTGCCTATCATACTGGCAAATAATGGGTGTATGTGGGCAGAACTGATGATTTTTAAGTATTTAAATCAAGTCAATCCAAGTTGGATTTTCAAGAACTTGCTTTTTTGCAAAATGCTTAACTTTAAATATGTTAGATTTAGTGTATGTGTTGCAGTCAGTTTTTTCAACTGTGATTTATGTGTGTAAAAGTAATTTTTATTATTAGGCAATGTAAGATAGAGCTATGATGAAGACTAAACCATAAAACCAAGTTTCTCTTTATATTAAACACGCTTTTCCAATATTATGTAAAAAAAAAAAAAAAAAGAGAACTGTGTATTTAAAATAAGAACTAAAGGTTTTTATTAATGAGGGGCTCATTGAGCAAGACTAGATACATTTAGCAGATATTTTTTAATCCTTTTCTGATTTCTTTTAACTGTAAAAAGCTTTTCCTGAGTTTCTGGTGTGAAGGTTGCTATTTGGAAAAGATACCTTGACCTAACTTTGAGGAAAGGTTATAACTTATATTTTCTGTGAGAATTTGGATATTTTAAGCAAAAAATTGCTTTCGTGCTACTCTTCACTGAATAAAAAGTTGAAAAATATATTTAAGGTGCCCACAACAGTTGAAAACTGACACAGCAACAGCTGAAATACTAGGTTGTGAAAAAAATACATCAGACAAAATACCTTGTCAATGATGTGTCGGATATATTTGTGTAGTTACCTTGCTATCTAGCTTCTTTCCACTTTATTTGCTATTATGTCTGCTTCTCTTTTTTATTCTAACAACAGATTTCTCCTTCTGCCCTTTTTTCAAACAGAATTTCCATAAATGTGTTGCAACATGAAGCAAATTCTGCTCTTTAATAGCCTGTTTCAATGGAAACTGCATGTTTGTTAGACTTAAATATGGAAATGGAAATAATAATTGAAGAATATTGGGCCTTATTCTTCCCTAATATTCATCCACTCAAAGGACTATAAGAATTTCTGCATATACAAGACAAATTAGAATGTGATTATTTTTATATCCATTTTTATGTTTCAAGTATGAATTTTTATACAGGATGAAAAGCAGTAAAAAAAAGTTCTCCTGGTTTTGATCTGTTTTCAGCATCTGTGCAGAAGAGGAAGGCAATGGACAGTAGTAGTTTAAAGCAAAACTTTGCTTTCTTAATCTAGTGTCTAGTAATTTACGTAATATCTCCATCTTTTGTTTTTCCTTCTCTCAAAGTTGCTGCTTTTCATAACAAAATAACTCTTTGATTGCCCTCCCCCCTAAAAAAACCCTACACATTCTCATTGCTTCCAGCTACTCCAAAGATATTGTATCTTCGTTTCATTTTTTTTGATCTGAGTATCATACACGTTACCTGACAATTTTATTTTGTTGTTTTTGTAGCCAGGAACAATTTAAAAATACGAAGTCTTTCAGATATCGTGTTAAAAAAAATAAAAAAAATAATTTAAACATCATCTCCTGAGAGTATTTCTGGAATGCCACTCTTATTTTAGACTCAAATTTGCTCCCAGCTCACAGAATGGATGACAATATGCTTTACTCCTTGTATCTGTTCCCATAATCGTAATGATAATAATAACAAAACCAGAAATGATACCCAACTTTTTTTCTGATGGATTTCTTTAGAAGATGTCTAAGCAATTTAAAAAGATAGTACTAAAGAACTGCAGGAATTACTTGCTTTCTGGGAAACACGTTAGATGGGGGGGGGGGGTGTGGAAAAAAGCACAACAAATTTTTTAATCTGTTTTTACCAAGAAAGAGGTCATGACAATTTTCATGCATTCCATGACTACCTAGACATAGGAAAGAATATTTGAAAAATTTGAAAAGACAAATTTAATCCTACCAGTTGTCATTTCTAATGACATTTCAGGCATATTACTCCCTTCAGTTTTAATCACTTACAGATTTTCTTGCTCTGCACTAATGGCATCAAAGTGGAAAACAGATAACAATCATTTATTTAAATAATGGGGATTATTTTTAACAGAGAAACAATGAGAAAACAAGGCACAAAGAAGCAGTGAGTAATTGTTCCATAATGAGATCTCTTAATCATCTTAATATATGAATAGCTTTTAACTAGGGTTAGAATTTTGCCTGGGACGTACCTGGGTAAATATGAAGTATATTATTTCATATGTTGTCAATTAAATTAAGGTATTATACATACACACCTTTATAGTTCATCTTCTACACAAGGTGACCTCTAGAGGTCCCTTCCAAGTTACACCATTCTGTGGTTGTGTGATTCTTGGAAATAGCCAATAATATTTAAAAATTACCAAGAGTTCCTTTAATCATTAAAGGGAATAGTGAATTCTGTTTATCCCTCTATGTTACCTTATAATACAGCTAATTTACTTTAACTGTGTCCAGTGATAACTAATTCAGAAATCCATAAATTCACCTTAAAGAGCTATCTTTAAGAACAACATGAACAACAACAATAAGAAAAATTAGTATTAGATTTTCTGCATTCCAGCATAAAACTTATTATTACTTTTAGGTAACCAAGTTCGAGTTTTTACCACTTCTTCATGAATGTATAATTGTAACAACCTGGCACTTAAAAGAAGGAGCTTTTAAATGGTCAATACAATGACTTTCTGATTTGTTACAGGAAAAATTCAAGTTTAATCCTCTGCAATGCTTTTACTTACGTTCTCTCCATTGTCATGGCAGTCTGTGTTCCCTCACACGTAAAATGTGCCAGAGTAGAAGGTTAATGATTTTTGAGTCATCAGTAGTTCTGTCAAATTTAAAATTATCACTTATTAATGTTGATTTTGCTATGTTAACAAAGCTTTCAACTAGTGCAAATATTGAGAGAGTCATTAATGATAAAAAGATCATTAACAGTGACCAATGTGGGTCACTTGGAAGGAGGCCTGCAAGAAATATGCAAAAAAATACTAATATTTTGCCAGAGATTTGAGAAGTGTGCAATTTTTTTTCCTGTATTGGTCTTCCTAGTCTTTGAGAATATACTTCTATGGCTTTTTTTCTTTTAGACACACAGTACCCAAAATTGTAAAGGGCAATGATCTGAGGCACAGTTCACAATTACAGTTCTGTGCAATAAGAAAAAAAAAAGAGAAAAAGAAAACCCACAAAACTGTCTCAACTTTTAGATACGCTTTTACAACAACAAATAAAAATATATGAACCATTAAAGTAGTATAGGATTCTAAAAGCTGAACTTCCAAGTCTATGCAATGGACCTCAAGGTGATATGTGCAAGTTTACAATCCAACAGGGGATATTTACCTGGAAGCTTTTCATACCTGTATTTATTGAAAGAGAACTGAGATTTACCTTAAAGAGTTTTATTTAATTAGCCAGAACTCTTTATTTAATATAATGAGCAACCAAAGACATGAGCACGTGAATTATGTTCTTCCAGCATCATGTCTGAGGGAATATGGGTGTCTCCTACAAATGAGTAAAAACAAAGACGATTTTACAACATGTAATATCTTTTTTTTCCACTCTATTAAAGTTTATTACACCAAGTTACACTAAATTGTCCTGCTGCTATCTTTAATACCAGACTTGTGCTAATAAAGCCTGTTTTTCAGATTACTTGTGTTTTGATAATATTGAGCAGTAGAAGAAACTTATACTTTTGGATTTAGGTAGTGTCAATTAATTCCTGATGCTGTATATCTTAAAGCATAAATAGTAATTTGCTGGAAACACAGTACCTCTTTTTACAAGCTCTTCTCTGAACTGAATGACCAGGTCTGTTAATTCATGCCATGAAGCAGATTCAGTCTCACAAACTGTCCTTTGGGAAACAAGGTCCACAGAAATAAAGTGTGGATTCTTCAGTCCTTGTTCAACATTACGCAAGGTGATTTGCCATGAGCTTCCAAGCGTCTCCTGCTTGAAGGCCATCTAAAATACTCATTTAAACCATTGCTCGTTCACACTAAGGTTTAAACATGGAACTGCTGAAGTCGTCTAGTAGCTGATGAATTCAGCCTGTCACAGGGCTCTGAAGATTGCTTCACTGCATAACAGACATACATTAGCCTGTTTAATCATTTAAAGAGGAAAGAAAGGGGAACAACATGGACATTGAAAGGCCTGGAGGTCCTGATTAGGGCTAAGGTCCTTGTGGGTCCCTTCCAATTCATATTCTATGATTCTGTGAAAACTACCCTAAGCAGCACTGTTTACATCAGTAATATTTCTGCCATCCTAATCAATTTCATCAAACATGTAAAATGATTTCACTGACCAGCTAAGTGTGAAGTATCTCTGCTGCCTCTAGCAGCATTCTGCGGTGTTTACATGTCTTGCATGCTTAAGACTTTGCAGGATATCACTCTTACTATTCATCAGAGTTTTGTGTCAATAAATAAAGAGAAGGTTGGTTAGAAGAGAGTATTCCTTGAACATTCATCTTGGTAAAAAGGTTTTTTTCCAAAAATAAAAGGAAAATTTGTAAAACCAGCTCAAATTTTAAGACAAAGGCAACTGTAGGCTTAAATTTCTAGATATAGATATTAAATATTCTGATTGTAAATACAAGAGGACCCATTTATGAGACAGTATTCTTGACGTCATTTTTGTTCTGGAGAGACTGAAAATCTTGTATGTATTTGCATTTAATTTTGTAAGAATTCCTATTGACAGCATATATTGGTTATGGACTTTTTTCCTTTACTTTTTCTTAAAATAAATGTTTCTACTATTACGATTTATACTATTGCGTACTATAAATGTTGCCCTCTATATAGAGAGGAGAATTTTTGCTCCATTTTAAAAATGTGAACGTGCTATTTAAAGTCTTTTTCTATTTTCTTAGGAAAGATTTAGTGTTTAATGAAGAGTGGTTTTTAGCTCACAAATGGTGTTTTTAAAAGGTAAAATGTATTACTGCATATTACAGGGTTTTTCTATTTTCTTATATTTTGAAGTGATTGCTGAATATTTTTCTTTCCTCTTTCCAAGTTTAAATAATTTGTGGCAGAAAATACAGCTGACCGTTTGTGCTGAAAAATATTTCTAATTAGCTCTTAAAGTCATCTTCTCTGAAGGGTGCTAGGACTCTCTCAGAGATCACTTGTTGCTTTATTTCTCCCATCCATCTTCTTCAGGGATCTTGACATTTTGCAGTGCATTATTTTTACACACCTTAAATAAAGGCTCTTAACCTGATCCTAGAAAGAATATTTTTCACTGCAGAGGGAAAAAAAAACCTTTTGGTTTTGATCATACAATCTCTGGGCCACCTGTTTTAGCTGTACATGAACAACTGCTGTGCCATACTTCTGTTCGAGTCTGTGTCTAAAGAAAATGCCACATAGGCTTACATTTACTTAAAGAACTGACAAATTTCTTATTGGTGCTTGCTAATGAAAAGACAAGGTGACCTTATTATTTTCTGTCTTTTAATTTTTTTTGTTGTTGTTTTGGGACTGGGGCTAGAGATAATTGGCACACTTCTTAACAGTCTCTAAAGACCAATTAACAACAGGGAGCCATGTACTCTGCCAGTCTGTGTTTCAATTAAATGTCTGCTCCAGGAGGAGCTAAACTAACACATAGCTATTGAACAGCAGTTACACTACTGATATAGCTGAGTCCACCACGGAGGGCAAATACTCTTGCTTCACAACAGATGGCCTAATGGTCTGGCAGTTAATACGTTTTTATGGATTTTAAATATTTCTGGCCTTTTATTCTTCTCTGTCTGAATAAGTAGAGCACAGTTCTATTGGTGGAATGGAAGTTTAAGGATATACTTATGTGACATCTTCTCAGGAACTCCTTCTCTTTAAATGTAAACTATATTCTGTTGGCAAGATTTTAATCAGTCAGGACTGCAGTGTACTCATTCTGACTGCAGGGAAGGTGACAATTTCTGCTATCCTGTTGTTTTACTATAGTTCAGCTGCTGAGGTAGTTAAGGATTAGACAATATTAATAATTAGGAAATATTAATAAGAATTCAGTGGTGAACATACGTATAATGGAATTCCATACCTTTATCCTAACTCATCATGTACCAGAGTTGTATCTTTAAAACATAATTTGCCAAAAATTGGAAACTCAAGAATCGAATTACCATGGCATAGACTGCCATGTAAACATTCTTTCAAATATTGGAAGTATCTGCAAGTTTTGGTTAGCTAATAAAATAAGCTGGAATCTAAGAAAATGCACTCAAACTAAAATTATAATAAATCTTTCTAGTATTAAGAAATGGACCAGAGTTTCACTCATTTACTTGTTTCTTTCCCCAAAATATCAACATGAAGTTAAAATATTAACGATCTCAGTTAAAAAGGAAAATAATACATCTCTCTCAGGCATATTTATCCTCAGTCAGTTTTTCAAACATGACTAGATAAATTCAGGTTTCTTACCAATATTTTTCCCTGCTCTTAATAGAAGCACCGGTTTCTAAGATTATAATGACTCAAAAGTCTAGTAAAAATAATAAAATTGTAAGTGCTCAGTATTCATGAAAGAAATCAAACATCCATCTAAACCCATGGAAAAATTAGTAGTACTTAATTAATTTGTAGTTAACTTCAACATGCTAATAATAATGCACATGCTAATAATAACAATTAAGTGACACTCAGAAAATAAATAATAAACTTTTTGTTCCATAAAATATTGGTGAGTTTTTAAAAATTCTTATACATACCCCACCATACACACACACATTCTTAGAAATTAAGATTTTATTTCTCCCCAATCTGTAAAAACTCATAAAACACTATAATGTTAAACTTCTGTCATCCATATCAACCTCTTGGAGATGTCATATACTTGCTACTGATATCAGCAGAAAATTGGACAACTCAGTCAAGAGCCTGATTAATAAACTTTGGGAACTAGTCAGCTGACCAAACTTGCATGTGCTCTCTGAAATTCACTGATTTTATTGGCTAATTAAAGTCTCCACACTTAAATTGCAAAGTTTTTAATTCTTATATTTCCATGTCCAAAAATGTATTTGCTTTACACCTTTAATGGTATCTAGAAGTAAGATTCCTTTTGATACGTCCTAGGTATCTTCCTTGATGTACTCGTCTTTTGAGGTCTTTATTGTGTGTGCACAACTTTTCATTTTGCAGGGAAGAATCTAGTGAGCTTTTGTCTGAGAAAAATGAAACATAAAAGAATAAGACTGTAGTTCTACTCTCTGTCTTTCTAAGATTGGCAAAGTGTACTCAGAATCTACGTGGTTTTTTCTAATGAGGGTCAGACTATTCAATGTCAAGGAACTGATACTTCCCCAAAGTCTGAGCTGAACATCTACCCTAGTTTTTATATATAGGTTATCTCAAATAAATAAATAAATAAGCCCACCATCAAACTGCTAAAAGATCAGCTAAATAAACTCTATTGTTCTATTTGTATTTTTTGGGGTATATATAAGTTCTCCCAGTTTCTAAGCAGGCCTTTTCTAAACTACCTCACAGTTCACAAGGGAAAGAGGAATACTAAATAAAGGATATAATGACCCTTTTTTTTTGGCATAGGAATGGATAAACCATAGGTGAATATTTGGCCATTTAGAGGTAAATGGAAGGCTCACCAAGCAAACAGCACCTTAGAGTTACGCCTGCAGTTAGGAAAATGAGATTATTTGAAAGTGAAAGAGGTTTGTTCATTGTCTTCAGAAAGTTAAGGTACACTGTAAAACGTGCAATTATTCCCTCCTCGTGAAAATGTTTTTGTTTTCAGCTTACAGATTTACAAGCCAATCTAATATTTTTAATATCTCATCCCATATGAACAAGCTTTTCTCTTATTTGGAAAAGTTTACTTTGCTCTTATGTCTATGCAAATGATGGGTACTTTGGTTGAATTTCCTTTTTTCTTTTTTCCTTCACTATTCTTTGATAAGAAATCTGTAAATGGGAAGAAACTTTTTACGTTTTGTCTTTGAAATAGTGTTTTTCTATAGTTTCCATTAGTCTGTAGAGATAACTTTGTTCGCATATAAGCCTGCTATCTGCTTCTTACAAAGTAACTTCTAACCTTGGCTTTTATCTGTCATAGACTTACGGTTTGAGGGATTTATGGGCATGTGAAAAACCAAGAAATATGCATTTGACTTTCCATTTAGGTATTTTCTGTTCATAGCAAGTGATTACTGAACTGAAGAAATCAGTTTTTATTAATATCTTGGTTATAATTTTACTGCTCACAAAGCACCCCAAGCTGACAGCACTCTAGAATGGTATCTGTTGTTTACTCGGGTGTAAGTACAGGATCATTAAATCCATGCTTTTGATTAGCTCTGTTCGGTAAAACTCCAGCTGCACTTAGGCATATGATACCTTTGGGACAAAAAGTTTATAACCATCCTTTAAGCTAGTTCAGGGTGTGTGAAAATCTACCTCTATAGTGCATGGTTAATATGTTTTATGGGATTTTATCTTCTTTCTACCTTTCAGTCCTGAAAGAAGATTTCACGCTATGTCCCTTCTCACTTCTTTCCTTCTTCTTCTGTCCATCCCAGTTTCCTTTCCCTTTCTTTTGACCCCTAAAACAAACTCCATCCCACAATATACTTTGTACCATTTCCTGCTGCCTTAATGAAATAAGGTTTATCTGCTAGCCAGTGTTATTCCAATCTACAAAAATGGTGTGAGAAGAGACTCAGGAACTACAGAGCTGTTAGTCTAATCTGAGTTCCTTGAAAAGTTATGGAGAATATCACACTGGGTACTAATGAAAGGTATTTAAAGAATAATATTTAAAGGATAATACAGTCATCAGGCGTGGTCAACTTGGTTTCACGAAGGGAAAAATCCTGTTTCACTAATCTGATGTCGTTCTAGGATAAGATCACTCCCCTAGGGGATGAAGGGAAAGTGATGGATGCAGATTTCCTGGATTTTAATAAGGCTTTTGATACTGTCCTTCACAGCATTCATCTGGACAAGTTATCCAGCTGTGGGGTGGATCCTTCAGTCCTTCAGTGTGTCCAGAGTAGGGTAACGAAGCTGGTGAAAGGGCTGGAAGGAATGTCTTATGAGGAGCAACTGAATATTTTGGGCTTGTCTAGTTTGGAGAGAAGAAGGCTGAGGGGCAACTTCATTGCTCTCCACACCTTCCTGAGAAAGGGAAGGGGAATGGAAGGTCCTGATCCCTTCTCCCTGGTATTCAGTTACAGGATGGCATTGGAATATTTCATAAATGCACCAGAAGAGGTTTAGACTAGACATTAGGAAGCATTTCTTTACCGAGAGGATCATTAAACATTGGAGAAGTGTTTGATGACCCATGGCTGTCAGTGTTTAAGAAGTATTTGGACTTAACAGCTTGGTCAGCCCTGAAGTCATCAAGCAGTTGGACTAGATGATTGTTCTAGGTCTCTTCCAAATGAATTCTATTCTATTCTATTCTATTCTATTCTATTCTATTCTATTCTATTCTATTCTATTCTATTCTATTCTATTCTATTCTAATCTCTTAGTCAGTCTGTATGTTTTTAGGGAGATTCGTTTTTTTAAAAAAATTGGCAGGTAATTAATTATGTATACAAAACCTTTTCTCTTAAATGACAAGTTATTGTGCAGATACATGCTTTTAAATAACAGTGAGCAAAATATCAGCTTCAGAGGACTGTAAATATCCCAGTTTTGATTTTGTTGCTACTCCAGTATTATTTTTGAAGCTGCACTTGTTTTGAGGTTTAAAAATGTTAAGTCCATGATAAGCTCAAGTATTCAAAGGCTACATCTGTTCAGAGCTTACGGATGGTCTTTTCTGTTATCTCTGGGTGCTGTATAATTATATGTGACACTGTGCTTCTCAGGGAGGTGTTGCAATGTACAGATATATTACAATTGAAACATTCCAAAGGGTTTTCCTTAATACTTATTATTATCTATTCCTCAGAGTTTGCACCATAACCTCAAGACCAAAGATTAAGTTTTTCTGCACTGATTTGTACTTGCTGTAGAATCCCTACAATTCAAAAAACCCTATCTTGTTAGGTTAAAAATACTGAAAAGTTTTCTTCTCTTTCTGCATAATTTAATAGAGAAAAAACTATACATTCCTATGTTACAGAAAAGAATCTTTTTGCTATTTGCATAAAATGCAGAAGATAAATATTAAAAATGTGCTTTCTAGTAACATCAACGAAAACCTTTTTGTTCAGGCTTGCTTCTTTAGTATTCTTGGACTTTCAAGTTTATCTCTTCAGTGAGAATGCCTTCTTTCTTCCTTTTTAAATAGGTTAGCAGTCTATTTGGCTGCAGAAGATCTCTGGTTTGCCTCACAGAATAAAGATGAAAGGGTTAAATACAGCAATGTGAATCAGAAGTTGACTGAAGAAGCATGTGGAATTTCTTACGGATGAGAAACATACACCTGAGTATTGAAACAAAAAGGAAGAGAACTACCTTGAATTATTTATTTTCCTAGATTCTAACATCTCTTTTCTCAAAAAACCTCACTTTTCTCTTGAATAAATAACCCATTCCCAAAGGCATACCTGCTACAGCTGAATCTTGTTAATCTTAATATGAAGGACAGGAAGACCCTTTTTAAGCAACCATTTATTATATGAGGCAAAAGTGGCAATATTTTAGACAATTTTTATAGGGACAAAAAGCAAAATCTGTAGTATATTGCTAGAAGTATATTATACTGTTTTATAATTTCAAGTCTTTAGGTGCATAACTTGAATAGTGTTAATTTTTCCATCTTTTACTAGATCTTTTTACTATAAAGAGTGTGAAAGCACCACTGTATCAATGCAATTCCATGGTAACTGGAAAGCATTTATCTGAATTAGAAGAACAAGTAATAATAGGATAATTAGATAACTGCTTCTGCTTTCTACAATAGAGCCTTGCAAACAAACGTCTAGTTTGCTGTCGGTCTACTCTTTTTCATAGAATCATAAAATCATAGAATTAACTGGGTTGGAAGAGACCTCCGCGATCATCAAGTCCAACCCCTGATCCAACCCCACTGTGATTACTAGATCATGGCACTCAGTGCCACATCCAGCCTCATCTTAAACACCTCCGGGGACGGTGAATCCACCACCTCTCTGGGCAGGCCATTCCAGTGCCTGATCACTCTCTCTGTGAAGAACTTCTTTCTAACATCCAGCCTAAACCTCCCCTGGCAGAGCTTAAGCCCATGCCCTCTTGTCCTACTGCTGATTGC
>JAWMRA010000078.1:73014639-73037302 GCA_035584735.1 Pseudotriccus pelzelni
TCTGTAAAGAACTTCTTTCTAATATCCAGCCTAAACCTCCCCTGGCAGAGCTTGAGTCTGTGCCCTCTTGTCCTACTAATCTTCATGTTATGTGGTACATAATTGTTTTCCCTTTTAGTCTTGTAAGCAAGCACAAAATCAAAGGACAGATAGAGTCTTAAAACAGACCAATTGGTGGTCAGTTAAGTCCAAATTTTTTAAGCAGTTTGACGATTTAGGCAAATATCCATTGCTCATATCACATTAGAACAAACAAAATTAGACTACTCAATATCTTACCTGAAAAAAATGTTTGCCAAATTCATGATCATGTGGAAATAGACCACTTTCTTCAGAAATACCTAAAAAAGGGAAGACAGGAAAGAAACATAAAAATATCAGCAATTCACAGAAGAAATACTTTTCTAGAAATATCTCATGCCTTTATAGATTATAAGGAAGCGATAGTAAACCATTTAACAATGAAAACTCTATATCAAACTGGGGCAGAATTGTCAGCATTAGTCAAAAAAGAGGAATAAGAAACTAAAGGGTATTCAAACATGAAAAAAAGACAAGATGAAAGCCATCCTGGGGAGAGCAACAGACCATATAACCAAGGAAAACTAGCCAGTATGCTTATTGTCAGCTGGAAGGCAGTAAAGCTAGAAAGAATAAGGCTTACTGTCAACGCAGGGGACAGCTACATTTCCATGAGCACATCAGGAAGAAGCAGCAGAAAGACTAATGCAATGTTGGGTTTTTTGTACAACAGAACAACACTAGTGACAATAATAGATCCTTAGGAATCTGATCGAAGTGTGACCACATCCTGTTACTTTATCTGGATTGATTGGATTTATTTATGCAGTTATTATAACATTGTTCAATGAATAATAGGGAAAGAAACAAATAAAGGTAAAAGCCATTTAATTGCAAACACAATTGTTATTCTGTTTAAATGGAAACCTTTTTTTTCCCTTAGCAGTAGTAAAATATGTATCCCTTTAAAGACTAGAAACTTTAAATTGTCTTTGGAGATCAGTCCTTCTTAGCCTTAGAAGAGGGACTAGTTAGTGGATATTTTCCATTTCACATTTGGATGTTTCTAGAAAGAGGACATAATTACTTTGTTCTGTGTACTTGAAGTGTGTCTTCATTCTGTATTCCACATCTGCGGAACAGTTAGGTTTGCAGCACTGCAAAGTAATTATCCTGTATTACTATGCCACAACCTCTACTGAAAAGACCAAGGAGCATATCCATTGACACAGTCACATATGACTGCAAATAGGAATTATTTGGTTATTCTGTGACTGATTCTGCACACCAAGAAGAATTTATAAAACCTGGAATACTAAAAAAGTTTTTTGTTGCTGGCAGCATTCATTCTTGGCTTTGTATCAAGCATATTTGTATTTTTGTAAAAGCATTTGTCTAAACTGTACTATTACAAGGTTCTTTTGAGGATGAATATTAAATCTTTAACACTGGTACTTTGCTTCAAGCAATTATTATGTGCCTCATCAAACTCATATTCAGACCAAAGATAGGTATCATGCAAGCTGAGTTTTAAATCCCCTCTCCATAACTTGTCATATCTCAAAGACAGCCGTGGACTTCAATATCTGCCTCCTAACCAGTTTAAAAAAAAGAGAAAATATTGACACTCAGAGTCCTCTGCCAAAAGAGCCACTGAATGTGTAGTTATTTCCCTAACCAAAAGAGCAACTTTAAGATCAATAATAAAAATAGCTTGTGGTGCATGTTAACTTGTCTCACAGATGCAGATCTTCTAAAGCTAGATGTAAAAGTGGTTTCCCAGGCCTTGCTCCTTTGCATAAAACAAAAGTCCAGCAGCACAGTCTTTGCTCAGCACCCTCTGAAATAGACACTTCTGGTGGTAGACAATGAGCAACAGGTGGTCATCACCTTCAAGAAAATGAATCCATTAAGATTAAATACGGACTATTTCTAGCACTAAAAAAGAGAACAGAGAAACCAAAGAAACACTTTTAGTTTCTTGGCACAGACAAAGAAAATTGGAGGAGGTAAAAATACAAATCTCAAGGGTCAATTTTATGTAATGTCTGGTTATTGCAGGAGCAGACTAAAGAGCCAAATGTTACAATTCACTAAATCTTATTATTATGAAACAAATGTATGTCCCATGATGGTATGAAAACTTTCTAATCTTCTGCTTGCGTGCATAGCAAGTACCTCTGATGTACCCCTGTGATGGAAAGGCGGTTCAGGAACCTTTTTATTTATACCGCCCTGTGCCAGCTAACGAAACCTGAGATCTCCCGTTAGTTTCTATGTCCCACTTCCTGTCCCTGCTTGGCACAGGAGGTGAAGGCAGGACAAACCTGTCCCTGTCTCAGAGCCACTGGCTGCTTTGTGCAGGTCAGGCAGCCCCAGCATGAAATCTTCCCTTGGAATGATTCATCAGCAAGAGATGAATCTTATGCAGAATCAGAGAGAAATCTTGTTTGTATTAGTCCTCAGTTACTCGATTTCCCCTTGTTGGAGCAGCAACTGAAGACTGTAGAATACATTTTGTAGCTATTAATGGCTACAAATAACTTAATACAAAAGAATACTGTCATGATACTAAAGTATGAATGATATGACTGATATTTTAATAGAAATAGGTGGTCATTATGCAGTCTGAGGAAATGGCCAAAGCTAACTTTTGCAAAATATAGTAAATTGGTTAAATTCCCTAAAAGTTTAATGTCTGTTTTTAGTAGTTTGAATTCAGTAATCAAGCCTGCTAAATAATCTTGTGAAATACTTTTTTGGCCAGCGCTACAGTGCTAATGAAACAGCTGTACTTTTACGATATTATATACAAGAAATATAAAGATACTACTGTGTACAAAATTACTTACTTTCTGTTTCAGTCTTATATCTGTTAGAACTTTAAAAAACAAATCACATAAATTGATATAAAGTTTAAAGTTTTATATGCTTCTATATGTGTGAGTGACTACACTTAGGCAAGGCATTGTTTGAACAATAAAATCCAGAGAGGTCAAACATTCAATCACTTTAAGAATGAAAACACAGGATTAGAATAGCAAAATGTAAGCAAGTTTAACTATCATTGCTACTAGTGGTCCTGCTGTAATGCTGTTTTCTTGTTAACTTTTAAATTTTTTCACAAAACAGAGTCTTCTACCTGTAATGAAAGTATAATATACCTACAAGTAATGCCCTAGAGGTCACACTTTAGGACCTGGTGATTGCCTCAAGCAGTTGCCAATGAATATAGAAGGAAGTTGTTATTTTTAAGATGCTTTCAATGTGTTTTTTGTGCTTCAGTGATAATTGCAAATAATTTTTATCAGTTTGTTTTTGCTGGGAGTGATCAATCATTAATAAATGGTTCTTAAAATGAACTATTTAGAAAGAATAATTCTTCAGAAACATTAAAAAAAAAATTACATTTAGCTACAGTATGTGGAATGGTGACTAACATCTGTGACCCTGAACTGGCCTCCATGAATATATGAGGGATAATGCCCAAGGCATTTTTAGTAGATTAGGAAACAACTATAACTTATTTTGGTAAGTTAAGGCTATCTGCTTCCACAGAGTTGTTTATTGAAATGACACAGCTTTTTAGCAGTGCATTCTTTGATCTGGTCCTATCTAGAATATCACCAATACCACCATTTAAATTATATCACAGATTTATGTAAAGATATATAAAAATTTGAGGTGGAATTTAGATATACAGAATTATAATTTTAAATACAAGAAAATCCAAAGAAGGGATGGACTGTAATGATCAGCAGTACTGTGCACAGTCAGAGCAGGAAAGAGACTACAGTGAAGACATGTGGTCTCCCATATAAGCCAGTAATAACCTAATTAAAAAAAAAATCTATATATTATATTATATTACATTATACAACCATTCATAATGCATGCAGAAATTTAGGGGCAGAGTAACACACATAGTTAATATATGTTTAAATTGCCAGAGACAGAAGGCTAAAACTTAAATAAAACAATCCAAGGTTGTCATGTGCATATCATGCTCTCTCCCTCCTTCCAAGCCTCAACAAAATTTCCAAATGAAAAGGATGAGACATTGCATTATTACTCACTGATCATCTCAGCATACTGGTAATTATCCTACTCTCAATCATGCAGTTCCCATAGCACGGATAATCCTTTAAACTCAGGATGACACTGCTGAAAAATGATCAAAAGGTCACTGCAAGTGTAAATTAATGTAGATAGCAAATGTAGGCTGGGACCACCATGTGTCCTGACTTTGAATGAAAATTAATTTCCAAACTATTTGAGAGTGTTTGTAAGAAATATCTTAGGGCTTTTTTTACCAATATTGGCATATATAGTACATTGAATATGTCTACAACAGAAAATATGCCCAGTCCGGTAAGCTAATTGATATCTAAATCAAAATTAGGTCTCCAGCCTCAGAAAGAGAAAAAAAAAGCTTTCATTCTAAAATGTCAGTTATCATATCTTTACCTTTTACAGTTGTATGTGACCTTGATCTTCAGGTTCTGGTATAATGAAAGGTAAAAGTAGTCAAATATGGTAAGTCAAGCATAATAATTGCATAGGATGTTCCATCTGAACACGACAAAGAACTTCTTTACTGTGCGAGTGATTGAGCACTGAAACAGGCTGCCCAGAGAAGTTATGGACTTCCCCTCACTGGAGATATTCAAGAACCATCTGGACACAATCCTGTGCAGTGTGCTCTAGGATGACCCCGCTTGAGCAGGGAGGTTGGACCAGATGATCCAATGTGGTTCCTTCCAACCTTACCATTCTGTGATTCTGTGAAAGTCTTCAGTAGTCATATTTACAATCTAAGTGAACAGTTGTACAAACATTTTAGAACATTGTTATGTGTACCTTCTGACAAATATAAATTTTTAAAACACAACGGGGATTTTCTAAAGAATAAATTTAAGTTATTTTTAAAGTTTATTCCCAAATTATAAAATTACTTTTAAACTACCATGTGAAAAACCTAAAACATTTATTCTAATGAGAAAAGAGTACATCCTTGTGCTTGTTTTCCTTTTGTTTTCGTGGTTGTTTGCTTGATTTGTTGGTTGGAGGGGTGGTTTTGTGATTTTGTTGTGTTTGTTTTTTTTTTTTTATTTTGGCTGTTTGGGTAGTTTTTTAGAACTTTAATTATTTAGAAGGGCAATTCAGGTAATTTTTCCAGTAAGACGGTTGGTACTAATATATATTTTAAATATTTTTCTGCAGTTGAGAATCTAAAATCTTTGTGGTGCTATCTCTAGAGAATCAAACCGGCATATCTTCTTTAGATCTGATGAGCGATAACAAAATAACATATTTTCCTAGCTCTCTATTTAATTTCTTTCTTAACTTTCATTTTCTTATAATTCCAAAATGAAGTAGAGATTAAGGGCATTTCTGACCCTACGTAAAAGGAAAATCTACTTGATGAAGGTAATGGTTCTGAGTTGTTTGAAATTTACATTACACTGATTCTGTTTATCTCAGGTAAGTTTATTTGCAAAAATATCTTTGCCTGGCTCTATTTGTCTTGACCGGGAAAATTAAGAAGTGATTTTTTTTCTGATTGCTTAGTTACTTAGAATGATTGTATCATTATCAGTTCATTACTCAGTTCGGGTAAAATTAATACACAGAACTGGGTAAAATATTTTGTTCACTGACATATGTGGCATTAAACTAATGGAATTTATTTCATCTATGTCAGAAGCAGCAGCGTGGGCATACAAAGCCCAGCAGCAGTGATTGTACATGAAATTGCATGCACGTACATCCAACAATATTCAGTTTCTGTTCTTTGGACAGTTACGTTAGAAACAGTTATTGTAAAGTCTCCCATGAATATATGGGACACCATCCATGGGGTCTCATCATTACCAGTCCCTGGTTTACATGGCTATCACACAATTTAAGCTTTTCAAACAGACATGAGTTCTGGATAACTTCTACTTTTATTGTACAAACAGTCCAACTGACGTGTTTTTCTGTGTAAATTTTTTAAATAGTTTTTGTGGGTTTTTTATTTTTTATTTTTTTGCCTGAATTATAGCAAAATATTTTACTATCTCAAATCTAATATGTGTTTATTTATTTCCTCTGGTAGTGTTTTTAATGAAAATACACTTCATGGATTAAACTTAGAGTAGTATGAATGTATTTGAAATTTCCTCTTAGGAGAATAAGTTTTGAATATGCACATACGTTTTGGTCTAAAGAATTATGCAAAATAAAAACAAGATTTCTTAAACTAATTATTTAACTAAATATTAAGACTTGTATATTTTTGAGCTCAGAGTAGATCAAAAAGTGTGTTTATTTATAATTAATAAACCCTTGGGAATAATTCCCAGGCAAGTCAATACTTGATTTATTCATATTCCTGATGTTTTCTCTTTTAATGTATGTGGTGTATTTTTTCAGCCCATAGGGTCAATCACAAAATTCCTAGTCAGATATCACTCAGGGAAAGTCCTCCTAATGGGTATCTAGGAATTCTGAGCAAATCCTGAATAAAGATATTTGGTTTGCTCCTGCAGAAATCAGAAATACCTACACAAATAAATATGTACTTGTATTCATGTTCTGTAGATTTTTGGAAAGTAGAAATTCAGAATACAGTGGATGTACTCCAGGAATCACAGGAAATTTCCAAACAGTGTGTCACATTCTTCCTAGCAAGGAACAGTTCAGAGTTTTCTCTAAAACATTAGATGTGCTTTAATCCTTTGTTTGCTTGCCTGGATGTATTCTCTTAGCAAGCGCTTTTATTTGGCAATAGGAATTACTCCCTCCTCCCCATGACATTTTTTCATGTGTAATCATTTATGTCTTTAGGTTCTAAAGAAAGAGTTGACCCAAAGACATTTTGCTAATGTCTAGCAATAGCTATGATAAAACACATATGAAAGAATTTGTTGCCATTTAAATACTTTGCATACTTACCATATCTCCAGCCATTAGAACAGTTTTCTCAGGGACAAAATTTGATAAACATACTTGTGTGACATGATTATACTGTTTCAGCTACAGCTTTTACAGTGAGATAATAACTTTTAAACATAAAAGCTGAAAACATGGAAGAGAACTAACTCTTTTCTCCTTATATATCTTATTTCCTTATAAGATCCAGTTGTTGGATGCACTGTATACATTTCAAGATCAGACACAATGGAGTTATATTCGTCCTCCAAACTCTCCATTTTAAAATTCCTCTGTAAAAGAATGCTTTTAACTTTCAGTATTTTTAAGAAAGCCTAAGAAAAACTTGGAGATAACTGATGGAAAATGCCTATTTTGGCAGAGACTGTATATTCTGAAACAATTCAGAAGTCTTTCCAAAATTAGCTTTCTCTAGGAAGTTATTATTAAAACACAGTATTTCTTTTATTGCCAGCATTATCTCCCAGTCATTTTAGCTGGCGGAAACAGAAATGAAGTATGTATGGTGTGTAATTACAGGAAACTAACAGAGCTATTTCTGAAAAGGGAGCATATTTACCTGATGAAAGACAAAATATTGAAGTAAGACAGTGCACAAATGAGTGATGATGATGATAATAATATTCTCATCTCTGATCTCTGTGTAAGCCCAGTAACAAAATAACAGTAAGTGACAGAGTACAAAAAAAATACCCTACATCCATCATTAGGATGAAAGATCTAGAATCTCTTTATTTAAAATGCTTTCCCTACTATAATAATAATAATAATAATTTTTAAAAAGGAAAAGTGGAGGACAAAACAGCTTTTGAATATTTTCTGCTGTGCAAGAATAAGGGAATATACAGTGTAAGTTTAGACAGTCTTAAAGAAAACAAAACAGGTTGCTGTTTTTAAAGGTGCGAGATTAAAAGTAACTCTGAGTGCCCCAGAAAATTATCAAGGCTAAAAGTATTTTTAGTAGCCATACAGTAGTGACCAGTAACAAATGTCACCTAGACACAATCTCATTTTCAGGCATATTCTTAAATATTTGACTACATCTCTCAAGAAATTAGTGTTTTCTGTGCTTTTTCTCCTTCTTCCTGCAGTGTCTGCTGCTCATCCTTCTCAGGATTTCAGGCTACACGGACCTTTCATATGGGCAATTACAGCCATTTTAATGTTCACATTATTCCAGCTCTGCTCTCTGCCTGGTTTCATTTAGCTCTTTTCCACTACATGGGAACTGCACTGGAGCCTGAACATCTATAACTTGCTTTCCCCAGCTTGGATTCATCATCTTTCTTCCCAACAAGTCCTGTTTCTTTCTTACTTCTTAACCTTCTTTCTCAGCATGTAGAGAGGGCAGTTACATCTTTGCCTCTTTTCAGCTTTTTAGCATGGTATTAGATGTCCTGAAAGTGCTTCTGGTTGAGTTTTTTCTCATCTCCTTCATTTTGGGGTTAAGCTGTGAAAAGTCTGTGTAGCAGTGTGGCATGTGGGGATTATTACAAGGATATCCAAGGATGCCAGCTTAGTGGAACTGAATCAGGGGAGCTGCTAAAACACCACAATATTTTCAGGTTTGATTACACCTAGCAGTCCTTTGGTATCACAGACACTGCCTTGGGACACAATAGGCTGTTTGTTGATCAGCAGCTGTGCAGTGGTATGGGGCACAGGGACAAGGGGCAGCCTTGAGCACAGAGGCAATCCAGTCAGAGAGGTGAGGCTACCAGAAGGAGCAAATGCAACTCCTGGACAACATAAAATCCATGAAAAGGCTTTGGATACCGGAGAGTCTTTGTATGATTAGCAAAACTGGAGATAAAATACCAACCAAACTCCACATGAAGTACAGGAGTATTTTTTTCTGATTTAACAGTTCTTGTCCTCTAATTTGCCTTCTAAGTTATCTTAGGAAATATATACACTTGGAGAAATTAATCTGCAGCCTTTACAGACAACAGTACTGTTTTCTGTGTCTCTATTTATGAACCTTGAAGATGTTCTGGAGGCCAGGAAATGTCATGTTTTGATTCTTGAAGAAGCAATAATTAAAACAGAAGAATGTAACAAGTTTTGTTATGGGTCATTTCTGAGGGGATTAGCAAGCATTTGAGTGCCTAGGGGATAGGGCTTTTTGTTTCCTACTAAACTACATGCTTTCTCTCTTTTTAACTCCTAAGCCTAACATTTCTTTCATTATTTCGAGTTGTTATTTTTCAAACAAAAGCTTCATCAATATAAAATCACCTACAGATGGTTTTTTTGGAAAATGTGTATCATGTCCAAGTTTCAGAAACTCCAAACAAGACTCAATTAGATGAGCTTTTGCTGGAGGTGAAGATAGAAGAAAGGGTTAAGACAGGAGACAAAATGAAGAGCTCTAGGGTCGGGGTGAGAGAAAATGATACTCTGCATCAGGGGAAGATGCAAAACCTTTATAATTGTTAGAGACTTCTGGGAAAGGTTTTTACATTTGTGAGTGGTATCTTGTGAAAGAGGTCATTGTGAATGTTCGCTTCTCCCTGAAACTTAAGATTATTATGCCAAGGCTTATGACAGAAATAAGCATAATGCATCGGACTGCTGTCCTCTGTCCTCCCTCCCACTACATCTTTTTATAAATTAGCTTGGTACCCCTCATGTTTTGATTATTATGATTTATTTTCTATTCCTTTTCTCCTTCTATGTTTTCCTCAGTTACTTTTATTTAATTGTACTGACTCTTGATCCTTTTGTCTTTCTACTAGCATTCTTCTAAATGTCCTTTTTAATATGCTGTATGTTGCATTTTAATTTAGCCATGTAATCGTTTTATAGGCAAAAACTTTTGTTCTGTTTTTTTCTATTTTTTCTCTTTCCCAGAAGTTGAAATTGAGTATGATTATGACGTAGATCTTCTAAACAACCAAATTTGTTCTGAACCAAATAAAGTACTTTCCAAAATCAGCCAGCAGATCATTTCTCAGCCTGTCATTACTTTCGCATCTGCTGCTGCTGATAGAAACTTCTGCTTTGAAAATGCATGCTTGAAATGAGTGCTGCACACAAACGGCAGGACATAAGTATATTGAATGTAAAGGAACAAAATACCCCATTTTCAAATGCCATTTATGGGTTCAATCCTGCAAGATACTTGGAGGTTTCAGAGAATATGAAGGGCAATCTATACCTCTGAGGAATTAGTATCTTACCAGACCGAGATTTGTAAAATTGTAGTTGCAACTGACTTCAAAAGTAACTGTAAGAAAAACCTCTTCCTTTTGCCAAGACAGAGGTCTGACAGAAGACTGAAAAAGCATGCAAGCATATTGTGGTTTGAAAATACAGCCCTATCCTACTAAAATTCAATAATTCTGTGAAAAGATCAGCCACCTACTGTTGTTATTTCAAATGTCATTTTAATTTCCAAAAAAAGTAAAAAGTGGATTTTTGAATTTCAAACTGGTTTATGAACAAAATATAAATCAGTGGGCAAAGCTGTTACTGAAACCAATTTAAATTTGATCTGAAGTTCAAAATTATATCTAATAAGGGGCAGGCATTTCTTGTTGCAAAAGTAGAATGGTGCCATCTTTTTACCCTTCCCTGCTAGAAAGAGAGTAGGTCCCTATTCTGTATTATTTGTTTCTCTTTTACAAGGTTGCAGTAGCTCTGCTCATTTGATTCCCATATTGTATGTCTTTTATCTATTCTTTACTGTGATGTCAAATCACAAATACAACTTATTCGTATGTTTTCTGTCATAGTACTAGCTGGTTTGTAAATCATCATAATAAGAGGAGTATCAATATTAAGTTCTGCATTAGTTTTTCTGTCATAAGTCTTTCCTACTCTCTGTGTTTAGTATTGCCAGAATTTAACTGCTGGGGATAAAATACTCCATGTTTGTTGTCTGGTCAGGCTTTTTGTGAAACAAGCTTTAAGACAGAAGGGTTACTAGTACAATAAGAAAAAAAAATAAATCTGAGTATTATTTGTCCCCAAAATTCCATTGTTTCTTGGTGCTGGCAAATGATTTTTGGATGAGGCCAAACTGCAATGTTTTTGAGCAAGAAGGTCAATCAACCCCGCTGTCTTTTTGTCCAAAAGTTAATACTTATCTCTGAAAAATAAGAATTTTAATACTTTTATTATTATCAATTCCATTATAAGGAAATATTTTTCTAAAACCATTTGCTAAAAAGATTGGAAGTTCCAGTTGTGTCCCATATACAGTAGCTCTGATATTGTTTCAATTGATTATATTTATTATCATCTCAATTTTTTAGGTGTCAGACTTCTAGAAATAGTTTATTGAAGAGATCTCTAATGCCCACACTCTTCCTCTCTCCTATTCCCACCCAGTTTCTAATTAGCCTGACTGAAGTCTAATTAATTCAGCAACAAGGTTTGGGGCCTTTTTTAATAAGTCTATGAATATGCTTGCAGTGTCAATAACTCTATGTCATGCTTTTAAAGGACAGGAGAATTATTTGGAAGTTCTCAGGATCAGAACTTCTCTCCCCACATTACAAGCAGTTATTTATATAAGAGTGAAAGATCTGGCAGGTCTCATCTATTGTCTGACAAAAATTCTCAGTATATTGGTGCTACCATACGGTATCAGTTCAGATGATAGAGATCTGTATAGGTTGCCTAAAAAGTCTATCAGGTGGAAGAACAGGGGTGTCGGGAGAACAATATGTTGAATCACGGAAATACGTGAAGGGCTGGTACAGAGCAAAGTGTTTTTCTTGAATAGTGCTCTGCCTTGTGCCAAAGGCAAAGCTCCATTCTTGGCTCTCTTCCTCGGCTACCAGGTGACATTGGACAAGAAGCAGTAATCAGTACACAAAGGGAGAAGTCTACAGAAACAGTATTAGCACCAGTATTTTCATATTTCTATACTTGAGTTGTCTTCTTTGCATTCCTGTAATATAGCATCAAGACTACTTGGATGACTTGAAAGATAGCTTTCCATTTTTATTAACAATAGAAAACCTCATTTAGGAGTGGTGATATGTTGTTATCAAATTATAAGCAAAACAACATGACTGAGTGGTCTGTATCTCCTATGCTATCCTTCTGTGTTACTGAAAATTTAAAGGTTCATTTAAAAGTAAAACCAGCAGGAACCAGACTGAATTTATGTGGGCTTTAAATTACAGTGAGAAAGTGTAAAAAGAACAAAAGATAAAAAAGCTTTTGAAAATAAATAAAGTGTCTCCAGAGGCAGTGAAGGTATCTCTAATACTGGTGATGGCACTTATTTTTAGGGAAAGGGACATGCTGCTTGTATTATTATTCAGCATAATAAAAGAGAAGGAACCTAGGATTTTTTAGTCCCTTATTGTTTCTTTGAATGATCTATGGAGACTATCCATTTGATGACTGGGGGAATATCAATAGAAGGAAAAGGTATCAGCATGTAGCTGCTAGGGAATATCCTCCTTTTAGACCTCTTCATAAAAAACAATACGCGTGCATGAAAAATGCATGCAAGAAACAGAAGAATGAACTCAAAAGAGACCAACAGTAAATGGTTAGGCTATTATTTTAAATTACTACTCTATACTGTCTCCTTCATGTCTAAGAATTGCCAGAGATTTCCCATGAAAATTTGGCTTTTAAAAGTAGGCACATTTGTTTCCTGTTGATAATACTTGATCATTCCATGATTCCTTAAAAGACTATTTTACTGTGCTTATGCACAAGATCGCTGAATTTAGGCTGCACAGAACATCTTAATACTGGGATTCCCTGCCATCTCTATGCCAAATCTAAAAACCTTTGAAGTCTCAGTGTATTGTTGTATACATTAGTTCATATACATAAAACAAACAAGCAAAATAATACTTAAAACCATAAGCAATCAGCAATTCTTTCAGAGTTTTAAGCTGTTTCATGCTTACAGTCACAAGAGGGTTCAGATCATCAGATGTACAAAAGAAGCTTTCCTTCCTGCATTCATCAGTCTAGGCTGTTATGTAGACTGACCTCTGAATAGGTTACCTATTTAGTAGCCAAGAGGGAATTTTGCTAACAGTTTTTGTAGTTAGGATTGCAGACTCAGAGACTTTATGGATTTCTACAAGAACATATGTGCTCTTGATTAAAGATGCTGTTTTTCTTGCCCTTTCCCCTGCCTCTTATTTAATTTTTTTGCTATCCAAACCTCTAACTCCCTCCATTCTACACCTTTTGTGTACTATTGCATTTACATTTCTTAATAGAGCACCGTATTCACATCTGACTTCCTAGTGCCTACATCACAACATGGGCAGTTCTAAGAAAAAACAAACAGTGTAAAAGGCCAATATCTAGTTATTGTCAATAATTATTTATCAGATGGACTTAAATGGATGCAGTACGTGGAAAGGTTTTTTTTGTAGCTTCATAGCTAGACAAAAGGTACTACTGCTGAAATACCATAAAACTGTCTTTTAGAATTATTTTTTGATAGTCACATTTACATTATGAACTCTGTATTGCTAAATATTGCCCAGTTGTATAATGAGCCAGATTTGCCCCAGAAGGTTTATTGTCTATAATATGTCTTATTCAGCTTTTCAGATCTTAGATCTTTGAAGATAATAAAGAAAGCATTCCAAGTCTAGGATATCTAAATAAGGTACTCAGTGTTTTTGCTTTAAACCTCACAATTTTGCAAATAAATCACCTCTAGGTGTTTACCATATATAGTATATACTATAGGTATATACCACATTGTGGTATCTTCCTATTTTGAAATATGTATTTCATTCATCTTTTTAAATATCTTGCTTCCCACTAAAGCCATAACAGCATCATACTCTTGTCTGGCTCATTACCAGTACACTTAGCCTTTAATTTCTAAAACCAAAAATCAGAAATTATTCTGATCTTATACAAGGCATCACAAAAGGAAATAAACCATCATACTACATAGGTGTTGAGTCTGCTTACCTGTAGATTCTAGGTCTTTACTTGTCACAAAGTATTTTTCAAATGAAACTGTCTTTCTTCCTTCTTCTGTTTACAACCTTAATTCACACTTTTACTGTATTTTCTGTTCCTGCTGCTATCTATTCCAACAAAAGCATTTTCATATAGTTCCAAGGATAACAATGTGATGCTGATCTTTTTTTCAGAAGAGGAAGTGATATACAGACTGAAGCAAGATGCATAGATTGATGTGCATTTCAAATTGATTCAGAATAGATTCCAATATCCAGAAGATTTACATTGACTAAAATTCTTTGTTCTTCCCCAAGTAATGCTGCCTTCTAACTGATAGAGTTCTTTTAATAAGAAATAACCAAAGGAAATTGTAATTTTACCCTATATTTAAGAAGGGAGAGAAGGAAGACATGGGGAACTGCAGAACAGTCACCTCTGGGCCTGTTTGACAGGCAGAGGGACCTTGATATGCTTGAGAGATGGGCCTGTGCCAACCTGGTGAAGTTCATCAAAGCTAAGTGCAAGGTCCTGCACCTGGATCAAGGCAATCCCAAACATGGATACAGCCTGGACAGCAAGGGGATTGAGAGCAGCCCTGTGGAGAAGGACTTATGGTTACTGGTAGATGAAAAGCCTGACAAGAGCCCAAAATGTGTGCTTGCAGCCCAGAAAGCCAGCTGCATCCTGGGCTGTATCAAAAGAAACATAGCAAGCAGGTTGAGGAAGGTGATTCTCCCCCTCTGGTCTGCTCTCGAGAGAGCACACCTGGAATACTGTGTCCAGCTCTGGGGCCTGCAAGACAGGAAGGATGGGGACCTGTTGGAACAAGTTCAGAGGAAGGCCAGGAAGGTGATCAGATGGATGGAGCACCACTGCTATGAAGAGAGGCTGAGGGAGTTAAGATTGTTCTGCCTTGAGATGGGGGACTTTTGAGGAGATTTTCTCTCAGTCTTCCAGTACCTAAAGGGGCCTGAAAGAAATCTGGGGAGGTACTTTTGACAAGGGCAGGGAGTGATTGGACAAAGGGTGATGGCTCTAAACTTAGAGGGTCAGTTTAGAGTAGTTGTTATGAAAAAGTTCTTTACTGTACAGGTGATGAGGCACTGGCAGAGGTTGCCCAGAGCAGTTGTGGGTGCCCCATTGCTGGAAATGTTCAAGGCCACGTTGTATGGGACTTTCAGCAACCTGGTCCAGTGGAAGGGGTCCCTACCCACAGCCGGGGGGGTTGGAACAAGATGATCTTTAAGATCCCTTCCAACCCAAACCATTCTTTCTTTGTATGATTCTTGTTTTAGCCATTTTGTTAACAAATAGATACCTCCTACAGCTTTGAAATTCAAGTTGGAAGAATAGTCATGTGTGTTACACTTTGGCACACTTCTTATCTTTCGATAGCCTGTTTGAGCTACTGAATAATAAATAGCAAAGCCCTTTAAAAATCTAAACATTGAAAAATAAATGAGTCATCTTCTTTACATTTTGCGTGATTGCTCTTTCCTACTCCTGTTAACAAGTAGATAGTTATCCTGACAGTATATGAGCATGTTCTCTATAGTTTTTCCAGTTGGAGATACACCAGTGTATTTGACCTAGGGTCACATCCAATACTGCTGCTGTTGACATGCATATATATATTGAATTTAATTTAATTTGTTTAGCTTAGTTTGGCATAATTTATTTCAGTGTTCACAGAATCACAGAATCATTTAGGTTGGAAAAGGCCTCAAAGATCATCAAGTCCAACCTTTGACCAAATACCACTATGTCAACTAAATCACAGCACTAAGTGTCATATGCAGTCATTTCTTTAACACCTCTATGGATAGTGGCCCCACTACCTCCATGGGCAGCCTTTTACAATGCTGCACAACATTTTCCATGAAGAAATTCTGTCTGATGACCCTGGCCCAGCTTGAGGCTATGTCCCTATGTCCTCTCATTCTGTCACTAGTTGCCTGGGAGAAGAGACTTAGCCCACCTGGCTACAACCTCCTTTCAGGTAGTTGTAGAGAGTGATGAGGTCTCCCCGTGAGCCTCCTTTTCTCCAGACTAAACAACCCCAGCTCCCTCAGTCACTTTTCATAAGACTTGTGCTCCAGACCTTTCACCAGCCTCATTTCTCTTCTCTGGACATGCTCCAGCACCTCAGTGTCTTGGAGTGAAGGGCCCAGAACTGGCCATAAAGTTTGAAGTGTATCTTTAGCAACGCCAAGTACAGAGAGATAATCACTGCCCTGGTCCTGCTGGCCTCATTATTCCTGATACAGGCCAGGATGCCATAGGTCTTCTGGGCCACCTGTGCACACTGCTGCCTCATGTTCAGCCAGCTGTCACCCAGCATCTCCACATCCTTTTCTGATGGACAGTTTTCCAGCCACTCTTCACCCAGCTCATAGAACTGCACAGGGTTGTTGTGACGAAAGTGAAGACCCAGCAATTTGCCGTATTGAATCTCATATCTTTGGCCTTGTCCCATCAATCCAACCTATGCAGATCCTTCTGCAGAGCCTTCCTGCCCTCCAGCAGATCAACAGTCCCACCCAACATGGTATCATCTTCATATTTACTGAGGATGCACTCAATCTCCTCATCCAGATCATCAATAAAGATATTAAACAGAACTGAGCCCAGTACAGAGTCATGGGTAACCCCACTAGTGACCAGCTGCCAACTGGATATAGCACCATTCACCCTCACTGTCTGGGCCCAACCATGCTACCAATTTTTAACCCAGTGAAGAATGGGCTATCCAAGGCTCAGGCTGCCAGTTTTTCCAGGAGAATGGATGGGAGACTGTAAAAGGCTTTGCTGAAGTCCAGTTATTGTTGTTATGTTTACTTGAATTTCATTTTGGTTTGATGTGGTTTGGTTTGCTTTAATCTGAGACTTGTTTTCATTAAAAGAGGAACAAATATATAGACAATATCAGATTAGTAACTATCTTGAAAGACATTAGGATTAAACAGACAATGAGAAAAGGAACTGATTAGAAAGGAAAAAGGAAATTAAGTCTGCATTTCAGAGCTCAGTAATGAATAAAGTAAGAACTACCAAAAGGTTTGCAGAGGAATTAAAATGAAAAGCATGATTTCTCCAACTATATGCATAAAATAAGAACTAAAAAGGAAGAAATAGTGGTACAGCTATGCAATGGGAATTTGACAGAAATTTAAAAAAATCCTTGTTTGCCTTCTGTATGCATAAAAAAAGAAAAAAAAGAAAGAAATAGTGGGACTGCTATATAATGAGAATTAGGCAGAAATTAAAGAAAATTCTTGTTTGCCTTGATTTTCAGTAAATATAATAATGTAGAGCATGGAACCAAACTGAAATGGCCCATAAGACAGAGAGAACAAAGGCAAAAATTGAGACAGAAGACAGACCCCAAAATAGATAAATAATTTCAAGGTGGTGGGCAATGGAGAGATCATACAAAAATTAACTCTGAAAAAGGTTTGCTCAGCCTGGACAATAAGTAGCTTCAGGGGAACCTAAGAGTAGCTTTCTTGCTATTATAAGGAGTGTGGGGTTACTGAGAAGACAGAGATAGGCTCTTTATGGAAGTGCACACCCAGAGGAGAAGAGGCATTGGTCACAGATTGGAACACAAGAGATTCTGACTTTTACTAAGGGGGGAAAGATCAGTGTGGGGACACTTAACTAATGGAAGAGGCTGCCCAAAAAGGCTTTGCAATACCTGTCCTTGAAGACATTTCAAGACCTGACCAGATAAAACCCTGAGCAACCTGGTCCGACCCCAAAACTGACCCAGCTCTTTGTAGAGGTTTGGATTAGAGACCTACAGTTCCTTCTAGCCTGAATGAGTCTGTGAAATGGTGAACAATGGAAAATATTGCCCAAAAATAAAATAAGGCCTGGGAGAAGAACATGGTCACTGTCTCTACTTATATCATGCAATGAGAGTGAAAAAAAGGAGGAAATGTAAAAGAATTACTCACCCAAGAACAAATAAGTATGCATATACTGACCTTGAGTAAATTCATCCTGTAATGAAAAGCTTTCTACCTGTTAGGGTCATGAAGGTTTTGGAAATATCTTCCAAATGACAGTAGTGAGGCTCAAGACTGAATTAGGTTTGTCTTGGAACTTTATTCCTGTATGGAAAGAATTATAGTATGTGTTTGCCTACAACATGATGTCATTCCAGTTCTGTGGCTAGGCAGATCTTCACAAGACACAAATTGTTCCTAAGAAAATTCCTTTGTTGTGACCTGCGCTTTAATACCCCAGAGTTTCTGCAGTTTCTTTGTAAAAACATAACTTGTAACATAGGCTTGTAACATCATCTTTCTGTGGGCAATCAATTGCAGATGTTACTAGGAGGTAAGCAGAAGAGATCTATGCATTTATCAAATGGAAAAGTGAATCTTGTGTCTGACAGTCATCCTTAGTTCATTCTCATCGTGCTCAGTTGAGTAGGTCTTTGAGGTGTACACTGCAGGAGCTACTGCTCCATTGAAGCGTTCAAGGATTCAGTCTTATTTGGTTGATATTAAATAAGTAAATAAATTGCTTTAATGTCCTTCCTTTATGATTGAAATTGAGTATGGAAATTTGCCGCAGTTTGAGTTTTTTAACGAAATACTGTCATGTTTTTTTTCTACTGATAAATCTGCTTTCTGGGTTCTCCAGTTCAGAAAAAAAGGTGTATTTAAACACTCCTAAAGTTCTAGACTGTTTAAAGCAAGAGTTTAAAAACTTGAGATAAATGCCTTCAAAAGATGAGAGGGGAGAGAGATCAAGAGCAAATTTGAGTTTTTCTATAGGATTATTCTTTTCATATTTCTGTGCCGTACTCATATGTGGAGTAATTTTTTTAAAGAACAAACCTAAACCATCTGGTAGCATAATACTTGGTTAGTGCTTCATGTCTGTGTACTGGATACACAGAAAAGCTTTGATTTACACAATGTCTTTCTGAGGCAAATGAGATACACAATGCATAATTCATGACTGTACATTTTGCCATTGGATGGCGGTCCTGATTCTGATGTTAGAACCATTTTCTTTTTTCAAAAAATTGTGACTCTGTAGGAGCATGATTACAGTTAAGTGCACTGGTGAGTGTCAAATATAATGAGAGGTTGTATGTCTCTCTTATATCTCTGTTCTGAGCATGTTGTTTTAGAGCAGTCACAAGCTGCAGGCCCTCATGCCGGGTAATGAAGCCTGGATGACTGACATCACCTGTGTGACTGGAGAAAAACAATAAAATTTGAGAGGAGTTTGATGCTTTGGACAACCTTTTAAATTTTTTTCTTTTAAAGCCTCAGTTGAGATAAAAAAATCATGGCTCTAAAGACCTTAGAACGTCATGGCTTTGAAGTGTCACCTATGTTAATTTATAGATGGGTTATGCACCTGGTTCATGCCACTCACTAACCCTTACATTCACTTTAGTCTGAGGAACATACATGGGACTTGGAATAGTTGCAGAGATGCATTTGAGGGCCATTGTGTTTTGTACTTGAACTGCCTCTTGGCTGGCAAATCAGTAGAGAGAATGATTCTCTCCAGTATGCTTTTGGATTGATCCTAAGATTAACTTCATTGACTGTTGACGTAACACTGAAGCCGTTGTCCCATCTGTTGAAAAAGTGTGATGCCCTTCACTGAAGAGAGAAGAGAACGCTTTCTCCACACACACATTTCTAGGACTACATATTCTCTCCATGAATCTCATTGTGATTCATCTCTTGATCCCTCTCCTCTCTAGATTCTTTTTCACAATGTCTGTTCGCCCAGTGATAGAAACATCTCCCATAACAAATGTTCTATCTATGCATTCTCTTGGATTATTAATGCAGTTGTTTCATAAAATAAATCCGGCCTCTGAAAAATGCAGTACTTTAGCAGATTAACATCCAGACTCAATATATAGCAATGCCCTTCGATATCTTTTGTCATCAGCTGCAATGAATGGTCTTCATTACTTCCTAATTGTCCATAACATTTCCCGGTATTTTTCTCATTAAAGTTAGCTTTAAAAAGCAGCCTAATAGCTGAGATAGTTCAGAATCATCAGTAATGTAACCTTCTTCTTGAAGTGTTGCACATTGACAACCCTCTAAATTCTTTATTTAAATTAAGTGAAGTATAACATAAGCAGCAGTGAAGATATTTTTTTCCCAGCCCTATCTCTGCCCCACCCCCTTTCCCCCCACATATGAACATGTCTGAGGGTCAATTCCCCAGGCCTATTTAATCTTTGGCTTCTCTCATGAAATTGCTTACAAGACTGCAAATTAACTTGCTAATAATAGTGAGGCAGACATCTTCTACATGAATTCATAAATACCTTTCCCGGTTGTTAATAAATACTTCTGAAGCCATCAAAGTCAGATAAGACAGGTAACCTTGTGCTTCTAACACTAACATTTTTTTATATTAGCTATCTCCTCTTTAATGTTGTACTCAAATACAACTATGTATCTTCCCTATTTTCTGTTTTTATTTGTGGCATTCCTTGGAACATAGCTTTTTCCTATTTCTACAGCATTTAGAAAAATGAGTCTTGGGAGGTTGACTGGGGTTTCTTTTCTAGCAGAAGAGATTTCACAGCATGCAACATGTAATTACTTTTCTAAGATGAATCAAAGAAAAAGAAAATCTTGCATCATATGGCAAATATGAAAGAATATTCCCGAGAGGGACCATCTTTTTCATCCTCTTGCCTCAACTTCCTGACAGTTATTTCAAATCCTTGTAAATATCTCACAGCCTCAATCTAATTTGTTGTTTAACTGTCTTTACAGTTAAAGGTTTTACTAATGCATAATCAAACTTCAGGCTTCAATTTAAGTCTCTTACTCCATGTTCTATCCCTGGAGAACATTAACAAACAGTTCTTTGTTCCTCATGCGCAACATCTATGTAAATGTACAAGGCTGTGTGTCTTGCTCTTACTGTAAGTCATCCAAAGTGCCCTTTATCTTCATGTATTTCTTTGTCTCTTTCTCATCAAATGTTTATACATTTTGGACAATGAACACATGGTCTTCTAAATTTTTCACATATGGCATTTGTACGTTTTACAGCTTAAGTAACATCTTATTTCTGAATTCTGAATTTTTATTATGAATATCTAAATCCCTTATTTGTAGTTAATTAAATAATTAATCTTAACTGATGGTTAATAAAGCTTAAATGTCCTTGCTTCTTTCACCTTTCAAATTATGAGATGAAGCTGTATTGAAAGGAGATTCTAGTTGCACAATTCTGGAAGTCAAGCACCCTGAAGCTACTTGGATTAGCAAATGGATCTATTATCTATGCTTACATACATTCTATACCACCGGTAGATTTAATTTTGTTTAACAAGATCAGAATTTTGAATAGAATTTGAAAAAAACATTTTTTTACTTCAATTGAGCGATTTTATTATTTCAGTTAATGTAATTCAGCCACTCTAATGTGAAGTATTTGTCAATATATCCAAATTCAGAGCAGCGCACTATTAAACATTAATCTCTGTAAAACAGCTGCCTGATGTTTGTAGATATCCATGCCACTTACATTAGGTGTCCTTGTCCCTTGTCTAGGGCAACACCAACTGGGCACTAAATTCACTTAAAAATTTGTACTTGTTTAATGGAGTATTAACAGATCTGCTTACAGCCCACAAAATGTATAAATTTGAAATGTTTTTTCTTACTTGGGACCTTAATGAGGTACCTGGAATTAAGTAGACCAATCTTACTGTTTAGTTACACAAAAAAGCAGGCTCAATTATTTTACTCACTCAAAGTTTAAACCAGAATTTATCAAGGGTAATATTTACCAAACTTGGTGCTTATGAAAACACATGTAGATACCGAGTCCACTTTTAAGGTCCCAAGACAGGGACAACAGTGATAAACTGAAGTCAATTCATCTGGCTGGGGTCTGGAACACTCATCCTATGAGGAGAGGCTGAAGGACCGGAGCTTGTTCAACCTGGAGGGATGGCTTCAGAGTGACCTGAGAGCAGTACCCGCCCCAACACTCTTGAAAAGATGGAGCTGGACACTTAACAGCACATAAAGTGAAATAAAAGGGGATCAGATTTGCCATGAGAGGGGTGGAAATCACCTTGAAGACCGTTCAGCAGTTCAACACCTTTGGAGCAGTGGAGCAGTGGACAACCAGAGTTGTTCAGTCTCCATCCCTGGCGTTTTTCAAGATACAACTCAATAAATACCTGAGCAGCCTGAAATGACCCCGTATCTGACCCTGCTCTGACAATCCTTCCAGCCTGAACCCTTCTGTGAATATAAAGCACAGACAATTTAGTCACTATAATTTTTTTAACTTATTGGAAAATACTGTGGAAATGCAGTTCTAAGTTGCTTCTCTGTTTACTTTGGTTAAGTAAACTTAACCATTACTTCAGGTTAAGTTTAAATATTACTTATTATTGGAATTTTTTTGATGTTGTAATTAAGTTTACAGTCTTCTTTAGAGATTACTGAGATTCATGAAAAGGTTAACAGTTTATTGCAGCATTCCACTACCTTTGCCTAAGATAGTGAACAATAAATTGTTAAAGCCATCATAAACAATGATGTTTTCTCTCTGTCTCAGTTCCTGATTCCTTGTATGATTCTGATAAACTCAGTTGAATGGGACTTCTAACAGCTAAGTATCATTCATTTTTGAATACTTAAATTCATAGAATCATAGAATCAGATGGGTTGGAAAGGACCTCTGAGGTCATCAAGTCCAACCCTTCATCCACTACCACCACAGTTACTAGACTATGGCACTAAGTGCCACATCCAGTCTCTTCTTAAATACC
>JAWMRA010000078.1:73046958-73118590 GCA_035584735.1 Pseudotriccus pelzelni
ACAGGAGGCTGAACATGAGCCAGCAGTGTGCCCAGGTGGCCAAGAAGGCCAATGGCATCCTGGCCTGGATCAGGAACGGTGTGGCCAGCAGGAGCAGGGAAGTGATCCTTCCCCTGTACTCAGCACTGGTGAGGCCATACCTGGAGTGCTGTGTCCAGTTCTGGGCCCCTCAGTTCAGGAAGGATATTGAGGTGCTGGAGCACGTCCAGAGAAGAGCAACGAGGCTGGTGAAGGGACTCATCACTCTCTACAACTCCCTGAGAGGAGGTTGTAGCCAAGTGGGGGTTGATCTCTTCTCCCAGGCAGCTCTCAGTAAGACAAGAGAGCACAGTCTTAAGCTGTGCCAGAGGAGGTTTAGGTTGGATATTAGGAAGAAATTCTTTACAGGGAGGGTAATCAGGCATTGGAATGGGCTGCCCATGGAGGTGGTGGATTCTCCATCCCTGGAGGTGTTTAAGAAGAGACTGGATGTGGCACTTAGTGCCATAATCTAGTAACCATGGCAGTAGTGGATCAAGGGTCAGACCTGATGACCTTAGAGGTCTTTTCCAACCCAGCCAATTGTATGATTCCATGGTTTTAATCATCAAGTCTGTTCCTTTGCACAGTCAGAAAAAAAAACAAAAAAACAAAAAAACATTTCTGGGTCTCAGGGCAGAGTAAAGCTGATAAAGGAAGTATTATGGAATCAAGATAAATAACCTCAACCAACCATCATGTGACTGCTATCTTTGCTTCAGGTGAGACCGGAAATGGTTATAGAGAGAGTGTATCTTCTCTTCCTCTAAAGAACAGCTTTGTGTCTATAATCATATTTGGCACCTCAGCAGAGAAAGCATCTACTTCCCTGCGCATAAAGAGGATAGCAAAAATTGTGGGCCAAAAATTGTGGGCATGTTTATAGACAGGGAGTCAAGGTAGAACAGAATGGAAAAACACCCTGTAGATGAGTTCCCATACTCTCATTCTAGAACAGGGATGCTCGTTCTGATTTATCTCACTCTACTTTGGAATGACAAAATATATTTAAAAAAATTACTGATTGTTCTGTAGCAAAAATATCTGTAAAGATACTTGTTCAGTAATATATAATCTTCTTTAAATTCAAACCGTGTTTAACTCCAGCATATTTTTTCCTGTAGACAAGCTGGTTTTGATGGTAAATATGATGCTTTCAAGGTTGGTGACTTAAAGAGCTTCTTTTTCTTTTTCTATTATATCGACATCTAATATTTTTTGTATTACCTATATCCCATCATGTATTCTGAGAATTGTTCTCCATTTTCACTCAAACCTTGATTTATGGGATTCTTTGTAGTTCCATTATAACAGTAAAGAGATTAACAACTTTTAGTTCTGTAGATCTGTGATTTGATTTATATCTCTCAAGAATGCATATACTTGAAGGCTTTTCCTGTCTTTTATTTTCACTTTAAAAATATTTAAAACCATATTGTCAAATACAGAATAGATGTAAGCTGTGGTATCTGGATTTAATCTTTTATAGCAGAATTAAAAATACTATGTTGAGAAGATTTTGGGTACAGATCACTAAATTCTGCAGAGTTAGCATTGCAGATTTGAATTAATTTCATTTAAAAAAGGAAAAGGCTTCTCAGCTCCACTGAAGCAGAGCTTTCTGAGATTTAAAAATAGTTTAGCATTCTAGTTTCCTTTGTATACTGTCACACTTTCACACTAGGCAATGAACTGGAAGAGACTATCACAACATTTCAAGTAATGCTCTTGTCTTTGTATATGTGATCAAATCAGAATTATTCTTTGGACAGCTTATGCTCAGAATAACTTTTATATAGTTTAGCATCCCTATTAAGTTAGGAGAAATCCTTCAGCTTTACAATGTTTATGTGAGACTCTAGTTTGGAGACTTCAGCTTAAATCATTAAAACAGCATTCACTTCTGTCATACTGCCGCATCCAGGAGCAAGGATAGTTACACATAAATAGAGCTTCTGTGAATAGCTGAAACAGTAGAATAAACAGAACATTCTGTGAGCTGAAAAGAGAGATGGAGAATGCTAGAGAATGTTTCTTAAAATCCAGTACCTATGTAGCACTTTGAAATATTTCTGCACCTACATCATCCAGCATTAATCCATCCATGCTGACCTGTTTGTAGCTATGACTTTTACATTCATTAGATCAAAATAAATATAGATTTACAGCTTAATTTTCATTTGTTTACAAAAATATAGCAAAAAATTAAAATAAACTTTACTTCCTCTCCTGCAGTAGTGGATAACAACCAAATTCTGAATAATATATCGTGCACTTCAAATACTTGTACAGATAATTCTATTTAACTCCTTTTAAGTCTCAGTATATTTTAATACAAAATTATAAACCTTGCAATCACAGAAATGCATATTATCATAAGTGTGGTAGCAGATAGCTGTACTCAGAAATGCATAATGTATAGGTTATATAGAATTTTAGCAAAATCATTAATGCAAAGAGTGAAACTTGGAATTCATGTAAACTAATAGATTGTAAATATTTTACTCTGTAACTTCAGGAAAACTGTATTTTATTTCTTTTATTACTAGGGTTTTTTCTACCTACACTTTATTGACTGAACTTAGGTACTGTTTACATGAGCGTGTATTATGTTGAATCCATGCCCACAGTAATTTTCATGAAAAGTGATCATAAATACTCTAGTACAGATTAGTCTTGGTAACTTTTCACTGAGTCCATTGCAGCAAGCACAGGATGAATAACTATAGCCCAAGAAGAATTTACTGTAAAATAAAGTATTGGAAACATTCAGCAAGATATGTCCTTTGACGTATTGAGTATGATTTTGAAAATCTTTTTATGGCTTTCCTCTTTTCTTCTGGCCCTAACTTTATTGAGAAAGGAAGAAAAAGAGAAATAAAGAGAGAGAGAAAGGAAACCTTCTCTCTCCCACTACATCCTCCACCTTCAAAAGTAGAAAAAACAACCTTTTTAGTATCAAGGAATTGTTTTGTAGGCTTTTATTATAGCATTTTAGCTACAAAAAATCTGTATGTGAAAAGGAGATTTTTACTATCCCTGAAATTTAACATATGTGCCATTAAATCTCATATCTCCATCCCAAATAGAATTTATTTTCAAGAATCTATACAGTTCTGTACAGGGGAGCGATAGAAAGTTAAAAAAATCAATTACAACTCCTAGAACCTGAAGCCTTAGATTCCAAAGCTATTGATCTCATCTCATGGTACTCGCATCAGATTTGTTACCTCAGTCAACTATTTTGGAGACTACAAGTTGAATTTTATAGATTATTGCACACTTGGTCTGATTTAAGACAAATTGGCAGAACTGAGTAAGAAAACTCTCAAGCTCATTTTGTATGCTACCCTTAAAATTAAAGCAGAGGATTTTGGTTTCCTCAGTTTAATAACATAATCTAAAAGATAATTCCAGGTATGTGGAGCACCAATGCACTCTTTCCTTCAAATATCTGGAATTCTCTCATCCTTTTCTCTATCTCCTACAAATGATACTAATTACCTACCAGCCCGAAAAATATGCAGCCACATTTTTCAGCATTTCATCTGCAGGCTCCATAAAAATTTGCTTCTGTAGATTTCTGAAGTAGTTCTTTGTATAAATTCAATGCAATATTAATTTTCATTTTGCTAGAGAAGGAATATATTCCATAAATTGCAGGTGAAACTGCAAAAATAATTTCCATACTTTCACATTCTAAATGTTACTTATTCCTGCTTAAAGATCACCGGTGAAGATATGAAATAAGGTACAGCTTAACAAAAAAGAGAATAAAGCACATCCCTTGAAACACACATCTACTGAAAACTAAAGGATGATAATATTTTTATTACTATTTTTTAATATAAAAATAGTTTGGATTATTTTCAAATTTGCAGATTGTTTTCTGTTTCCTTTTTACTGTACAAAAAACTTAAAGGAAACCTTCAGGTGGCTCTATTGCAATCTGTTTATGAAACAGATATAGGCATGATAATAGCTCATAAAATAACAAAATTCTGATTTAACTGACTACCTCAAGTTCCATGATCAGGAGATGCAATTTCATGTTTTAGAACTGTCCTACTTTACTATCACAAGCACAGTGTTTCAAAAGACTTTGAGAAAACACTTCCAAACAACCAAAATATCTAGAATTAAAAATTAATATTACAAAAATTCAAAACAAAAATACTTCATTATGCTTTCTATTATAAAAATAACAGGCTTCACACAAACATGGGTTCAACTTTTAGACAGAGATTCTCCTGTTTACAAGTCCTTCAATTATTATTCACCTCTGTCCTCAAGTGAAAACCATCATCTGAACCATTTCAGCATTTTTTATCCTTTTAAGTCTTTAGAAATACATCAGAAACTGATTCCTCTTCAAGGTGTTGATATGAGAATAGACTTGCTACCTGAACTGTTTCAGACTGGGAATTGTCATTAATTTCATAATTTTCTCCACTGAAAAGGGAAAACAACTATTTATGGGCCCCAAGAGAGACACAAGCATATGAAGTAGAAAGACCTTTTAAAATTTTAATTAGTACTAAGCATACTAATAAGAGGTTCAACTGTCACAATACCAGATAAACAATTCATCACTGTCAATAGCCGGAAAAATATGACTAAGTTCAGAGCTATTCATTTTTTGTCTTACTGACTTTGACATGGTCATCTATTTGCAAATTATACCACTTTACTAAAACTCCTTTGCTGCACTTTCTTACATTATTAGTTTTGATATTCTTTCATTTATATTACAAACCAGAGAAGACAATGGCATTCATCCTTAAAGTACAATAAGTCTAAGTTTTGTGGTTTTTTTTATTCAAGTGGAACAAAACATTTTCCTTGGTACATTAGTGGCAAGCCTATTAACCACAGAGAAGTCAGATGAAACTTCATGTATGATGGAACTTGCCACTCGTAAATTGTGCTCTGAGGGCCTCTATGATGGCTTCAGGACTCAGTTAATGCACACAAAGCTGACAAAAGCCCCAAACAGGCTTTCTACTAATTTTCTGATTGTAAGAGTATAATGCTGCATACCCGCCATCCAGTGAGGACTACGTGTGGATGGTAAACTTTGAGACAGTGGGACAGGGTACTCACACAGACTATCTGTTCTGACGGCTGATTTGGAGGGGGAGCCTCTAGGCTCTGGGCTTTCAGTCCATTACCTGGAGGTGGAATGCTCTGCCCTCTCCCCCCTGCCACATGGTCCCCATGGAGCCTGACAAGACTCACACAGAGACCACAGGCAGAGAGAGCCGAGAGAGAGTTTATTGTTAGGGGTACAGGTTTAAATAGGTTTGGGGAGTTTTACAGAACAACCAGTTAGAGTTCTCCAAGAGTTTACAGAAGTCACCAGTAGCAGGTAAGAGTTAACAACCGATAGAAAGGGGTAGATAAAAGCCAATGAGAAGACCTCAAGATATCTTCCCAGAACATTCTTGCATACAGATAACAGTTGTTGCAAGGGATTTTGGGAAGAAGAACATGAGTTAGCAAAAATCTCCAAAAAGTCATTTTGAAACATATTTAAACAACATTAAAAACTTCTGTTTCTATGACATTCGAACTGTTTTCTTCCTTTTCTTCACCAGTCCATCTTTGACAGGACTTTTTCCATCCTACATATGGTAGGTCCACTACCACAATCTGTTGCACAACCAAACCATTTGATCAAATTTTTTTCTTGGGAACCAAAATTATTTGGTGTGGCTTTGCATCAGAACAGAGAAGAGAGAAAATAATGAGGGGTGAATTATATGAGCATAGGATGTGAAAATCTCACCCACATCCATATGAAAGCCCTCACGGAGATGGACTACTGTCAGGGATATATTCAGCTCTTTGAAGAAGAGCTGATGTATCTTTTTATGTGTCTGTAAAGGTATCACCTGAAATCAGAACAGCAACATCAGGCTGCTTATGTTGACAATTTACTTACAGATCAGATGTCCTACAACATGGGACTACTTAGAACCTTTTCTAGGATGGTTCTAGATCAGGCAGAAATACTTCATCAGAGAGAACTGTCAGCCTCATGGGAGTTCACAGGACCAAAAAATGTGCATGGAATAAATAGTCAGATGCTAAAAATATGATTTGAATTATACATAAGAAGCATACTGTTCTTTAGAAAACTATTCTTTTGTTGATATGAGGGAGGAAATCCAAACTATCAAGAACTCTACCATAAGTTCCAAGCTGCCATGGTTTAATGCCAGCTGACAGCTAAGCTTCATGCAGCTCATTCTCTTCAGTGGGATGGGGGAGAGAATTGGGGAAGTAAAACTGAGAAAACTCATGGATTGAGATAAAGACAGTTAAATAGGGAAAGCAAGAGCCACTCCTAAAACCAAAGCAAAACAAGGAATTCATTCACCACTTCCCATAGGCATGCAGATGTTCAGCCATGTCCTGAACAACAGGGCCTCATCACGCTTAACAGTGACTTGGAAAGACAAATACCATCACTCCAAGAGTCCCCCTCTTCCTCCTTCTTCCACCCACTTTATATACTGAGCTTTACACCATACGTTATGGAATATCCCTTTGGTCAGTTCAAGTCAGCAGGTCAGCTGTCCTAGATGTGTCCCCTCACAACCTTTCATGCACTCCCAGGCTACTCACTCGTGGGGTGCTGTGAGGAGCAGAAAAGGGGTTGACTCTGCACAAGCATGGTTCAGCAAAACCAAAATCATCCCTGTCTTATCCACACTATTTTCAGAACAAATCCAAGACATAGCCCCATACCGGCTACTATGAAGAAAATATCCCAGCCAAAACCAGCACACAAGCAAACTCTTTGTTTCTTCATTTACTCTTGGTTCATCCCCTTAAGTACCCACAAATAAAGTTAGAGATGTTATAGTGGAGGGAATTTAAGTGAAACAGAGTTGATAGGTCTTCATTGTGATAAATGTTTATATATTTATAAACATTTATGTATATATTTAGATATTTAAAATATAAATCTACTCAAATGTATTTGTATACTAAAGTTGTATACGAGGTTACTGTCCTTATTAGAAGAAACAAAGTCTATTTTAACATTGGAAGGTATTATATCCTCAAATCAGACATAACACGTAAACAAAACAGTGAATAAGATGCAAAGTGATCTTGAGTGACAACCTTTATTTCATACCCCACTTATCCCATCCATTCTAAGTATTCATTATACATGTAGTTTAGCTATAACCCATAGAAAGCATGGAATATTGTATTTTGTTAGATACTCTAACTTCATTCATACACACAACATTGTGATATTACATATTATTTAGTTAAGCTTATTTGGATTCTTTTTTTCTACTACAAAAACTGCTTTTCATTATTTAGCCAAAAGAAATCCCAATTTGGACTTCATCAAAAGTCAGGTTTTTCTTAGTGTAGTCTCCAGTCTAATCAAGACTATTGAGTTTTCCCTTTTGAACAAGCTTTTGTTTTTCATGTCTCTCCACATCTTCCCTCTGAAAAAGCTTATTTTTACTTTCCAAAAATTTTGTTACTATTTTTTTTTATGTTAACTAGAATTCTTATAAATAGACAACATCACAGAGAAGAAGTTACACTCCCAGGGACAATTTAAAGTTAACTCCTTGAATACCTTCTCTTTACTGACAACCAAGTAGAGTAAGTGTAGGAAAGAGCTTTCTCTAGTGAGATTAGTGAACTAAAGCAAGACACCTTACATGCTGGATCAGAGAAAAGCAATTAACTCGTCTCTTAATCTGCAGAGGGGAAACATCTGGGAGGGATATGAGAGGTGTTACTATATAAGGAAGTGGTGTTTTGGATGTGTTTAATGATGGTGGAAGGGTTTGTGGATGCTTCTGAGGTTTTCTGTGTGTTGCTGAACAGTGTTATGGTGAGTTAAAATGGTGGAAGCAAATTTTATGTGATTGTTTCTAAAGTCCTTTGACTTGTGTAGCAGGAGCAGTTGGGCTGCTAGGAGAATTTGGGATGACTTGTTTTCTGTGTGACTGAGGCTTTCTTGGAAGTTTCTTAATGGAGCACTAACTCAGAACAGCCAAAAATGCTATAACTGAGCATCTTGATTGTAGCTGTTTTCGTTTGATAGGCTTGCAGGGAGCTTAGGAAGAATTTCCATGAGAATTTGGTCCTTTAAGCTTCTTGTTGAAGCCTATGAGCAAAGAGTATTCACAAAAATATGTGTGGTTAGTTCATATGAGGTTGTTAGTTCTGTTTATGACATTAATTCTATTTAGATGTTTTCTTGCAAGCAACAGGCTCTCCTATCTGCTAAAGATGCAAATGTAAAATAAAGAAAAAGTTTCAGATGTGATCTATTCAGCTATATTTCTTTTATGGAAACTGTATGCCACACAGAGCATCAGTCCTGAAGGCTTTTACTGTTAAGTGTGTAAGTTTAGTATTTTAGAAAACACGGTGTTAAACAAACAAACAAAACAAAAACCCCAACAAACCCCAATCTTTTATTTTAACAAAATAATCATCAAAACCCTAAAGTTTAAGGCTGTAACTCAGATATCTGTGTTTCTAAAGATCCTGTATGGAATTCTTGGTATTAATGATAATTCAACCAGATATTTAAATGTGTGATTAAATCCTATTGATCCGAAAAGTAAACATATGCTGAAATAGTTTGATGACTAAATCTTCATTTAAAGAAAAATCTGTATAACATTAGTAGTTTGATAACGTTAATAGGGTGGTACTTTGAAAAGCAAGAATGTACCTATGTGCATGTCTGTATCTTTATGAATAACTTCTTCCATGCATGAAGTATTTGCTCAATTTCTTGGGCTTTTTTTACTCAGTTCTGGGAAATGTTTTTATGTTAGCCTAGTGGATATTCTGGAAAATAATTTTAGTCCCTTCTAAAAACTCAGCCTTCTGTTGTATGCCTAGTTTCAGACTTCACTGTAGTTTACAAAGAGAAACTGGTGTTCTAAAATTTTGGCATGCTGACTGAGAAATGCGTTGGGGATTTTTTTAAGTCATTTCATGTTTGTTTTTCTGGTGTGCCCTTTTGCCTTCAGTAATAGCAAGAACATATCAAACCCAGTAATATTTTGAGGTTTTGTTTTGCTCTTCTTTGTGTTAAAATAATATTCAAAACCATAATGTAAATAGAACATAAATGTGATATATTCTCAATTTTAGTATTTAATTTCAACCGATGAAGAAAAATGCAGCCATGTTCTCTGTTGTCATTTCTTATTGCTTCTCTCACAGTCTTGTATCACTGAGTTCATAAGTACATATATTATGTGCAATTCTTGTAAACTAATTTATTCGTTTAATTTTTAATTCAGTTTCATGTTATACAATTACAAACAAAACACTATCCAGTCTCTGTTGCTAGAAATTTTACCAAATTATAGAAATTTGGAATGCTATTGGAAGAGAACAGACCCCCTCACAGGTGTGTTAAATATCATTAATTAATGACAGGTTAGTATTAAGCTCTTGCTCACATGAGAGAGTCTTGGACTTAACTGGAATTTTTCCCCAGATGAAGACTTGACCTGTAGATAAAACTTCATAGAATAAACAAAAGCTGTCAGAAGTACTTCCTAAAAATTAAAATGAAGTGACCATATATGAAGTGTTTGAGACCCTGAAACTATGTAAAAACTTTAGGAAGTCAGATGGTAATTACCATCATCACTCTCTTTCTGTCTTTGGGAAGGAAAGAAGTGAAGTTTAGTGGCAAATACACAAATATTTTGAGAAAAAAATATTTTTAACTGTTAGAAAAGACCTAAAATGATTGCTTTCTTTGGTTCCAAACAGTTGTCTAGGTAGATATTGTCAAATGTGACTGGGTTTCTTCCACTGTTCTGGGTTTTTTTAATTCATCCTCTGCCTCATGTCTTCTTTTCTTTGTTTTTCAGAAGTAACATATTTTCTGGGTAATTATGGGTAATTAACAGTATAAGAATTTCTTTGTGCCAAAAAAATTTTTTAGGCTTTTATGCTAGGTTTTAGTTTTGTTATTTAATTTATCTTATCCTTGGAGCGTCTGATCCAATTATACAGTCAGCTGAGCTTTGATACAGACAACTAACTTAGTACATGAAAAGAACAATACTTTAGAATTGTATATAAACAGAAATAGATAATTGTTAAATTCTTGCTATATTCTATCCCTGTTGAATAATATCTGTAAAAGAATAATCATGAAGGAGTAATTAGGAAGGATAAAAACCATAATTTTATTGCATATACTAAGTTTTGATCTTCTTAACAAACACACATTCTATTTGTATGTAAAAGAAAAAGTCCAGGGGATAAGTACAGGGTTTTCTTGTGTTTTTATAACCTAGAAATATTGATTTCTATAGGTACCAAGTCACACTTCTACATGTTTTATGAATGCAGAGGGAAGCAGACACATGTAGTGAGTCATTAAGTATTAATTAATCTGGCTACCTAGCTGGCTAACCTACATTTTAAACAACATCTATCAATCTTTATTATCCATAAGGTTTGTGGCATTTCCTGCCGATTGACTTTCATGTTTCAGACCTGACTCTTTCAGGAGAGCCATTAAGAGCTTCTCCTGAGCACCTTGTAGTGCAACTCCAACACATTCTCCAACATTAATCTTCTGCACTTACAGTTTCCTGTAGTGTTAAAGTTTACACTATTCAGAATTTCTCACAGGCTTGTCAGAGCTAAAATACACAGCACTTGTTTTATATTTCTAAAGAATTCAGTTGTTCAGAATTTTTGTCCTCTGTCTCAACTTTTCTATAACACCACAGCCTTAGAAGGTAGTATGTGTTGCTAGAGGCATGCTTAAGCCTTTCAAATTATTTAATCATTTTTTATTTAGTGTATCGTAGAGCAGTGCAAGAGATGGGGGAACAAGTATTTTTTTCCATGTCTCACCTATAATCAAATTCTTTGGGATGGTTTAGATGCATAGCATGCTGTGATAGATTGTAACGCTTCCAAAATAAAAGATTTTAAATCGTGCTGATCCTTATACATTTTCACTGTCCCAGCATGTAGTTACATCAGCTGCACCTTTAACTACTGTTGTACTGTGTGATGTTGCATAATCGGAATATCATGCTGCTACAGCTACTGGCCTTTCATTATGGTTGCTGCTGAATGACTGCATTCAATAGTCTGTATTCCACTCCAGGGAGTACAGCAGACGTGCTTTCTGCATATTCGACAGCCCCATTAAAAGCACTTGAATTTTCCTTCTATTCAATGTGGGCTGTAACTGATTGCATATATGAAGTGAGAAGCACTGCATCAATCAAAACTTATAGAGCTGATCTATTAACATGAATATGAACAATTTTGAAGAGAGTCTAGAAACTATTGAAAGTGCCAAAGTAATACTGAATTTTTTTAATATGCTTATTTACCCTACTCAGGATGGGAAGAGGCTAACTAGGGGAATCAGATGTAAGAAAGCAGTCCTCCCTATTTTTATCCAATCAACAGTTTGGGTGAAGCTGCCAACCTTGTAGAAACCTTTGAGACTAATTAGGGAATGACTGTGTCATACTAATAATGACAGGCATTCTCCTCACCACTGTCAAACTGGGATTCCCACCTTAAGAAATGACAAGGTCCCTGACCTTGTCCATCTTGTTTCTGTCCAGTTAGTGCTATAATATGATGGATTTGTTTTGGGGGTGGGGATCAGACTTTGCATATTCAGACTTATCTTTTTTTTTTTCCCCCAGAATTACCAAGTGATTTAAAAAGTGAAGCAACTTCATGTTCTGAAAGGAGACAGGAAAGAGACAGTTCTATTCAACTCTTTAGGTTGTGAGGGATCTGAAGGCATTGTTCTTGGGTGTCTTCAGCAAGCACTACAGGCTTTTAGGGCTATTTTTTTTTAGTTCCCCTGTCTAGTTACCTCATTCAGAGTTTTGCAAACTTCTGACACGTGCTTCTTTCTTCACCCATCTTCCCAATTTGTTGTCTGTAATAAATGTTTCTTGGGTTTCTGTGCTCTCAGAAATCATGAAGACATTCTGCCTCAGTCATCTACTCTTGTGTAGAAATGCAGTTACAGACCTTTGGAAATGCAGAATTGACTATTCTGTTAAAAAAATCAATTTTCAGTATTAATATTATGGAATAGTTTGCTGATGGTTAAGAGTGTGTTAGGTCTGGTACTGCAGATGATGTGGATCATTAAATTTAATTCAGTTCACTGGTTTGGGTACAAAATGCAGATGTTACTAAATTATACATATTATTTCCCAGACAAATCAGTGTGGCTTTATAAGAAAAAAGAAGAATCTGGTCATATACACTGAAGTAAACTTTTTTAATTGATTTTGGTTTTAATATGAAATTGAGAAAATAGTGGGAAATATGACAGCTGAATTCTTTGGTAGTAGCTGGTTTCAGCTCAGCTGAGGTATGTTGTGGTGTAGGTCAGTTCAGTTCATCTTTCATTAGTCTGTTCATAAATCTTGTTACTAACAGGAGTTTCCATCTGAAAGTGACTTAATCTATATGGTAAACTGCAGATTGTTTGAAATGGTATTGTTTATATATGAAACATTATTATAATAATATAGTTAAAGTGGGTTTAACACTCAGTGATGTGTTTAAAAATTAGGGTTTGAGAAACACAATATTCTCATCTGTTAAAAAAAAACCCCACTAACCAAAACTACTGTGATTCTTTAAAGGGACCTTTCTTTTAAGGGTTTTCCCCTAGATGTTGATAGTAAAAGCCAGGATAAGCAGAGATTTTTTTTTCAATTATTTCAATATGAGGAAAGATTTAGTTACTTAATCTTTACCTTGAAGAAGAGAAAAATGTGTTAATGGCTTATAAAATGACGAATGACCATGAGTTAATAATTTTATACTCATTTTTCATGTCTCATGTTACAAGAATGAAGGATATAAGAGTAATAAAACAGCAGGTATAGAACAAACAGAAAGAATTATTTATCATACGAAATGCAATTAAACTGTGGGATTTTCTTGTTGGAAGTCACCATGGAAAAGCAAAGTGTAACTGCACAGAAGGCTTAGACAAATTTGTAAGTTTTTCAAGAGCTGTGAAAGACCAAGATGAAAACACTTCCTCTAGTTTAAAGAGTCCAGAAAGTGTAGATTAACATATCTCAGAAAAAGGTATTTCCAAGTCTGTCTTCTGAGCACATGGTACCTTTAGTACAGTTGCTGGGTTCCTTATTCAGACTGGATGGATCCTACTAGGTCAAGAAAATGAAAATTCCCTCTGACATTACAGAAACCTAAGAAACATTTACTACAGATGACAAACTGGGATGAAAAATGGGTGTGAGGGGAAAATGAGAAATTCTGAATTAGGTAAACATTAAATAACAGACCTAAAAACCTCAGTAATTGCTATAGGCATCCAAGAAGTCAATATGCTCTGCCTAGAGGCAGAAATATGCAGGGAAGAGTAGATCTGTGAATATTTGGGAATTCCCTGACAAGCTTCAGGCAATTGTCATTGAATAGCCAATTCCCTAATTATTCTATTTTCGTATTGAATTTTTATGTGTTCCTGTTACTAATTGTTTAAAAAAGTTATCTGTGTCATCTTGATTCAGTTCCAGGTTTGTTTGAACATACAATATTGCTTCGCTTCCAGCATGGGTTGTTTTAGCTTTACTGGCAACTTTTTTATTCTGGGTATCTTTGGCCTCATTTTGTTATGATTCTGATGTGCCTTGTAGAGAAAGTCTGTCTTTGGAACTAGATATACCAGCTCCTTTCTCTTATTTCTGAAGTTTTATTACTTGCCCTGTACTTGCTCATCCCTATGTATCTATTAGTGGCTAGTGTTTTTCTGCCTTTCCAGGTGGTGTGAACTTATAGCCCCCTCAATCGGAGACCACCTTCTTAAGTAAGTTAAAAATAAAAATGTAAAATAACAAAGTAAAAGTCAAGGGACAAAGAAAGATGGGAGTGAGTCTTGAAACACCAGAAACTTGAAGTAACTGAAAAGGGAATAAGCATGCCTTGCCCAGCAGTACTCTGTGATCCCAAAGGTATCCAGAGAGATGATGTGAGGACAGGAACAGATTCCAGCTTGCTTTCCTCTCACTTAAGCTCACTGTGACTGTCTGGGCCAGAGCTGGGAAAGGGTTTTGAGGAGGAGCTCCTATAACTTCATGAGATCTTTGAGTGTGGCATTTTATGATTTGTGAAATGGGATCTTGTTGAGGTCTGAAAGGAGAGCTGTATCCCAGTGAACGTTGTGCAAAATGTACATGTCCACAATGTGCACTGTGAAGGTGCCTGCATCCATGGCTCAAGTGCAGCAACCAGGTACCAGAGCCAAGCCTGACCCTCTGGGCTGTTGGCTGCTCAGCACTGCCAGACTTTTTGCAAGGTGGTGCCTACTTGAAGATGTTTGTAGTTTTACCCACATTCCTCTACCTGTAAGGATATTTTGCACAACCTTGCCTGATGTTTCTACTGGTTGGCTTGTTATTTTTCCAAATTTGGTTAGTACTGGGATTTGACTCTTTTGAAGAGTTACCCATCCTGCTTCCTTGCTGCTCCCAAAAACTAATCTCTGCTGCTTCCCTGCTTTGCTTGGTAGATGTAGAGGAGGGGAATTACTTGATACCCCAACAACTTGGTGAGCAACATCTCCGGTTTATTTGGAGCCTTTTCTTCCTTTTGTTCTGTCTCACCAATCTCTATAGAAGTTTTGGAAGAATACTCTTGTCCTTGTTTCAGTGTGCAAACTTAGGTTTAAAATGTAGCCAAATGTGCAGTTAAAATGTTCATTATCTGTGGAAGATAAATATTTTAAGACCAACAAATGGCTGTCTCTTTCCTCCAGAGAAAGTCTGTTTTCCTATGAACACAATAGTGTAGTTTAGGTGTACCTGAGCCAGATTAAAATTGGGCAGACTGCCAGAGCCAGCAATGGTAAATCATTCTGCTGTGTCCTCCAATACACCACAGTTCCGATTGTGTTCAAAGAGGACTTAGATGTCAATATAGGAAGGTGGAGAGTTAAGAAATTGCAGTCATTACATGGAACAGATGAAATATTGAGGTGGAGACTGGAGTTCTTTGGATGCCTAGTTTCTATATGTTCAATAAGAATGATATTTTTAAATTTCATTTATGATTTTGAAAATATCAGATGATTGTTCTGACACTTTTGCTTATAGTTGCCTGTTTCCTCTGGGTTGACTGTGTAGAATTAACCTTTTCAATGCACCAAAGCATTCTATTTCTATTCTGTGTTCTATTATATTTCTAATATCTAATAACCAACCTCACCAAGTTCTCTATGGTGAAGTCTAAGCCTCATGTTTAAAAAAAAAATAAATCCCCTTTTGAAGAATTCAAGAACAAGTCTGAGGGGTTCTTATCCTTCACTGGGAACAACTTCACACTTTGTAATAGTCAAGTTACATTTCATCTGCTATCATCTTGCTTGTTTTATAACAGAAACAGTGTGGTATCAGTGGGAAATGTTATCCATTTGCTAGCTATTTCCGTTTCCAAATCATTAACTGCATAGACCCATGAGATTTTTGTACTTAAAAATAGCTGTGGTTGTTTTGAGGAATAATTTTTAAACTTTATTTCCGATTGCTTAATTAGTTTCTAATTCAAGATATTTTGCCCCTTAGAAAAGTACCTAGTACACAGCTGGTGACAAAGCTAAATAATTGATACTCTAATGTGTAATTACAAAAAAAAAATCCAACCAAAACTCTCCTTTAGGAAAGATCTAATTATATTATTTTTGAAAACTAAAGTTAATTAAGCCCACCTTCATCTACCCCCCTCTCCTGTTTATGTGTGTTTGCAAAAAGTACCTCTGTTGGGTTAAAGGAGTGAGATTTCTTTCCCCCGTACCCTTCCACCCCTTACTGGAGCCATGCTGGCTTCAGTCTATCAAGTTATATTTGTCCAACTGTTCTGCCATCCTATCTTTAATTAGATTCTCTATCAGTTTACTCAGTAATGGGACAAATCTCACCAGGCTGCAAACTCTAGATTCCTTTTTAGCAGCATTATTTAAAAATAGGTACTGCATTATTATTTCCCTCAACATTCATCAACAGTTTAAATGTTTCTGTAAGAATATTCTTCAGATTTCTGTTTCAGCACTCTTTAATTTTTTGTTTGTTTGATGCTGTAATGAATTCTCAACCTTTTTTCGAGTGTCACCCAATCCTTAATCCTCTTCTCCTGTAGATAAAATGTCAGGTCATAGATTTTTAACTAATGATTTGAAGACTAGCACATGCATCCATAAGGGGTACTTCAGAAAAGTATTTATTGCAGCATATGAAATTTCTGATGGAAGGCTTAGCTTTTTTTTTTTGAAGAAATATGGTGAGCCCACACTCCCAAGAGCAAAGCTTTTGACAATAGCTGTTTTCAGAAATTTCTCTTTTCGTGGTCTTTGCACTTGGTAGCTAATTGTGCATTTAGAGTATGCATCCATTTGGAAAACTAAATGCAATGTGAATATAGCCAAATAAAGATGAAATAGAGAGTAATTAAATGCAAGGCCAAAATTTTAACACTTGCACACATAAGGAGCAATGTAAATGATCTGATTTACTAAAATTTACTCACATATGGCCTCATTCATGTGCATAGTAGAAAAAAAAATCTCACTTTGACTAAAAAGCACTTTCACACTAGATACTTATTTTATTTGAAAATATAATTTTTGCAAATTAATCTTGAAGCAATGATAAAATATTAAGAGTTATTTTAAAATAATTTAAAAAAAGAGATGTTCTAGGAGAGTTAGCATTTCAGCTAGGTTTCAACTGAAGTTGTCCACATTGCTCTACCACAAGTATGCCTTTTCACTGGTATTTATGTTGAAAAAGTTAACACATTTATATCATACACATCTTTTGCTGGAAATTAATGTCTTTTAATGGGTTTGCTTATGATATTTGATTTTGTCTTGATCGTATTTAGTCAAATTTGCATAAATAAACATATTAACGTCATGTTAATATTAAATACCTGGATACTGTGAGAAAGGGGACTAGCTACAACCAAAAGCAAAAATAAATAGGAGGAAGATTACTTGTTTTATGGACCAGAAGTTTTGAATTTTAGGATTCCTTGCTATACACAAAGGATGATGATAAATCAGAACATCTTTATTCTGTCTCATGATTCTGGAGGAAAGAAAACAAATATTTTGAACTGTAACAATGACCTGGCTCTGAACATCCTGCTGTGGTGAGTAGGTATTGACTGGCCACCAGACGCCCACCCAGCTGCTCTCTCGCTCCCCCTCCGGGAGGAGACCTTGCAAAGGAAAAGCCTGTGCGTTGAGAAATAGGGAGGAGCCCTTATAAGTTACTATCATGGGCAAAACAGATTTGACTTGAAGAGAAGTTCTGCATTGGCAGTTAAAACAGATTTGAGTTGTAAGAAAAAACAAAAACAAACTTTAAACCAACACTTTTCTCCCCTGCCCTTTCCTGGGCTCAGGTTCAGTCCAGGCTCTTCTACCTTTCCCCAGCTGGCCCTGGGGAGAGTGTGGGGTCAGAGGTCAGCCCATAAGGGCTCCCTCAACCCTGACTGCCGGGCAGCGTTTTGCTGTCCCTTGCCCAGGCTTTCCCTGAGGGTCTCTCCCTCCCGGCCGTGGCTGAGGGGCTCAGCCGTGCCCTGCGCTGGAGCCGCTGGAACCGGCACTGTCCTGGAGCAGCAACTCCCTCCCAGTGTTGTCAGCATCAGCACACCGGCTTGTACTGGTCCCAGCCTCATCTACTTTTTGTAAATTCGATTACATGTCTTAGAACGGTTCTTTGGCAACGAAGATAACATTTCCCCTTTTTGGACATTGGGTTATACAATGTTGAAGCTCTTTTACTGTAGTGAAGGAGCAAACAGCTGAACTCTATAACTGCATACTTGTGTTCTGACACCACCTGTGTCAAGGACTGCAAGCAATAAAGAGAAGTATTTGGGCTCCTGTGCCTCAGTTCTACCCCTTGGGAGTTCCTTTGAACTCGATTTGTTTGTTTTGGTCAGTTTTTGTTTTGATTTGTTTGTTGGTTTTGTTTTTTCCCAAACTGTTGGTCTGTTTTTAAAACAACTCATATTACGATTATGCAGGTTTAAATTCAAGGTCTCTTCAATGAAAACAGTGATTTTACTCTGTAGGTGATAAAGATTTTTTCCTTTCTTAAAAAAACACTTTAGGACTAAAGAGCTTGTATCAAATTGCAATTAGAGAAGTAAAAACCTCGATATAGCTTAATGAGTAAATGAAGAGTTGGATAATGGTGGTCCCTTGTAAGAGGTTTTAATGAGGAAAATGCTCTTTAATCATCTGATGATTATGGAAGAAGAGCCATAATCTGTGCCACTTTGATGTCCTGGCAAGGTAATTTACTGTATTTTACTTTCTTGCTGCGAAGCTGAATAGCATCATTCTGTTCCCAGACAGCAATCTGAAACATCTGGAGTCTGCTGTATTCAGAAACCTTTCTTTTAAGGTTTCATCCCAAAGTGAGTGAATGGAGAGCGGGTGCTTTCTACTGCTGATGCATAGAAACATACAGGGGCTGCGGATCTAGTTAGATATAGGGTTATTGCAAGGTGCATTTTGTAAGCACTTTCCTTTTCAGAGAATCTTCATACTTATATCTGAAAGCTGGTTTTTTTTCTAGGGAGAAATCTAAATAGTGTGACTGGCTACCTCAAAATGAAAAGCAACACCAAATGCTTATCTGCTGCCACAGTTCGTGAACGTGCCTTTAAAACTACAGGTTCTGAAGTGCTGTGGCCAATTTCTTTAACAAATGGAAATGCTTTTCAAGTCTATAATATTTGTATATTAAAGATTGAAAGGAGTGGCATCCCATTCCCACAAGAAAATGCTATACATATGTGTGAAGCAGCGTATGGCGTCTTATACTAAACCAGGCATGAACTGTAGCCGTGTCCCTGATGGACATCTCTATTTAAACCACTGGATTCTTTTTATTCAGTACTGCTTTCAGCAACTATGCTGATATAGTTTTGATTGGCTGCAAGCACCATTCATTAAAAGCCCAGAAAGCACTCAATAGATAGCTGACTCTGTTCCTATCTGAGGACTTCGCTATTTGTGGCACTTTCTTTCACATAGTAATGTACATGAGGTGTGAAACCTATTGATTATCCCTTCCATATCTAAGTCACAAATTTAGGATAGACAAAGCACCAGTCCACATGCCATCAATGCGTTATTTGTTATAGAGGGAAGGGAAAGGAAAAAAAGGTTTATCACTTTTGCTTCATCAGTAAAGAATTTCTTCCTAATAGCTAACATAAACCTCTTTCAGTTTAAAACCGTTACCCCTTGTTCTATCACTTCATCTCCTTGTAGGATGTCTATTCCCAACTGTATTGCAGTCTCTCTTCAGACAATGGAAGGCAGCAACTAGGTCACTCTAGAACCTTTTCTTCTTCAGGTTGAACAACCGCAATTCTGTCTGCTCTGTTATTTTTAAGTTTTCTTGGTGTAAAGTCCTGTGTTATGACTCTTCTACTGCCATATAAATGGGTGGTTTAAGTATATAATACTGTAGTCTTATGGCTGCCAATTTTGATGATAAAATTCTTCTAGTTGTAACAAAACCTACTTAAAAAGGAACTAAACAGGCCCGGAAACTACCTCTACATTTAAGAATATCTGATATCAGGCTATGTGAAAACCCGTGAAGGCCATATTTATTTTGTGATGACAAGATAAAGTCAAATAAGGCTTAATCTATCAAAGATGGACTGCATTTTTTTATTAATGAAAGCCTAAATAGATGGTAATCATCTACGTTTTGTCAAAAGAAGTGCTCTGATGCATTGGCTGCAGTTAGAGAGGGAAAAATACTGATCGTTCTGGGTTTATAAATTATTTCATTATCACAACTGCTTCTAGAACAGTATGTAGATGGTGGATTTGCTGAAACACTCCTTTCTTAAATCACAGAAAAACAGGAAGAAAATTCAATGCAGAAACTGCATAAACCTATGTATTCAAACACCTGGGTTGTGTTTTTGTGGGGTTTTTTGTTTTGTTTTTATTTGTTTGTTTGTTTTTTGGTTGTTGGGGTTTTTTTTTGTCACGTCCTTCCACTCCCCCCCCACCCCCGGCCCCATGCTTTGAGAAAAGGAAAACAGTGTGCGGAGTTTGGGTTGGAAAAGCAAAAGCTGTGTAATAAGATTACTACAGCTATCACAGTGTGATTCCATTGTATTGTTATGCCAGTGTCCCACTTCTCCAATAAATCATAATAACCAGCTGACAATGCAAATATCACAGCATGTTGTCTGGGAATTATTCTGATTAGTTTGTAACTTGCAAAGGCTACCCTCACTCTGGAACAGTGAAGTCCCATAGTTGTTATTTTTCTCTGTTACTCTGTGTCATAAAAGATATTGAGATTGCAGTGGACATAATTCTGGTTCAAAGGTGCTTGTGATAAATTGTGTTTGTTACATTTCAGGGCTTTTGGGAGTATGCTGTTAATATGAAAGTATTTTTAAACTATCTTTCCTGCAGAATATCTTTAACTGAATTTTTAAATCCTTGTATAGAGCTTTGGTTTTAAATCTGGTACAAAGATAAAAATTTACATTATATCACTGTAGGAGCATAGAGTCTGCATGTGTTAGTAACGTGTCTGGAATATTATAATCTCTGCAGAGGCAAAAAAAATAAATAAATTTGTATAGTGTAATCCTTTTTCTTTTCTTTTTTTTTTTTTCCCTCACAGAAATAACAAACTTCCTGCTCTGGAAAAGAAAGATTAAAGCATGCAAAAGTTTTCGCTGATGCTCTTTTTTTTTTTGAGTTCTAGCTTAAAGTGTACACAAGAATTACGATGTTTTTAGTCATCACAGCATCCTGTAGAGTGACCAGAGTAAAAGGACATACCAGTACTTCTAGCATTGTTATCTATTGTGAAAACCTTAGACTTCAGACACAGTAACTCTCGCTTGTTTGTAGTGTAATCACATTAACTTTCTGACCCACTGCTCTTTAAGTGTTCAGTCTCATTACTGAAAGCACCCAAAGATCAGATTTTTCAAAATAGTTTAGCCAGATAAACTTGTACCATGTGAGGTCATGATACATCATTAACATTCATTACATAATATTTTAACTGGGAACCAGGTTAAGCATCTAGACTCAGTTCCTTGCTCTGACACAAATTTCCCAATCTGTCCTGAGTAAGTAATTTAGTGTTCCTATAGCTCAATTTTCAACCTATTTAATAGATATTCTTCCCATTGTGAGACAGTATGCACTGTTACTGTGGAAATAAACTTATAATGGATTCTGAAATGCTTAGGAATTGTGGGATGGATTCATATAAGAGAGGTGAATGTGGAAAGAAGCATTTATGTCCCCCAGTATGGCAAATGAGTACAACCTCATGAGGTTGTACTCATTTGAGTACAATGAATATGTTTGGGATGTATGGAGACTTATACTAGCTTCATATTAATTGCATGAGCCTTGCAACATTATTAGAATAGGCTTTGGTTTTATGGAAAAAGCAAACTCTACTTTTTTTAGAGGATTATAGAATCACCTCTGCTCGTCATAAATGGTATTTTAGCTATGAGCATGTAATTGGTAGTGGAGGACAAATACATTTATTTAAACTAGGGAATTAAATAGTGGGAAACTGCTCAAATTCACCATATTGCAAGCCATAAAATCATAGAATAGTTTGGGTTGGAAGAGACCTTTAAAGGTCATCTAGCCCAGCCTCCTTGCCATAAGCAGGGACCACTTCAAGTAGATCAGGTTGCTCAGAGCCCTGTTTAGCCTGAGCTTGAATGTTTCTAGGGATGGGGCATCTACCACCTCTCTGGGCAACCTCTTTCAGTGTTGCACCAGCTTCATAAAAAAAATTTCTTCCTTATATTTTCTCTGAATTTGTCCTCTTTTAGTTTAAAACTATTACCCCATGTCCTCTCAGAAAAGGCCCTGTTAAAATGTCTGACCACAATGGTATTTTCTGATGGAAGTTTATTTGTTTTGTTAACATCAAAAAGAGTTGATTTTTGCTTCATTTACTAGAGTATACATAAAAATTCCATTCCTGGTAAATAGGTTTTTTTCTCCTGCTTTTCTCAAGATACATTCCTGCCAACATACAGATAATTATTTGAGAAATCTACAAAGAGCAACTGCTTCTCTATCAAAACAGAAGAAGAAATTCAGCAGAAAAACCAATTTAATTGAGAGAGAACTAGTGGGGAAAGAACTGGTAAGAAGCCCCTATGCTTCAAGATATCTCTGAAGGACTGCATATAAAACCCCCTGGTTTTTTTAGGAAGTGTTATGGGTACACGTGAAGCATTTTAGATAAACGTTTTATTGGATGAATCCCAGTCTAATGACATACACTGGCAGCAGGGGTTCTGACTGAACTGCAGCAAATGCCAAGATTCAGTTAACTATGCTTCAGAATCACTGGGCTGGACTGTAATTATCTACTGTAAAAATTGGAAATTGTCATGCCTGGTGTCATGGTTTAAACCCAGACAGCAGCTAAACACCACACAGCCACTCGCTTGCCCTGCACCCTGGTTCATTATGGGGGAGAGACTTGCAAGGGTAAAAGAGAGAAAAGGAGTGGGTTAAGATAAAGACAATTTAATAGAAATAGCAAAAGCCATGCTGTCCTGGTTCCATCCAGGACAGGGTTACTTTTTGCAGTAGGCAGGAGGGAACATGAGTAGGACCGAAAGGTTCTTCTTTACCACCTCAGGTCATTTTCTGGGGACAAGGGAAGGGCTTTCTTTTGGGTTGGGGTAACATAGGATGGTTGGGTCAGACTCATTTACACTTTTGTTCTTAATATTGTTGCTGTTACTGTTTGTTTCTAATCTCATTGCAGTTTCCAGTAAATTGTTCTTCTCTCAACCCATGATCTTTACCTTTTGTGCCTCCAATTCCCCTCCCCAGCCCAATGTAAGGGGGTGGGGGGAGTGAGTAAGCAGTGATTGGTTTCAGTGGGAACACGAAATTGGAGAATCCCATTTCTGAACCATGACATGCACATGAGCAAAACAAGGAATTCATCCACTGCTTCCCATGGGCGGGCAGATGTTCAGCCATCCATCCTGAAAGCAGGGCTCCGTCACATGTAATGGTGACTTGGCAAGACAAATCCCATAACTTTGAATATTCCCCCCATTCTCCTTTTCCCCCCCTCGCCTTATATACTAAGCATGAAATATTACTTTGATCAGTGATCAGCAGCCTCAGCTGTGTGCCCTCCTAAATTCTTGTGCACTCACAGCTTCCTCGCTGGTAGTGTGAAAAGCAGAAAAGACCTTGGTGCTGTGTAAGCACTGCTCAGCAGTAATGAAAACCTCCCTGTGTTATCGACACTGTTTCCTCCACAAATTGAACACACAGCCCCATACTAGCTGCTATGAAGAAAATTTCACTCTATCCCAGCCAAAACAAACACACCTGGTAACACTGGAAGCAGCAGCAACAAGAATTTGTACCTTGAACACAACAGAAAATCCAAGAGATCATATATATAGGTAGCCTCGGCTGCTGCTTGCTGTAATGTATTGTGCTATTTCTTTGAAGGACAGGATTTCATTCTAAGATAGGCAAATAGGAGCAGGGAAACATATTGCTATTTAATATGTAGACAGTTATCACGGGCTATTAGCAGGGCTTTTTTATGTACAGGCATTATCTTATGCATCTACAAATACTGATTTTTTTTTCTTCTTTATTGCTGGACTTGTTGAAACTAACATTCTACTTAATATCTGTATTATATTCAATCTCTGGTTAGATATGGAGGGTAAGGGAGTGGGTGAATATTCATCATGTCCCAAAAGTGCTGAACTTCCACCACCTGGGATCTAAGAGTCCCTATGGCTGGCAGGAATATACCTGCTATTGCTGCAACCTAGAAAGCAGTTGGAGACAGTCCTAATCATTCCCTGCTGTTTAGCTTAACAACAAGATGTTAACACTAGTAGATTATAACAGTGCTTGGGAAATTTCCTGAGTTTTGGAACAAAATTACCTTTATTGTGAGGGAAAAGAACCTAGCAAAACAAACCATTCACTAGGCCTTAAGCCTATTCTCACTGCTATTCCTTCAAACACTTGTCCACAGTTCAGTCACAAGAATGATTCGTGGACTATTTTTAGATATCAAATAAGCAGTCTTCCAGCACTATACTGCGATGAATTCTAAAAAAATATATTAGAAAGGATTCATGTCACTTCTTCACAGTGGCTTAAGTGTCTGAGAATATTTCCATGTTTATTTAAATTTGTTCCTGTAGATGTAACATAGGAGTCCTTATTTCCCATTTTATCAAACAGAGATAAAAGCAAAGGTGTTCTGGGTACAGCTCTAGAGCTTAAATGTTTAATCTCTAGTAGCTGGTATTAGAAATTGCTGGGGATACTTTACTCCTTCCCCATAGCTCTGTGGCATTTCAGCTGATACGATGTTGTGGGAATAATAGAAGCTTTGGACAAGGTTTATCAGGCAGACCCTTCTCTTGAATTGTGAGGTTCAGGAAGGACTGCCTTGCTTTCTAAACTCATTCTCAGAGAGAAATCTGGGTGCTTCTGGATCCAGTCCTAGGCCCAGACATGGCCAATTGTCTAAAGAATTATGTAAGTGCAATTGAGCCATTATATGACTTTGACCCACTGGGTTAAGCATGGTAAAATGAAGATATTTATATGATTAATATAAATTATTTACTTAAATTGATGTTGATAATGGTTAGACCAAAATACTTTAACCAAAATTATTTACTACACAGTATCAGTTAATATAGTTATAACTACTAATATAGCGCACTAATTTTTGAAACAATATTGAATATTCTTAATTAAAGATTGATGTTACTTTTCCACACTAACCACCATGGCCAAATCTCTCTCACTCAGCCTCCAGGAGTAACCTTTAGGGGTGTCTCGACTTGAGAGGACTTTCTGTACACACTCCTAAAAGGGATATGTTAGAAGTCCTGTATCTGCTGTTCAAAGGTGGGCCTGGAATTTTATAGTATAAAGTGACTGTCAGTCATATATTTCTAGGCTAGCTGTGTCAGCTCAGCAGCTTAGATAAGTTATCAGTACTATCACTTCTTGGTTCCTTTATCAGGAATTTTGTCTCCCACATTCTCATCAGTGGCAGATTCTGTCAGAAAACATTTTTGACATCCTCAGAATGTTTATCTGTGGGACTGATGAGTCAGGCTTATCTCAGCATTCTTCAAAAGTGGTGTGACCTCCCCTTCTCCATCCATCAATAAACTTTGCAAACAGGGTAAAGTTCAAGCTGTTTTACCCCACTTAAGTAGAGCATCTTGGTACACATGAGAGTCTATATCAATAAGCACAAGGATTCTTACATCTGTAGGATAATGTTCAATAGCTAATGCAGGATCCATTCACAACTTTATGTTTTGCATGGCAAAGAATTTAATGCTTTTAAAGCAGTTTACTGATTCACAGATAGAAAGTTTTATACTTTATTTGCTAAATATTTTTAAATGAAAGGATGCAGAATGATCCTTGGAAAGAACTAAATATTTTCAGTTAGGGTGAAATAGTTTTGAAGCTCAAATTAGAAGAGTTGGAAGTAGCAATAGATAGCTAAACTTCAGATCTGCAAAACTATTATTTTATTGTATTGTGTTATGTATTGTTTAACTACAATAAAGTCTTCAAGTCGCAACATGCATCTTACTCTCTTTATGCCACTTATTATTGTACATGTATACATAAAAGGTTGGTCTTATTATGTAGAACTTTTGGCTTAAATTGGCAAGTAACAACCAAATTAAGATTAGAAGGTCTTTCTTCTAAGCCCAGCCTATTCAGTTACACACTGTTACACTTTCTCAAATGAGAACATATACACAAAGCTGAGGGAATAAAGTTGACTTTGCATATTATTGTAGTAAGGTTGTTATGTACTCTTATGAAGCACCACACATGGTGCTTAAAGTGTACTGGCTCTTTAGAGCAGACATGCTTTACCTTTTCACTCTCCACAAAGTCTTTGTCAAAGTCAAGGATTTACCCTTCCTATGGTTTCCTTTACTTGTCACTTGTTAGTCACATTAAGATGGATTTCCTCTGGAAAAAGCTTTTGTAATCTAGAATACTAGATAATATAAAATCTTCCTCAAGCTGTGATTTCAGATTTTTTTGACCTAATGGAAACTTATTTGTTTTTATATTAAATATTTGAAACTTAATTTTACTAGAAAATCCTGGAAACAGGTGTCTGTATACTCTCTTTTTGCAAGTATTAGAGTGAGTAGATTATTTTGTTGTTAAGGAAATTATATATTTGGTTTACAGTAGCTGAAAAAAAGAGTAAACTAAAATTAATGCAGCATGTTACCTGCAAAGCTTAAACCTTCAGTATGATGTGTAGCAAAGGGTGTTTTTCAGAAAAGATTTTCAAGGAGAAATTACTTCAGTGTGTTCCTCCTGGCAGTGGGATCAAGTCATTTAGCAATCCCTGTACTTTAACAAAAGTGCTGTAAATTATATACTTGAAATATTTTCCTTCTGAATTCTAAATATGGCAGACTTTGGCAAAGCACCCTAATTTTTGTCATTAAGTTAACGTGGTGTGTAGGAATCCCAAAGGCAGCAACTGAGAACTATTAGAGGAAAATATTTCATGCAGGGTGCAACAGCCTGAGAGGTGACGTGAGGGTGCTGCAGCTCCTGGTCCCCAGGCCCAACTAGCAACAAGGCTAAAAATGTTTTTCCACGCGCATGCCCACGGAGCTCACATTATATATCCACAGCCAGCCACATAGGTCTGACAGACACTAAGAGTAATGATGGTCTGTCTTGTCCTGTTTCCCTTTCTTGCTGGACAGGATGCAAGTCCATGGGTTAGAACATGTGTGTATATATATGTACATATAACATAAACATATACTCGTAAGGTGGATCCCGCCAACAGCTGGACATTTTTTCAGCAGCTGGTTACTGGTTACCTGCACATACAAACCCCCTAAGACTGTTGCGCTATTTCAGTTGCAGTTACAGACTGTGGACAGGTGTGCATGCACCACCTTCCCACCCTGAGCTGACCAGGACTCCCCTGCTGACCCACTCTGCTCTTTACCCTAGAGACACATAGGTGCCCTCACACCCAGAGCTGCCCTCACCTCCTTGCTTCCAGGCCACTTCACCCACTCACCAGCTTGCCCAGGTTCACCTTTGTGAATGATCATAGGTACATCTGTATCCATACTTTTTCCAGTCACTGGCACCGCAGACACACAGGCTCTCCAACCCCAGTTGTTGCACTTGCACCCCCATATACACACGTGCACACAGCACAGAGCCTTCTCCCCCATGAAAGAGGTAGAAAGTACTTAAATAAGAAGAAAGGACAGGCTGTGCTGATCAGGTACAGGGCATGGACAAATCAGTGTACTGACTAGCCAACTATTTATGTATGACCAGGCCTTTTCATCTCCTTACCCTTCTGTTTTTCTACTCTTTTGCCTTCACAAATCAGCTAACTTCCTGTTTTTCCCACCTTTGGTTCCTCCCCTAAACATCCTGTAATAAGTCTCGTGACTTTGGACTGCTTTTTCTGTGTGTCCTACAGTGTGTCCTTTAGATAGCAACCCCCTTAATGGGAAAGGGATCTCCAGATTGCTCCTGATTGACCCCTTGTGATGGGTTTCATGCCTGGAGAGTCCTGGAGGGGGACCAGATAGGGTGTTTGTTGTTTGATAGTCCATGGTTTGGGTTCCCACCTGCACTTGTACGTCCCTGTGCTCCTCTGAGCTTGTGGAGATGGGCCTGTGATGAGCTGATGGCTCTTGAGATGGGTCTGAGAGCAGCTCAGACTCCTGCCGTTATATCTTTGAGCTCCTTTGTGGGTCTGTGGATTTGCTTTATCACATAACTTAGCAGTAATGAATACAATATAATGTCTTACGCATAATAGGCTGTGTTTACTAGTTAGTTATAATGGAGAATTACTGTTATACAAGTTACGATGTATACAAGTCTCCAGAGGGAAAGATGTTCCAAGTTGAAATAATTGTAAGTTTCGGTTAAATTGTTTTGTTGAGACTATTATGTTGTTTGCCTTTGCTTTGTCCTTAAAATACTCTTCATAACTGATGATTTTGACTCCTGTTTTTAAGGATTGTTCTTCTAAGGACACAAACTGAAGCAGGCTTATATGAAGTAGCTGACATGCTTTTTCGTAGATGAGTATGTAAAAGAGGAATTAAATATACTTTACTCTTTACTCTTCCCTAGATATCTGTCATGTTGGTTATTTGCAAGGCCATGCTGTGTTTTCCTAACTGTTGAGCTCGTCTGGCATGCTATTGGTGTTTTATGGAATGTTTTAAGTTTTGCCTGGAATAATGTCAGCAAGAAAACAAGTTTAGACAGTCCTGTGATTCAGAGCTTACAAGGGATCAGACTCTAGTGCACAAAACTGCCTGTCACTGTTTGAGCAATTTGAAGCTGAATGGGCCACAAGAGAGGGATAGGTGTTCTTTATCAGGGAATTTAGACCTTTCTGAAAGGTGTCAACTGACTGGGGAAATGTAGCATAAGTATATATGCCCTGCAGATAGAACTTTTCTTGCTATGTTTTATTTGATCCCTGAGGTCAGTGACAGGATGATAGTCACTGGAAAAGGAGCTCATTAGTTAATGCCCTTTTGGCTAATGCAGTATTTTAAAAAGCAATGCTTCTAGATTCAGAGAAGTTAAAACAGTCAGCTGGTGTGCTATTCAGTATGTTAACTTTAATCATTGAACTGTCTTCTCATTTTCTCTTGTCTGTTTGGGATGGGCATAAGAATTTATCTCCTGGTTGGTGAATGATTGGTGCCCTGTTAGTTGCCTGCAAGGAAACACATAATTTTATAAGCAGGTAGGTGTAAGACAAAGGCAGTACTCAAAAGTGCTTTCTGGAAGACCTTCATGTGTTGAGCTTGAACAATCATATTTAGCAGGCTGTGGAGAAGTACAGATGTGAAGCTTTCACTGGTAGGTGTCAGTCTCTGGGATATGTGTTTCAGTATCTTTGAGGATGTGTGGAACTGCCTTTGTTCAAACTCTGCCTATGTGAGCCACATAGTAAAAAACTTGATGAAAACCAGCCTGTATCTGAAGCAAATCCCTTTATTATTGTGTTTCCCAGATGTCCTCTTCTAGGAGGTTTACTGGAATTTTTAGAGGGAGGAAGAACAGTTGTTAGAATATCTGCTTCTTATCCTATTTAAATCTGCACAGATAATAAAATTTAGCACCTTTTCAATGTTTTTTAGTTTCACGTCAACAAGAAGTTGGAGTCTTGGTGTAATTTTAATGTTCATATATTCTGGTGGCTGCTTATTAATGGGCTTCTTTTTAATTGTCTTATAGCAATTTGTCAACAAACAGGGATGAGAGGTAGTGATGGGTGCTGCAGAATGAGAATATGAGCAAAGAACTCAATGTTCAGATCAAAGGATTTTTATGTAAATATATCTCATTCAGGCTTAACTGACTGAAAATTAGCCATTATTCCAGCACCTTTATAGGCTGTCTTGTTAGCATTTCATCTCATAAACAGGCAATGTGTGACTACCCATACAGTATAAAGGCAGTTATTTTTTTTCAACTTGATGGTTATATTGCTGCTGTCTTCTTTCTAAAAAGTTGCCAGATTGTCTTTTGAAGTTAGGTTTAGTTATCCAATTTTAGCTTCACCAAAGTGTATTTCAGTGTTGGGTTAAATAGCTATTTCTAAATTACTAGAGAACCAGTCCATCCAAAAGGAAACATTTCTAGATTTGAGTAGGTTGTTATTCTAAAAAGAGATCTGAAAAAGTTTTGCTGTCTATTTGATGTAATAGATGTATCAACAGCTATAGATGCAACTGCTATTAGCAGTGTTTTCAGAACGCCTTCTTATAAGAAGGCAGTGCTGCAATCTTCAAAATATTAAATGAGTAAGAATAAATTCAGTCTTTGAGAATATCAGTTGGAAAGGATGAAATGGTGTCTTCTGAATATATTCCAGCCACTAGTGGTTTTATAAAAATTGGAAGTTGTAAAATTCTTATAGTACTGAATTTTAAAGAGCGTATTATAACAATATTTAGATGATGTGTTAGAATTTTCTGAAAATTGTTTAAAGTAAATCATAGATCCTGCAACTTAGTATTACACACCTTTAAAATACCTTCTTTTTTTCTCCTCATATCTCATCAAGCACTTTGAAAATATATTCAGAAACTTATTTGATTTTATCATACCTATAATAAAAGGAAAGTAACAGCACTGTAGATAGAGATGTCTTGAAGACATCTCAAAAGGCCATACTGTCAATCTCCCTGCTCATTCAAATCTGAGATGAGTTGCTTTTCTATATTCAAACAGCTACTTGCAGCATACATATGCTTTTTCTTTTGAAATCTTGGATTAACTATGCACTGCAGGATGCAAATTCCAATAATTAATGTTAATACACTTCAGAGATAGCAGCACAGGAAAGCATCTAGTACAAATACAATGACAGACTCTTATACAGATTTTTATAAACTATTATGTGCTTTATGTTGCTTTGATTCTTGTATGGAGGCTATAACAAATTAAAAAGTCTCTAGAGTTAATTCTTTCTCACTGCCGAGAAAGCACATCTCATATATACATATATACAGCTTTATAATTTTCAACTGTTTGCCTTCCCCTGGGTATGTTTTATCCTGTAAAAATGGGGGTTTAACAATCTGAGTCTTAAATTTTGAAACAGTTCTATCTGTTTCCTTTTTCCCTCTTTTTTTTTTTTTGCACCTAATGCATAAAATAACTCAGCGTGGCTTATGTTTCCAACACTGGCACTTGCTTTCAGAAATAAGCTATGCTCTGGCTGTGAGGGACAGCTGCAGTTGTGCCAGTGTTTGCTGCTTACAATGAGTGCTAGGGAAACAAATATTCCTTCCTTCCCTGAGGTAAACAAAAAAAAACTGGCAAAGTAATGTGTTTGGATATGAAGCAGTCATATAAAGCAGTCCTCTTCATTTAATAAGATTCACATTATCAGTCCATAGGAAAAACTCTTGTATTAAAGTTAGCAAAACTGAAGTATGCATGGTACATAAATCTGCTTCAGTGATAAGGAATGTACAGGATTGGACAGGATCATCTCTTACGATTTGTCCAGTTTTTCATAGCTGTAACTGTACAGATAAAATTCTTTCTACTGCCACTATTGATGCATTTTGTTTAAAACAGTTTTTATTCCATAACAAGAATTACAATAGGCTTTCTCTTTCCCTATGCAATTATTTAAGATATCTCTTACCTGAGACAAGAATAAATACCAGTTGAAGGTTTTGGGTTTTTTTTAATAGTGTAACTGGTTAAACTTGGCTGGCTTAGTCTTATGTCATTATTTTTGCCAAAGGAAAAATTCTATGATGTGATAAGATGCAGCTGGTCATGCTATCATGTATGTTGATGAGTGGCAAATGATATTCAGACTTAGGACAAGGTTGTTTTTTTCTCTTAACCATCATCTGTCACATGTCATAATAGCTTAGCCCATCTAGGATAAGCCCTCATCTATTGAAAGGCTACAAAAATGTCTACCCAGAACCTTCTCTTCTCCACACTGAGCAACCTCAACTCTCTCAGTCCATCTTCACAGCAGAGGTTCTCCACCTTTCTGACCATTATTAGATTTACAGATAAATTATGTATGAGGACATAGTTAATAAAGACTTTACAAATTATTGTATTAAATTGACAACAAAGGCTATAACTATGTTTCATTATTATCTAAGTTATCAGGAGAGTCAATTAGTGGATCACAGAGTATTTTTCTTATCTGTGCACACGTACATTGTGAAAGACAAGAGACTTTTTTGCCTGTTTATTTGATGTCTTTCCCAGCAGCACTAAATCTTTTGAATTGAACTATGTCAATGATAATTTATATTTTTTATTATTGTTTGAAAAATAGGTAATCTAATTGGGTTACAAGGTCAATTGGTAAGCAATAGAAACTCATCTGCTGAGAAAGTTGGTGTTAAAGCAGCACAAAGTACATATATATGCAAGGTCTTACAGCCTTGATTTGTATTTAGACACCAGATAAGCATATTAAAATAACACAAAAGTAGTTAAAACGAGGATTTCTTGTGTACAGGTCATTCAGCAGCATTAACCCATTTCAAGGTTATGGATAATGCCAGCAGGAGAAGTACAATTTTCCTTAAGATACTGGACTAAAACTCGAAAACCTTTCTGCTGTTGTTCAGGCAGCAATTATTCTCCTGTGAACTCTTTGACAAAAACTCAGTGATTTCAACTTCAGTGGTCTAAGCCTTACTGGAGACTTAAGCAGCTCTCTGTTTCTTACAGTTTTCCTCGAATGCATTATAGAATTCTAAGTAAAAACCTAGATTCTGGGAAGTTTATTGACTGTCCAGTTCCTTAGTTACTCTTTGTCAAATGGCATCCAGGAGGTACCATAAAGAGACAGTAAATCTAATAACGGGATGCTAGAAATTTTTTAAGTGAAGCATTACTATAAATTAATGTTCCCATTCGTTTCATAAATCTGTTTGTAATAGTGGTTTTCAAATTGTATCACTTATGTGTTAGCACATTGTAATAGTCTGGTTAATTTCTGTTTGTATTTCACTTATGTTGCTTTTTTAAAAATAGCTGAATACTCCGGAAAATTGACACCAAATTCCTGAGAACTATTAGTTAATCAATGAATTGTTCCAAGAAACCAGTTGATATACAGCAAGAAACCATGTTTTTTTAAGTGGTTTGTCCTTAGGATTGCTGATAATGCTTAAATTCTTCTAATGCTCTTACTAGAAACAGATAATGTAAAAATAATTTTTCTGTTTTGTTGATGATATGGCCACCTTCTTAAAACTGTATACTAAACCTGAAATGAGAAGCTTTATTGGAAAATGCAGAATTTTTTCTTCCTCTCTATTTCTTTGTGTTTCCATGCAACAGTCTGTGGTCTGTAAACGTAATGAATGGCAAAAAAATGAAACCAGTGCATGAAGGGCTCTGAAACAGCCCTTCCTGGAAAAGGGAAATTAGTAAAGTATTAGAAGTCCCAATTTTTTTGCCTATGTTTCCATAAGCATAAATGTATCAGTACATTATGAAAATAACCCTACATTTCTAAGATTAAAGGAGACCTAGAATACCAATTGTATGCTTCTAAGAAAAAGTTCCCGCCTGTCAAAGGGAAAGAAGCAGACATGTCATAATGAAGAACTTGTTCCAAGCATATGTGATCAACTATGTGAGGTGAAAAGGGTGTTCTGTGGAAATCAGTGAGAATTACGAGCACAAAGATTTGTGAATGCGTACACAGAAAAACGAAAACCTGAACTGGAGACAGGGTACAAAGCTGAGCCTTAGGCTTAAAAAGAGAACACATCTTTTTAAAGAAAGTAGCACTTTGCTTCCACTTGCATTCTGCCTGATGTAAGTAAGACTCTTTTTTTCAGTTTTTCCTTTCAAATATGGTTCGTTTGGGGCTTTTTTTTGTGTTGTATAGTCACTAGTGAGACTGAATAGATGAGTTTGACTTCCTGGCAAATCAGTGCTATTTCTCACAAATCTATTTTGTCATTTAGTTGCTGGAATCTTATGACATCTCTGTCTAGTTAGTGTCAGCATGAGGTTGTAGCTATAGCTTTAGAGAGACTTATTGTCAGCTGCCTTCTTGACATATAACTTGCTCCTAATATTTTATTTTGACTGTAAATGAGAAGAAGGTAAATTCCTCTAAATTTCAGCCCTCATAATAGAAAACTGAAGAAATCAGATTTGGGGTTTCTTATATTGGTAGACTTAGATAAATCTGGCATTGATTCCTCATACTGCAGAAAAGTCTTGTGCTGTAAAATGAAACAATATTATGTTGATGTTTTTCAGTCAATAGTAATGGTCTCTCTTATCAGGGGAAAATGCATGATTAGACAATTTAAATAATTCAATGACCTCCTTATAGACTTGCTCTGTAATAATGACTTTTTCTACCTGTTACTTTCTGGAATTGGTTTACTTAATTTGAGAGCTTTTGTAGCACGTAGATTAGTGCTTCACAACCAGGATGCTAGCCCTTCTGGTTTGCCTCCTGAGAGGTTACCATCCTTGTTATTGATAAGGATGCCTGTTTGAAATTATAACTCCATATAAGTGTTCCCATTCTTACTCCTACTTATATCTTCACAAGGGCTAATTCCATACAGAATGAAACATTTTTTTTCTTTAAACTAGGAGTCTAAAGGGATTTAGATAAGCTAATATAGTATTATAATTGTACTAAGATATGTTTCTTTTGAATTCCAACCTAAGTGAATGTCTACTTTTGTCTAACAGGAAAATTGCCTATAACTTCTCATGATTCCAAAGTTGAAAATGAACATATAAATTAGTATTTATGGATTATTATAATGCTCAAATGAGGTTTAATTTGAAGTGTGTATGTATGTGTCTTAGCTTCATAGCATACTCTGAAATTTGAAAATGGAATAGATATCAAAAGTAAAGATTGAATTGTTAACGCAACCTGAATTTGCTTTAATTTTTATTATTAATTGACTCAGTATCCTGATTATAACTAACTGACTCTATTCTAGGCATGAACTTCACAGCTGAGTATCACCCCTCTTCATATGAACTGAATTCACCAACTTGAGTGACAGTACTGTAAACAGACTGATGTACTGACTGTTGATTCAACATATTCATCCCCTTTAATGGGGAAATAGTGCATCTATACTGCTATATTATTGAATTCTGTTGTTGATGAGAACAGACTTGAATACATGCAACTGAGGAAAACATGAAAGATAATTCAGCCCGCATTAAAACATAGTATGTAATAGTGTGTCTGGATCTCTTGCAAAATCGGTCTTGGTTAGTAATAAGTGTGTGTTTAAGTGCTCATGTGATTGCATTTCAAACATTAGGAGATACATGTGTGCTCATACATGGGTTTAAAGGAAACAGCTAAACTAAGAAATCAACAAAATCCCCTTGTAGTTCAGCAGCATTGCCCTGGGAGTCCGTTGAGATGCTGGTCACATGCGCTGTTTGTTGTGAACTTTTTTTTATCTTCTGCACTTCTTGAATAGAGGCAGTTTGTAACAGGAGACTATTGTCTGCTACAATGAATGTTCAGACTAGATAAGATAATCACCAAAATCGAATGCTCTATTTTTGCCAAAATACATGTGTATAATTCTGCATTACAATTATAAAGTAATTCAGGCTCAAAAGGGCCTCAGGAGGCCTCCTAGTCCAACTTAATCAAAGCAGGATCAACACAGACTTGAGATCCAGTCTTAAAAATCTACAAGGATGGAAACTGCAGAGAACTTGTTCCACTGCCTAATTATCCCCATAGTGATTTCTCCCTCCCTTCCAGTCCCTTCCCCCTTATATCTAATTGCAGTTTTCTTTCAGTTAATGTTGTCTCTCATCTTCCAGTTGTCTTCCTCCAAAAAGAGCTCCTTCCCAAAGGGCAAGAGCATGGCATAGCCTCCCATTGCTGAACTTGACTCAGTTGTTCAGCACCTGCCTTGTACTGAGGGTCCAACACTGGACACAGTATTCTAGATATTGTCTCACTAGCACTGGATGGGGGAGATTAATCCTCCTCTCAGCCCCCTGGCTGTGCTCCCGTTAACACAGACTACGATGCTAATGACGTTCCTTGCTGCCAGGTCACACTGTTGACTCAGGCTGAAATATAAACACACTTTCTTGCTTGTCTTTGGGAGTGTAACGTTTGTCATGCAAGATTGAAATAGTTTCTTTGGATTTCACCTGTGTACAGTATTTCAGATGAAAGTGGGAAAAGTCATGATGTTCTAACTTGGAGCACAATAAATTCTCTGATCAGTTTGCTGCCTGATGTATGGTTGTGGCTAATCTCTACATTAACTTTCACAGGGAAAAAATGATGCTGGCTTGCATAAACTGAATATTTGACTTTTTTTTCATCACTACCAAAAAATATACTTCAAACTGGTTTGTTCCTCAGATATTAAATACAGTCAAAATATATCAAGAGGTTTGTTTTGTTTGGTTGGGGTTTTTTGTGGGTTTTTTTTTCAAGGGGAAAAAAGGCACTCTGGGATGTATCTATTTGTGTTGAATTATATCTTTAAGGGATATGATGCATCTGCTTTTGAAGTTATATTCATACTTGGAAATAGTTATTTATTTCAGATAGCTTCAAGCTCATGGAAAAGTCTTCTAATATTTAATGAGAGGTAAATTCAAGTCCTTAGCTTTAGGAATCTAACAAAAAATTAGCTTATTTCTGACTTTTTTGTAACTGCTCTGCTACAGAATAAAAACAATACTCTTCAGCAACATTCTGTAGAGTATGCTAATAACAAAATTTTATTTAAAGACTTTTTCTGTTATAAATATATTCAACAGGAAAGCACTGTATGCTGCTTTTCAGACTGCTTGTCCTCTTTCAGCTTAGTACTTGTAATACATTTCATCTGTTTATCATAAAAGAAACTCAGCCAGAGGTAGCAATAACAGGAAGAAGATTTTTATGTATAGTTTTCAGGCTTTTGTCTTACCAGCTCAACCAACCGACAGATATCATGTCAATTAAATTTATCTCTGAAATTTCTTGAGCCCAAAACAACATAGACAGTTAGAATGATGAATTTATAAGAGATTGTCTTTGAAATTGAAAGAACAGTATATTACTTTAGCAATTTGCTAAAGAATAAAATTTTATATGCATAAGAACAGTTTAATCTGAATTGCAGTTTACTAGTGGATGTTGAGCCAAATATTCTGTTCATGAATTTCAGTAATAACTGAAAGAAAAGACACTTACTAAATCTACTTGTAAAATTGTTTTCATTTTGCTTTTAATTTCTCTTCATGAATCCTTACATTGATATTGACTTCTTTTGGCAGTTACATTTATGCCATTGTGCCTCATGCTTATTACTTATATTTACTTTTGACCTTCTGATGGTTCTTTTTTTCCTCTCACCAGTGTTTATAAAATATTAGGTTGTGGAAAATTTACAAGCATGATTGCTACCCTTTATGGGGGAAGCAACTGATTTTTACAAAACTATGTTTAAGTGATAAATCTTGTCTACTTTGGACTTCTGAAAGTACCAAAACCTATTGCCAATAGATTTTGGTAATTTACCTTGAATTTTTAACTTCTACCTTTTCTTCTTCTTTGCCATTTTTGAGCTAAATGAGATGATTCTGTTAAAACTGGAGAGATAATTAAATAAGACTTTTAACTCTACAGGATCTATTCTAATATTTTGCCTTTAATAGAGGCTTAACTTTGAAATCCTGCTCTAATTTTACTGTAGTTTGAAACTTTCAGTGGAGATGACTTGAAATTAGTTTTCAAGGAAAAGGAAGAAAAAAGAAGTAATATTGTTTTTAATCTCTGTTTTACTGTCGATGTACAGTCTTTTATTTTGTATATTTTTAGCCTTGTGATCTGCTTGCATTCTTCTGTCTCAATCTGTCAAGACTTTTATACTTAAGGCTTGGTTTTCTCCCGCATTTGTCTACCTTCACTTGCTATAAAGAGGTAAATATAAGAGAAATCTAAGAGAAATTACAAATGGAACTCACAATGCAAAATAAATGGTTGCAGTGTAATCATGCTCTTATACAAAGGAACTCTGTTCACTGTATTGGACTCCTTTCCATGCACCTCTGCTTGCTGCTCACATGAACCAATCCTGAAATACTTTGCAACTTTTATAAAGATGTAATTAGCAACACTGATCAATAACACAAGAAAACACCTAAGTACGTAAAACACGGTGGTACTGTTCAAGCTCAAGTGGAAGGGGGAGAAACTAATAGTCCAAATTGTGGAACTGGTTTAGGAATGTTGTTACTGAACCAAAGTTAGTCCAGATGCTTTCTAGCTTTTAAGGCTCTAGAAACTATTCAAAGGGTTTGACTGTAAGAGGTTTTTTAGTACTGTAGTTTGTACTTGTAGCTTTGTTTTTTTGTGTTTTTTTTTTTTATTCCAATAAGAGAGTTGGAAACTGGTGGGGTTTTTTGGTTTTTGTAAGCTTACATTTTTATTTATGAGCAATTCTTGCTACTGGCAGCTGTGATGGATCATCCTTGCAAAGCACTGTTTTATTCAACTGTTATGTTTAGTTTTTAACTTAACAAGTCAGGTGCCATTCATAGTCTTTATGGTTACTAATTAAATTAAAAGGAAAAGGAAAAGTGAACACTTGATGACTGCTACAGGGAGTGTATTTATAAAGCACATAATGTGGTTTTATGTCACTCCAAAACACTGCTGACAGTAGTTCAAATACAGGCAAATTCTAGTTTGGAAGGTTTCCCCAGATGCAGAAGCAATGTCTAATGATGTCTAATACTGTGTCAGTTCTATACCAGGTGCTCATACCCATATTATTTCTGTCAATTAATTTAGTTTTTATATAACTAGTGTATCCTCTTTTATCTGCAGCTATTTATGTTTTCTACTGACAATCCTATGCTGCATGTGTTTTTCTTGCATATTCCCTTGTCAAAAGCTGCTGTATATTGAGTCTTGTGGTGGTTGCTATTGCTAGGGCTCAGTTCAGGTCAAATGTCACTGACAGCTGACTGAAATGATTGAGAAGACTACATGCAGTTTTGATGTCTATCTTTATGAAAGCCCCATGAGCCATGCTACAACACTCTGACACTACCTCTATTTTTGCTAGAGTGCTGCTTGCACTCAGGTGTAAATAATTAGTGACTTGGCAAGACATTTTCTTTCTCTAGTATTAAACTACCAGCATAACATTCTTGCTGTGATTACATGCAAAGTTTTAAAATAATTTTTATGAGTATGAATATAAATTCAAAAATGGAATATTAGATTATTTCATGAATTTTGGACTTGAGGATGCTATAGTGTTTTGACTTATTTTTGCTTTTAAAGTAAGGAAAATTTCTGAAAAACCTATGTGAATTAAAAAAAATAATTTGGCAAAATATGTGAGTATTTTTGGGGGTTTGTAAGTCAGTTATCTTAACCTCTATATACTAATTAATACAGTTCCTGTCTGATGTGGGAAACTTATATGATGGATAAAACTGGAGTTTCTCCTCATATTTAGTTGCCTAGGTAGGCAATATTACATACTGAAGTATGAAGGTCATGGTTCAAGCATGGAATTCTATCATCTGCAAAAAGTCAGAGAAAATAGAGGAGTTAAATGAACAATGAAGAAGTAAGTTTAAGTAATGTAATTATTACCAAACTGCTAATAATTATGCAGAGCCAAAAACATTACCTCATGAAGTGCAACAGTGAGAATAAGTAATATTTCATCTTCACAATAATAATAAATACAAATGTATTGAATTTCCTGTTTGAAATAATTAAGTAGCAGTAAATATGAGACAAACTGATAGGAACAAGCTGGAAAGAACACAAATAAATAGAAAAATAATTAATCTTTTTTTAGACAGAATTGAAATATTCCTACTCCTGCATAATCATAACAATTAAGATTAATTTTAATGTAGAAAGGAAATTCTGCCCATTTGTATAGTGGTCACCATTCCTGGTTTATCCATCTACAGGTGTTGATAATATGTACAAGAACATAAACTTTACTAAACATAGTGTTTTCATACTTGTATTTTAATGTGCTCGCATACCAAAGAATGTATATGCTTTTTTCAAGATGTGTGCTAGGTAAAATTAAATGCCATATGTTTCATTTTGAAAGGAAAAAATCACATTCTGTGACATTTTCAGTGTGTGCCAACATGCTTCATGACAGCCTTGCAAAATTGTTGTGAAATACACAGCTCAAGAACAAAATTTTATCTTCAGCCATTTACCATGGTTATAAATATGAAGAAAACAAATTCTTACCATTTAAAAAGATTGCTTTACAGTGGGTGGGATTTTTCAGATGTGTTAGTGAGGAAAATGTTTCAGAGCAAGTTGTATAAATGTGTTTGCAGGTTTGACAAAAATGAAAGCTACAAGTAGCTGCCAGTCTTCAAAATCATGCGATCAGTTTTCATCCAACATTAATTTTATTTTTTTTTTAAATGTTGCGCAGAACAGACCATTGGTTTTGGATTGGATTTTTTTTTTGTACTGAATATACAAGCCTTTTCCTGTAAATGACTTTCTAGGAATATATGTAGGTTTGTTTTTGGTTTTTTTCAAAACTGCCAAGGAACACTAGTTTAAAAACATCACTGTAGTTTCCTTTATTTCCTTCAAATTTATGGTAGAAGTAGCTTTGGTAAGATATTTTCTACTGGATGGAAACCAGCAGGCAAGCTTTTTGGTTTTGGTTTTTTGGGTTTTTTTTATAGTTCTCAAGAAGGACCTAATGGATGATTACAGAAAGCTGGAAGATACTGTGATTGAGTAGTTATATACATATGCTAAGTGGGAAAAAACTCTACTTGATGCTGGGATTTGTACCATGAACCTGGCCTATAATTCATAGTCAGAATTATAATACAAAAAGAACCCCATAAATTATATCAGTTCTTCTCACAGATACAATATTATAAAGCCTATCCAAAGCCTGTCTTGACATACTGAAGCTAGATACCCTATATACCTATGGTATGTTAGTATAACTGAAATATATTAAAGTCAATGGCTGTCACATTTGTGAGCATTTTACTGTGAATGAAAACCTTAATCACTTATTTATTACACTCTTTTTCTCTAATCAATACTTTTCCATATTTTTCCACACTAGCTTCAATTGAAAAGATCTGAAAGAATCCTTTGGAGGATCCAATCAAAAGGATTTTTGATTTTCATAAAAAATCTCTGACTTGAATATAGAACTTAGCCTTTGATAAAACAAAAAAATCATGGTATCTATCTTGATTTATTTAGGATATGAATGTTTTTAAATGCATGCATAACATATAGGTAATAGTTCAGGATGTTTGTTTCTGTTGAGGCTATACTGTAGAGCTATACCATTTGAACAGGGTGTCACATAGCTTGGGTGACTGTAACCATCTCTCTTCTTCTACTTCTTGGTGGTAAAAGGATACGAAAGACATGGTCGTGCTGACAACAGTGCAGAACTATGGTTGTCACAATACTCACACATCTTTTTTGGTTGTAGTAGTGGTATTGATGTTTTTATGCACTGGCAATACTGCTGAATAATTGGAGCCTGAATAACTGATGCAAAAAGAATTTGTTTCCTGTCAGGTTTTCTAACTCGATTGTTACCTGTGCACACAAATTTATTGACATGTCTATTTTCAAATGTGAAAATGCATATGTATTCTGTATTTATTACCCCCTCCTTCTCATTTGTTGTGTATAAAATACCAGATGTGTATCATTGTGCTAGTTGGCATTGCAGACGCCTGACTTTCACAAGGTATCTACTACTTTTGCTGAATTTACAAGTTGAGCAGACAGGCAATTTCATAACTATAGACAGTACATCTATGTTGGTACCCATAGGACTAAACATTTTGGCAGTTGTGATACCTGATTTGTTTAAGGCTAAGGAAGCTCTGAGCCAAAGTGAAAAAATCCTCTGTAGGAAAGTATATAGCGAAGTGAAAGGATTTGGTATCTAATAAAGGACCGCTAAATCTAGCTTTGCTTGCTTTTATAAGCACCTTAATCTTTCTCTCAAGTACCGCAATATGACTGTATTCCCTCTTCCCTCTTGGTCAGAGTGCAGTGTAGGTTGTATATATTGGTTCAGCAGGCTCTGTCAATGTTTTCAGTGTGACACAAATCTAATTTTTCTGAGGATGAGCTCATACGGCTGAGCAATGTAATACTACTGATCTGTGAACATAACAGCACAATGCAGTGGCTGCCTGTTCTATGCATCCATACAGAAGAACAGCAAAAACCTATCATTTGGCTATGGCATGCCAGAACACTGTCTTGTGCTATGTTAAAATCATAAAGCAAGTGACCAACAGTTCTTTTGTACCATGTGTTAGTTATACTCAAACATATGTCTGTATATACATGTGCACATAATCTTTGCCTCTGCCTCTTGTGTCATGACAACTAGTCCTGTGTCTTTTTAGCTTGGGTAAAACAGTTTTAAAATCCCTTTTAGGTGTAATGTTTCAAATAGGAGAACTGGTGATTTGACTTCTCTATGTAATTCTTGCTCATTACTTGATATTTGATAGTAGTCATTATTTAAAAAGAAGACTTTTTAAAAGACTTTTAAAAAGTTAAAGAAGCACAATTTGGGACATGTCTCTGTCTCCTTACTAAATTATCTATCTCTGGACTTGCAAAGCATGAAATCTATGTGTGCTAGAGTGTGGTGTTGGCTTTCTGATCTGAGAAGATTATGAAATTGTACCGAGTTCTGCAGTTGTGTTACCAGGCTGTGCTAAAGTTCCTGGGGATAATGGTGAAGAGCCTATGTCTAGTAAAAACTATTGTGGGTTTACCTGACATGGCTGGTCGGCTGCTGATCCATGGAAAGATGTTGATAACAAAATGCCAGTCTTCTCATGGGACAATCTCTGGTCTTGCACTCACCATTTATGTGTGGTTCCCTTCTTACTTGATGCTGGTAGGCTAAATGTTCATATCTGATATAATTTGTGTATTTAAGCCTCCTCTCAAGCCATATGTGTTGCGATAAGGACTATCCCACCAGCCTTACAGTAGGAAGACTTGTCCTTTTGGCTAAGCTTCCCTTTTTTCAGACTAAAGACCTCTAGGCCCAGCTAAGATAGAAAACTGAGCTGGTACAAGCCAGCTCAAGTCAGTGCTACTGACTTTAGCTTTACCAGCTACTGTCAGACCTAAACGTGGAAGTTGCTGCTTTGAGATATTTGGGTTGTCCCACATTTCGTCAGTTACCCTTAGGTGCTTTGATCTGTTGTTTTGAAGCAGTGAGAAAGACCAGAGTCTAAGGGGAGAAGGCTGAAAGGGGAAAAGTGTTCTCAAGTGATGCTGTCTCTCATGTAGTACATGAACAGCTTTTGCTAGTACCAGACATTTCTTCAGAGGGTATTATTTGTCCCTGTCTCATGGCGTTAGACACAAAACTAGCAAAGAATTAATGATTAGATGTCATGATCTTCCCTGACTTCTGTGTTTCTTGTAGCTTGTGCTGCCTGTTTCATCCCAAAACAAAGTAGTGACTCTGTCCGTTATTTTTATTTTGCTTTCTCCTGCTACAGTTGATTAATGACTCTGCTTTGCTTTAAGCCAGTTTATAATAAGTGCTAAGATTTTAGAAATTGATCTAGGCTCTGACAAAAGAAACTTTCAGCACTTTAAAATCATTATATGGCTTTAAATTTCCGAAGTGTTGTGTATTGGTGCTGAAATCTCCTACATGTTCAACCTTACAGTCTAAGAAATCAGTAGTAGTCCAGGTAATCAGAAATTGGCTAAATATAACTAATTAAAAAGGTTGAATCTGTATATATATACTCCACTCACAAAGTGAAAATTTTGAATCTTGTTTGATCCCATTCAGTACTTACAGCTTCTTTGAGCCAAGAAATGTTAGGTGATATCCTTTTGAAAATTCTTATAGTAATGTTAAGTTTCGGTGGTTACATGGGACACATCTCCAAGACAAAAAAAAAATTATGATCAGATAAAAATTATTTTATCACTAAATTACTATAGTTGGTTTTAAAGGCAGACTAAAGACTGTGTAGGAAAAAGGTTGGTGTTTGAAAAGTGGATTAAAATTGTACTTTGGGAAATGCAGTTTGAAGATTTCTTCTGATTGTGTGATAAGCAACTCTTACAATGCAGTAATTTATCTAAATAAATAAAAGACAAGTGGGAGAGATCAATGCTAAAATCTAAAGTTGTCTCAGTGTGGTTGAGTCATCCCTATGTCAATCATAGTACTGTAAAAAGAAGTTAGAGAAGTACTTGACATATTTCTGAGCAGTATAAGCTAAAAACGTTTTTACTGTATAACATCAAAAGGAGAGTATTTCATGTGAAATTGGTTTATTTGATTATTTAAAATGATGGGGGTTTTTGCTTTGTCTACATTTTAATATTGCCTTTAAATTATTTTTCAAATTAAAAAACTATGCTAACTAGCTCTATTTTGAATGGTTTGTGTACTCCTTTTGGTGATTGCATCTTGCAATTGTTTTCTATTTATAAATCTGTTCACTTCATAAGAAGTTAGTTTAGAAAAGAGAATGGAAAATGTCAAAACGTATAAACTTTCTAAAGTGAACCGGGTTAGTGCTTCTATATTTTCTACACATTTAAATATGCTGATGTAAGTGTATCTTGAAGATGCATTGTCATTCAAGGAAAAGAGCTATAATTCTGTTGTATTTTAATACAAAGAAACAGCAGCTAGAACACAATTGATGGACTAAAAAACAGTATAAAACCCAATTACTATATTTTTTGTGATTGCTTAGCCAAACTCTGAAGCTGGAGTAGGACCATTATTTCTGACACCACTAAATTTGTTGAACTAGTTTTAAGAAAACTTATGATGCACTCTTCACATTGGCAGAAAAGATTCAAGGAAGTGTTATCCGAAGTGTTACCTACCCAGTATCTGTTAATTCCTTGAATTATTCTCTGACTTTAATGATAGCTTTATAACCCTGGAATTAATTTAGTAATTGATCCACATAACCTTAATTGCAGTGTGAAGTAATGGAACTCTGATTGTACATGAGCTAGACTATAATCAGTGATGCATGCACCCTGGAAGAAAAATCTTGTCAGAAGTGAATGATCTTGCTGCGCTGTGGATATTTAAAAGTACAAGTTGACAAAAAACCCAAAATAATTCATCAATATTGCCATTTCTGTAACAAATGGAAATCCAGTTTAAGAAAATTCTGTTATGTCTGCGTATCAAAGGAAGTTCTGTTTCAGCATAATTTTAAATGATTTACTGGCTTTCTGATAGAGTTGCAGTGTCTGTGCCTGTCAGTTATCTGTAATAGCTTTTTAATCTATTGGCCAGTTCATCTTACATTTGTCAGGCAGTAGAATATTGAAGGCTGTGAAGGAGTTCCTGCAAGTCCTGTGAAATTCTCTAGTAGGAGAGGAGTCTGTGCCTTAGTCCGCACTGAGGGAAGGCTGGCAGAGTGCAGCACTGGAGGAAGTCCAGCCAGGTGGCCTTGTCCCTTCGGGTGTGCCAAGGCAGGCAGTCTGTACCTGCTGGGGCTTTGACATGGATATGACTTCTACTTTAAGCTGTCTAGCCAAAAGCGGAAAGTAGGAGTGGGAAGAAAGAAAGTGAAAGGCTTCAGATGGCACAGAGGAAAAGGAGGAAAATAAGCACATTATGAGAAAGAAGATGAGGTGAAGTTAGCCACATGCTTGTAGTAAATGAAGCTATGTGACCAGAGGACCATGGTTACTGAAGTGTCCACTGTGAGTTTACAATTTTGAAAGAAGACTTTCAAAATACATTTGTTGTTGATCTAGTGCTGCAAATCAGGAAGCTCTATCATTAATTCTGTACAGATATTGTATGCTAAATCTTGAGCTGTATACATCAGGTGTCCACTCTGTCTAATGCAAATTCACAAAAAACAACAACAAAAAACAAACAAAAAAACAAACAGAAGAAAACCCTAGAATTCAAACAAACAAACAAAGTATTTCTGGGAACTCATATGTAAAATTTTGGATTGGTTGAAGTTCCTAGAAGACAGATAACTGCTGACAGTATTGCACACACAAATGTTGTGTTATTTGTTGTAGCTCTAGAGATAAATGGGTAAGGCATTTAGACCTGCCCTCCTTCTGACCTTTTGAATTATTCGTTTGAATACCCTGCAGGTTAAAAAAAGCATCTGTCTCTGTCCTTTCAACAGATCTGGGAAGTATATGTGAAATGTGAACCACAGGTGCTGGAGGCAGTCAGAAGTAGTGTCCACACATATAGATATTAAAGGACTTGGACCACTTTAGCGAATGAAAAGCAATGTAACAATGTAACAAATCTGAATCCCTAAATCACTTATTAAATACTTCTTAATAGAACTCATTTAGGACTTTTTTGAACCTGTTTGCTCCAAATAAAGTTAATGTCCCCAGAAAAGAAATTACATAGAAAAAGAAATCTCTTTGCAGAAAAGTGGCTTTCTGCTGCCTAATTGCATAGTATATATAAAATCTGCATATGATTTATATATTCAAGAAATACATAAGATGCTATATTTTGAAAGACTGGTAGCAGTCACCTTGACAGAAAAGGTCACAATGACAGTGTTACTGTGTTGCTAGTAGCAACATCTGTGTTAGATGTTCTTTAATTAAGTTTGAATTTTGAAGTTTATTGCTGTCACAGTACTTGGTGACATTTTGTGAAAATGAGATGGGAATATTAACACAGTCAGCCAACCACTCTCTGCCCACACCCTGGTCCCGCTGCTCTCTCTGCTGACTTGATATCCCTCGTCAACTCTCATGAGGAGAGAGGTGACATACTGCTGAAAGACAGCCAGTGGGGAGGGTTAGGAAATTCTGGGGTCAGTTAATCCTGTATCCAGACACATAATGCAGGTTCAATTAAATACCTCCATGAGTTAACTCCAGAGTTTAACTCCAGTATGTAACTCATGAACTTCTTTGAAGAGAGAAGTCCAGAGAATTCATATGGCTTTAACTTTTCCTACTTCATTTATGAAGTTATACATTGTTTAAAGTGTCATCTTACTACAGGGTTAAGCCTGGCTCACTGTTTGAGACTCTCTTAGTTTCTAGAAACTTGAGTAGAAAAAGATTTTGTAAATCCTCATTACTAGCAAATAGAGGTCCCATTTTACATGAAATCCAAGCTACTATTAATTTCTGCAAGACGCTCAAAACATTTCATAACTGCTAAACTTAAGACTGTTTAGGTTAGGTGTATTGGGTTTGTATTGCCAATTTCTGGTAGCTGGGGGTGAAGTGGAAGGGCACAGTGGTGGCTTCCGTGAGAAGTTGCCAGAAGCTTCCCCCATGTCTGACAGAGCCAATGCCAGTCAGCTCCAAGATGGACCTGCTGCTGGCCAAGGCTGGGCCAATCACAGAAAACAGTAGCATCTCTGTGATAACAAATTTAGGAAGTTAAAAAAAGCTGTTGTGCAGAGGTAATTGTTCTCAGAGGGGAGAGAGTATATGTGAGAGGAACAACTCTGCAGATACTGAGGTCAGTGGAGAAGGAGGGGTAGGAGATGCTCTGTGCCAGCTTGGGTTCGGGGTGAAACAGGTCCGCTGGGGTCTGCTGTGCTGAGCTGCTAACAGCCTGCTGCAGAGATCAGAAGCAGCAGGGTACGGCCCCAGGCCGGGAACATAGGGCAGAGTAATGACAGGCAACAGCAGAGATGGAGAATAATGGCGAACTCCTTTATTAGATCAGGATCAGGGTTTTTAAGGGGTCTGGATGGAAGGAACTAGAATTGGGGTGTAACCTGGGCGGAATACGTAAAACTTGGAGATGGGATAGGGTAAGACAAAGGAAGGATAAGGAATAAGTCTAGAAGATAACTAGAGGGATTACTATTGGTTTAGGGTAACTGCTGCTACTTCATTGCAGCATCCTTCTCTTCACTAAGGGGCACCTCTAGGGGTTTTCAATATACAGGATACATTTGTCTCTTGGGACAGACATAACAAAAGAAGGCTTAAGTTCTGTTACAGCTTATGAGTGTTCATATTCCCAAATAACTTCTCCTCCTATATCTTGGTCTCCTGGTAAGAGGATTCATTTTTCCACTGATCAAAGTTTGTCTCCGGCTCCAGTCCAACCCCAACACACATATGCTAGGAAAACTTGTAAAACTCATAAATGCAGGTATAATAATGGGACTGAATGTTGAAAACAATAATTTTCACTATGATGTAGAATAAGTATTTAGGAGGTTGTTAAATACTCTTTATTTACTAAATTGCATTGAAATTCCTGATATGAATGTTTTTATTCATGGCTCATGTCTCAGAGCAAGCTCTTTGTCACATTCTGAATTCAGAATCAACCATGTGTGGGAAATGGATCAATACTAAATATTTTAAATAGTAGAAAGAGTGGCTTCATATAAATTTTTACTTGAACTTCCTGAATAAACAGCAGATGTTAGCCAGATGCCAGCCAGATGCCAAGAGGTACACCTTGGCTTAGTAGGCACCTCCAGTGATCCAACTTGTTAAAATTATTGCAACAAAGCAGGAAAAATTCTAGAAACCTTTTGGGAGTGAAATTCAAGCTGTGAAAGAACTAATGTCACTTTTTGCACATTGTACACAAACTTTAGAGCATTAATTATTATTCCAAACTATCTGCACTTCAGATAGTGCACTTTAGACACTGTGGTTTCTGTCTTACTTAGTATTCCCCTACCAAAGGATGCTACCTAATATGTAACTATACACACAGAGGAAGAAATTCTATTTAGCATCTTTTAAATCTGACATGTATTGACATTTTAGACACCGGGAATATAGATGGCTGTTTTATCCTTAATCATCATAGCTAAATTTTCACTTCTTTCTAATAATCTACAAAATCTTTGACCTAGTGCCAAGAATTGTCATTTCATTTTGGGGAGTTGTTTGTGGGTTTTTTTTTTGGTCACATGAAACCAATTAATTTAAATAGCAGAAACATAATGCTGCTTTAAGTGTTCCATCCAAAAATGTTATTGAATAAATCTTAATCTAAATTATTGGATAAATTAATCTTTGTTATCAGAACTGGAAAATTGACATCCTGGTTTTTTGGTATTGTATGACTAAGCAGTTGGTACTTGATGTATTGTAGCTAGTCTTTTGACAGTTGTCTTCCAGAAAAAGGGAGGATATTAACCCCGTATGGTGTCTGATAAGACAGTAACTTATTATCATGAGTATATTTGAACAAAAAGAGACTGTTGTAGGGAGAATTCCAGGGGAAATACCAGGAAGATATAATACCAGGTTACTTGTATACTGTGGATGGGTGAAGTGTTCAGAATGTCAAACCACTAATGCCAAAAAAAGCAAAATGTACAGCACATAAATAACTGCTGCATTTAAGAATGTTCATGTTCAAAATTAGTATTTTAATATGTTACACAGAAAATTGGTACAGTTTGAAATATCTCATGTAAAGAATTTGTTTACACAATGGCAATGTGGTGTAATATAATAATTTAAAGTAACTTTTGTATGGAGAACATCACATTGAAGTTTGTCGAATTAAAAAAAAGACCGAGTGAAAAAAGAGCTAAGATTCCAAAGCATAAATTGTGCTATTTATGTTCGTTAAGTATGGTTTGAAATCCTGTCTTAGGGACATCTTGCCTAACTATATATCTCATGCTGCTCAGTAAATGAGAAGAGTATTGATTGGCATATGCTGCTTAAATCGATCACCTTGACAGCCAGAATTACAGTAATCTGTCAGTATTAATGACTGTCTTTCAAGGCTTGATACCTCTCCTTCGCTTGTCTCATCTTGCCTCACTTCTGTTTGAAGTGCATTTTCTTGCAACCTCTGGTTTTGTCAGGGTAGGTACTTTTGTAAGGGGGGGTTTGTCCCCTGAGTCCAATTTATTGGCTTGATCGTGCAATTAGAGTTAAAATGCAATGCCAGGGAGCAAAAGTAGACAGTGTTCTGAGTAACAATTGGACCTCAGAGGTAGTGCAAGCCTGTTCTCAGCCATGGTTTATTAGTTACCTGTTGAAAGGGTAGGATTGTTTTGCAATGAATAATTCCAAAGCATCACTTTAAATGCCTTTGATTTTAGCCACTACAGACAACTGATTGAGCCAACATTTGTGATAGGCTTTTAAACTCTTTCCTTAGTCTTTGTCATAAGACACTTCAGATAACTGCTGAGGAAATACTTGCAGATCTGCGTACAAAGCTGCTGTGTTTACTACGTTTTCAGGTAGGGGACATAATTTCACATAATTTCAATTGGTTTTCATGCAGTTTTAATATGAGGAGTAAATTGGAAGTATGAAGCTTGAAAGCTATTTTGTAATCTAGTATGTTTTCATGTTTATAGTCTGTGATTTTTTTAGCAAAACTCATATATACTTTTCTTTAGCAACAGTTCTGGATTTGCACATGTTCAAGTAAATATGCCTTAATTAGTAACTGCCCAGTTTCTAATCCCACAGAACTGCCTTCTCTACTGCTTCTAGTGGGCTGTCTGCAGGTATAGAAGCATGGAATGGTTTGGGTTGGAAGGGACCTTAAAGATCATCCAGTTCCAAACCCCCTGCCCTGGGCATGGACACCTTCCATTAGACCAGGTTGCTTAAAGTTCCATCCGGCCTCTCCTTTTATCACTGCCAGGGGTGGGGTATCCACAGCTTCTCTGGATGATGTGTTACAGTATCTCACCACCCTGACAGTAAAGAATTTCTTCCTTATATGTGATCTAAACCTACCCTCTTTCAGTTTAAAGCCATTACCTGTTTTGCTATCACTACATGCACCTGTAAAAAGTCCCTCTCTGGCTGTCTTATAGGCTCTCTTCAGGTACTGTAAGGCTGCTATAAGGTCTTCCCAGAGCCTTCTCTTCTCCAGACTGAACTTTCTCAGTCTGTCTTGGAAGAAGAGGTGCTCCAGCCCTGTGGTCATCTTCATGGCCTCCCTCTGGACTGGCTCCAACAGGTCTTTGTTATGATGTGGGCCCCAGAGCTGGACACAGTACTTCAGATGGGGTCTCATGGGAACAGAGCAGAAGGGGGGTATCACCTCCCTCCCCTTGCTGGCCACGCTTCTTTTGGTGCTGCCCAGGGTACAGGTGGCTTTCTGGGCTCAGCACCTCACAGCTTGGTGTCATTGGCAGACTTGCTGAGGGTGCATGCAGTCCCACTGTCCATGTCACAGATAAAGATGCCGAACAGTGCTGACCCCAGTACCAACCCCCAAGGAACCCCTCTTGTCACTGCTTTCTGGACATTGCATTGTTGATCACAACTCTGTGAGTGTGATCATCCAGACAATTCCTTATCCACTGAGAGCTTCATCCATCAAATCCATGTCTCTCAAATTTAGAGACAAGAATGTCGTGTGGAACCAGTGTCAAGTGCTTTGCACAGGTCCAGGTAGATGAATGACATCAGTTGCTCTTGCCTCATCTACCACTGCTGTCACACTGTTGTAAATTTGTCAGGCACAGATTTTTCTGTAGGAAAGTCGTGTTGACTGTTGCAAATCAGCTTCTTATTTTCCATGTGTCTTTGTATAGTTTTCAGAAAGATCTCTCCATGATCTTGTCAGGCACTGAGGTGAAACTGACTGGCCTGAACTAGGATGCTGGAAGCACATGTTAAAGAGGTACAGTGTAAGTGCATGGGTTTAAGGATAATAATGCTGTTGTTATCATAAGATCTCTATAACATATTTTAATTAGTAGTACAGCTTTATTCATACATGAGATTCTCTTGAAAGTGGTAAAAATGCAAAATATCAAATGAGACAAAAATAATTTACTCTAGTAATGTAATTTTTTACTAATAATTGCACTTATAAAGGCCTGAGTGGTCTGCTAATGTTGTAGACAGTTATGGGAGAGACTCAAATCTTTTTGTACTGTTTAGAAAAATATATTGTGGGTTCTTCTACATTCTTTCATAAATTGAATTTACCCATCTGAAGGATGGTTCTACTGATTACTGTACAAAATATGGGTAAGCTTAATGCTGGTAGCATTCTGTTTTAGAATAGAAGGATAGCAGCGGACTATGCTGAAGAGCAGTGATGTATTTTATCAGCCCCCTAGAACTTCTGAGTCTGGATGTGTCAGTACAGACAGCTTTGAGGGAGAGAAATTGTTCTTTGTTATGGCATATATTTAAGGTAGGAAATTTTTCTATGTGGTAAACTAGAAGTTAGTAGTGGAGTCACCCTTTCATTTTGAAATGTGTTTCAAATATCTGTAAATCCCTCTTTTAAACAAAAATTTGTGGGGAGAAGGCTACAAGTCCTTGAACTGGAATGAAAAAGATAAACTAATTTAATCTTACGCAGAGTTGATTCCCATGTATGTAACACAAAGTGACAGGTTTTTTGTTAATACCTACTTAACCTTATTAATTAGTTAAACATTTTGGATAACAAAAGCCCTTTGTTAAAATGTTAAGACTCTTGCCCTCTTAAGGTGTTAAAATTCATATAGATTTCTTTGATAGCTCTCAGAAATCTGTGAATAAAAGCAGGGAAGATTAAACAAGTTTTCCTGATGTTTCTAAGAGGTAAAGAATGAAATGTTTTTAAACTATTTAAGCCCTATTTTTATGTTGCAAAAGACAGCATTGTTTATTGATTTAATCCTTTTCTTGTCATAAATTCATCCTAATAACAGATAAGGGATGTGCAAACAACTTGCAAGATTTGTGCGTTAAAACACGGAAAGCTGTGTATGTATAAGAATAAGTATATGACACTGTGTATGGTGGATTCTGATATTTAAATTGAGGGAAAATGTGGGAGATTATTTGCAACAATCAACACTGACAAAACCAGTGATGATGTTTTTGGGGTAGAGTGATGTTTTTGGGTGAGTTGAATAAGATATTGTCAAACTGTTTCTGTGTCGTTCTGCATATGGTAATCAAAACCATTGGGGCATGCTTTCCAGTGCCAACAGAGGGATTAGAAGATCATAGGTACCAAAAAAAAAAAAAAAAAAGATATTAATAGAAACTAGCACATTGTTTGTCTTTGTTCTCCTACAGGTCTGTATTTCAGTTACTGAAAAAAGGCGTTATATATAATACCTGGGAGTATGTGGAAATATGTAGCTGGAAATGGAATGTACTTCATGTAAAAATATTCACTAATTTAAACGGGTCAAAATTATTACAAAATGTTATAGTTTATTCTGTATGTGCCACATACTTAGTAGAAAAATGGACTAAACTAACATAAAGCAAGGATTAAAAGTTAGTATTACAGTAATTGGAATTACCATATGGCAGTCCGAAGGATGAGTCCTAATCATAGCCTGGCCAGTCAAATTAATCTCAATATACTTTCTAGACATTGAGAAAATAGTTTAATTGCCGATTAACTGCACCTGAATAGATCGTGGGTCACAAATAGATCTTTCTCCTTCTGAATGCTTCTCTTCCCAAACATAGAAGAACGCAGGCTATTAGAAAATCTATTAATTTCTGCTTGCCAAACCATAGTTACCATCCATCTGTTCTTGCCAATTGGGGAAAAAGGTCAGTTTTCAGCAAAGCCATGCATTTCACAGAAGGTATGTGAAGTGAAATTTCACAGGGGACATGATGGATCCTGATTCTTAGTGATAAACCTTAGGGGCCAGCAGGGTTGGCATATGGTTCAGCATGATATGAAGGCTTGGGTTCTCTGGCTTCACTTCTTTGGCATGGAACTGATAAAACCTGGCTCTTAAGTATTGTTTCACTGGACACCAATCATGGGCAGCAGGAACTGCCCACTTAACTCTCTGTGGGAAGGAAGCCTAGGCTGTGTTCACAATAGTACCATTGTAGTGCTGCAGACTGCTCACAACAGCTTGACAGCACTGGGGAGGAGAGCAAAGGGGCTGCTTTGCTAATTGCTGTTCAAAATAAAGAAAGAGGGAAATAACTGAAAATTAATATTTGTTTTCTTCTTTTAAATAGAAGCCTGACTTTGAGTTTCAAAAATTGTTTTTAAAATTGAGTTTGCTGCCCTCCAAAGAGGCTTATAAGTAGATTATCTTGTACTGGTACTGCAGCAACCCAGGATAAAGAGAAAACATTCTCTTCAAGTATAAAAGAGAAAAAGGTAGTTGTAAAGTTTATTAAAAGTACGCAGATTAAAATTAATAACAATTTCTCATGAAAGATGTTTTCTTTGCTACTAGTAGCGTGGAATTGCAAATGAATATGAATCAATATGTGCAGTGTTTTAACTGGACAATCTTTAATATTAATATAATTTGTATAATTTTACAGTTTGTAGTGGTTTCTTCATGAAAGGTATTCACTGTTTTTCTCATCAATGAATATGTCTATATATGCAGAAAAAGTATTTAAGGTAGAAATTTAAATATTTGAATGTATGAAAACAGTGGGCTTAAGCATTCATGCTAATGCCAGAGAGCAGAGAGCCAGTTTTGCTTCTGTATTCTTTACCCCCCTCAACCTTAATTATTTGAGTTAAAACTGATGTAATGCCAAGTGTCAGAGGGGGGATAAATCCCACTCCTAACATCAAGAGTTAGTTCCTAGGGTTGCAGTTCCCCTCTGGCCTCTACTATTCCACATTTGTTGCAGTCATCACTTCAGCCCACACCTTAACATCTCTCAAGGGCACATTTGGTACAACAGCATTAATAAACTTGAGTCCCTTGGCCAGTTGGCCCTGCACCTCCCCTGCTGCCTCCTGCAGACCGGCGGCTGCTGGCAAGCTCTTCTGTCTGATGGCAGGAGCATCGCTCCAGAGAGAGCCTGAAGCAGTGGCAGCTGTAATGGGCTTCAAAACAATTAGCACAACATACCTTATAGATTCGTCGATTCCCGTCTTGGGTACATTAGTAAGATAAATCCTCCCTGGAAATTGGAGTAGGGATTCTTGCTTGCGTATGGGCTTCAGCACTGTTTCCTTCACTGTTTTGTTTTCACCTCCATAGCCTGTTACTAAAATGTGGACAAGTGGAGTATTTGTAAATACTGTCATTAGTCTTCTAGCTAGCCAGCCAAAGTTAATGAGTAATCTGTTATAGTATTGAGGTATTTGTCTTTCCACTACCAGTTACTTGATCTGACTTTTTAATTTCATATTAAAATGCAGTTCACAGTTTGTAGAACCTACAATACACAATAAATGGTACTGAAACTGATCCTTTCTACTATATGTTTGTGTTAGTATGCTTCTGCTATATTTCAAACAGATAATTCATTGAATGTCCATTCTTCCTCTTACTGCAGAGTAGATTATATTTAAGTCAAGATTAATGGATAGATTCTGATGTTAAAACCCAGTCTCTGAGCCTGTCATTCCCTAGAGGCATATAGTGCATTAGTTTAAGCCAATATGCTGCTTATCATAGGTACTCTGACACTGTCTTAAATGACAGTTTACTATACTTTGTAGCTGCTTACTCTGGTAATAAAATCACTATATTGTGTTCTTGATAATTACAATATTAAATAGAAACTTAATTGGATTACTGCACATTTAGATTCAGATAGTTCTTAAGTAATTGTCCACTGTAAAATTTCTGATACTCATTTTTTCCTCTCATGCAGCATGTTCTGTCAGAGTCCAAGCTTAATATTTAGTTCAGTCATCTTAGACGAAAAGGTGCTGAAAAGAGATTTGCAGTGGGATTTTTCAGTGCAAATGAGTATCTTTTATCATACCGTTTCAGTTGAACCTTGTTGTTTTTAAAGTCCTTCCGTAAGATGCTCTCATTTGCCAAAGTCCTTGAAATAAAATAACTTCTGGTTGTACAGAGTTGAAGAATTTGATAAGTAGTGTTAATTCAGATTTTTTTTCTTAACTTATAAGTCTGAGCCTCATTTTTGCCTTTCTTGCTGCCTAAGATGAACAGAATTAGAATTCAATTCAGTGGGGTTTTTTATGTTTATCTCTAAAAACACACATTTTTATATTGCTGGTTTTATATAGATTGTATTTATATTCTGAACTATATTTATGCTGAAATTAACATTTATGCGAAGTTCATTACTCTTGCACTTTAGTTCTACATATCTTTAAAAGTGCCTTTTGTAAAGGAGCTTGGTGCAGAGTGGTTACATTTTTCATTTCATAATTGAGTGTTTTAAGTGGTTAAGCATAGTCCAAATTTTATCCAATTCCAGCTTGTGTTAATGGTGCTCCACTCACACTGCCTTAGCACCTGTTATGGATTTTGAGTCATCTGGCAGCCCGTGGGACTTAGATAAAGAAGTACCAGGTGTCCTGCCTGTCTCTTAATTGAGACGCAATGTAAACAATATAGACTTGGCAATATGGTTATAGGAATGGATTAAAGCCCAGCTTTGTCTGCACCGATGAATCACAGCTTTTTCTTCCTAGAAGATGTTATAAACCACTGATGAATTTAGCTAGCTGTAAGATCTGATGGAACAACATAAAAACAAACAATACATCAAGGATTTTCCTGGAAGGACAGTGTTGCAAAATGTTAAATGTATTGGGTTTTCTGGTGAAAATGTAAGCATCAGTTAGAGTTTCTTACAGTAATTTAGCAATTTTGAAAGCACCCACACTATAAAAATGAAGATTCTTACAGAATAAAGTCAATGCCTTTCAATATGTAATGTGTTAGTAAACTAGGCAGAAAACAATAACATTGACTTGGAAACACTCAGTGGCTGCAACTTTGTCTAGCCTACACTTACCTTGAAGGACTTCTAGCCATTTAACTATAGAGCAGATATAATGTAAGTAATCTCCCTTAACTATATGATTAGTAAACTTAAAAAAACCACTCTAAATGGCGAAAGTATGTGATGTTGTAATTTGCCTAAAAATAATTTATCATAGATTTATTGAACTTTTTAGTAGTGTAAAAAATTAAAAATAATTTTCATTATATTCATTTAAAGAATGATGCAGCTATGTATTGGAAACAAACTGCAAGATCTGAAGTGATGGGATTAGTTTGTATGGATTTATCTATTATATATTCCCTTATTTTCTTCATGAAGAAATACACCTCAGAAATTGCCTCAGAAAGCCCTTTTGCAGTTACAACTTGATTTGAAAAAGAATTTGATGAAATATGTTAGATACTACATTTTAGACTTTCTTGAATTCTATAGTCTTGGTCTGTTTACTTGTTTTGCATGTACATTCTCATTTTTTTAGTGAGCTACATTAGTTAATAGATTGTTATATATACATTACTCCTTAAAATTAATGATTTTGGACAATTAATAGAGTCCCTTGTGCAGTTTTAAAATGTTTTCACCGAATTCAATATGAAGGTTTACTTTTGAAATATAAGTTTGATTTCTCTGAGGTTTGTGTTTTATTTTTATTGTAAGAAAATGTATTGTTACATTTTGCAGAAGAGCTATATTGAAAATATGGTTCAGTAGGAAAAAAATCACCTTAGAGGACTATAATTCTCTTAATTCTTTAACCTCTTTAGTAGTGTCAAGCATAATAATGTTTTTTCTTCTCTTTCACCTAAATAACTTGCATCAGGTATGGGGAGAATGAACTGAATTCTGCTTTATAAATCATCAGTGTTGTGGCTATGTTCCGGTTGTATATGCAGAAGTGGCTTTCGTTTACAGCATAGCTGTGTAAACAGATGTACCTAGCTAAATATTTATTTGCTATTTTCAATATTGGCAGTATTAAAGAAACACTAAAGAACCCATACTGACTTTGAGATATTAAGGTGACTTGAGTAAACAGAAGATACAGCTGGAAGAAAAAAAACCCTCTTTATTTGTATGCTGTGCAAACTAGATGTGGAAATTGCTGAAATGCAATAAATAGGGAACACCATGATGCCACTTCTACAGAGTCACTTTTCAGAATATAAGAAAACTTTAACTATTCCTCTCGGCATGGCCAGTTGATACTGATCACCCACCCACATACAAAACACAGCTAGTTGCAGGGCTTCCATCCCTGGATCAATAGCAGCCCAACTCACATCCTTAACTCTAAGAGACAACAAAGAGTACAAATTGCTGTGACTCAGTATGAGTTCAGCTGGTTTGACGACCAATGCACAATCTCTTCTTTCAGAGTGAGATTTCCAAGAAAAAACTTCCATTTCTCTTATGTGTGGATTTTGCCCAGTCTTCCTGTAGAAGTCACATTCTGCCATGGCTAACTTTTCCTTTCAGCTTCTCAAAACCTTGATCCTAACCTGTACTTGTTATCTTTATAGGGGAGGCAATCCTCTTTTCACACTTTGATGTCAGGAATTGAAATTTACTAGGAAAAATGCTCCCAGTAAAATCGATGCTTTCATCATTCTCAGTACCTCAAACTCTAGCAATTAATTCTGTGGAGTTTGCCCTCCTTTTCAGGCTGGAGAGTAAAAAGTTAAAATCTGCTGAAATATGCCATTCACTATGCTTCATTGTTTCTTTATTTCCTTTGGTCCCTAATATCTTACGAGCATTTTTGTATGTTGACAATACTACAGATATGGAGCTTTTTTCTGTAAAAGGTGATGTGTGTTTCTAAATTTGCTCAGGGGGCAAATACAGTAAAAAAGACAGTTCCATTTTACATAGCTTTTCTTAAAATATTGATAATCTCTTTTATATAATTTGCGTATCTGGGCAATTAAAGAAACTTCCTACAAGGAAGTATTTCTAGATGTAGGATTTTCATTTTCTAGTTAAGGATGGAGCAGCGCTTCATTTTCTGCTTGTCTTAAATTATTTTCCAAATGCCTGGCTGACAGAGTCATACTCTCCACAATCATATCAATATATATTGATTTCTTAGATGATTTTGCTAGCAGTTGGAACTGTCAGGGATACAGCTGTACATGTATTTCTGAGAGTAGTTTGTAATTGAACCTGAAAAAGTCCATCTTGCTGTTTAGAAATGCATGTTCTGGCTTTTTTCTGAGAGGTATTTCAAGGCAATCACTAAAACATTGTCTTTTTTTTCTTACCACTGGAACCAAAGCATTTCAGGCTGTGCATACCGATATACAGTTATATCATGATATATTACACGTGTATGCACATATATACGATTATGAAACTGTTAGGAGGGAAGATTTATGAATAAAACCTTCATAGGAAAGTGTTTCAATTGTTCAGTTTTTCTGAATGAGGGACACAATGAAGGAAAAAGATGAGTGAAGAGCCCACATTTGTACTCCCTTTCACAAAGGAAGTCCTTTTGTTATGATTCTGATTTTTTAAATTTTACTGAAAACAAGAAAATAAAGTCATGTTATCAGTTTACTGGACTCAACCAGCCTGGTAGGAGTGTAGGAATGCCTGCAGCATTGCTGAGTTTACAAGTTTGATCTTCGTAGTTCTAGGGTTCTTGCTGAACTATAGTGATCCGGATGCACTTTAAATCCTTCAGACATCATCTTGAAGTCATGTGCAAAAATCTGCCCACTTCAGCACACATTAGAGCTGCCTAAGTGCTTGCTATATCCCAAATAGCCAAATGCCCAGTTCATGCCTTTGTCTACCCAGTGAGTAGGTAGGTATTTCTTTGCTCTTGCGACCTGCAGCGCAGCAATGCTGAGTTCTGCAGGTATACTCAGTGGATTAGAGCCCACACAAACACAACAGGAGGTAAAAGCCTTGTTATATTAGTCAGCCAGGAGAGAGCTGCTTCCAATTTTGAGACCATATCTCCTGCTTCTTACAAAACTGCTCTAACCATTGATTCTGAGGACATTTTGTAATCAGGCACACTGAATTCACTGCTGAAATTGTTCTTCGTTTCATAAAGTAAGACCTCTTCTGAATCACAGGGAAAGTACATGCTTATCTGTGTAGCCTAATGGTTATGGTACTTTCCTGGGAGAGGAGAGTCCCTGGATTCCAGTCCCTGCTCAGGAAGTGTTTGTTATCAAATGGTCTTTGGAGCAGGCCCATTTGTGAGTCTAGCACTCAGGTGTTCTGGTAATAGATAGATTACATAGTTGTGAAGCCCTATATCCTTAAATAAAGTCTAGGAAATTTTACTCCATGTTTAAACTTTTTTCTTCGGTTTTTTTTTTTCAGCCTCAAGTTACTTTCATTTTAGGATTGGTATTACCTGGATGACTGTAACAATAATCATGCATCCACTCTTTAAAAGTCTTTTAAATACTTGATAGAGTTATTGTAATGCATTTTATTCCACTCTAAAATGGAGAGGTGTGAAGAAGAATGGAAAGAATACTATGACTATGAGGAGATGAGTTCAACAGAAGGTCTTGAAATATGGAGACAGAAGAAGAGGGTGAACAATGGGAAGTATGAGATTGTAGAGATTGCATGGTTAAAATTACAGGAAAGAAAAAATGCAGACTAAACAAATAGAGATTTGGGGAAATGCAGCAAACAGATTTCTGTACCAAACTGACGGATAACAAAGCCATGAAATAAAAAAAAAAAAATTGGCAATGTGAGTTGATTGGGTTGTACATAAAGGAAAGGAATTGAGGTGGCAGATGAAGATGCAAGGAGGAGAGCTATTTTGCTTGTATATATAGAGATATTCTTAACATAGACCCCAGTCTCAATATACTGAAATGGAGACAGATGTTTGTCCCTCAGAAGTAAAAAAGCTAAGTATAAATCTGAAGACAACAAATGAAGGCAGATACAAAATTCGGGAAAATGCGAAACAGTAGTAGACAGCACAAATAGTTGTGCAACCTAGGCAGAATGGACTCTTAAGTCTTCCAAGGTATTTTCCTTGTTTCATTTTCGATAAACATCATAGCCAAGGGGAGAATTTGAGAAAGGGATTGTTTTGTGGACACTTATGGAGACCTGGTGCTAGGCATAAGAAGCCACATAGAAGAAAGTACAAAAGTGCCTGTCCAAAAATGTCAAGATGAGTAAGAGTGACTGCATTAACTGACTAGAGATGAGCAGTTTTGGCAAAATTATGAAATAGGTATGGACTATAATGTTCAAATAAGTAGCCTGCATTTCTGCTAGGGACTGGTGATGATATCTGAGGAGAATGCACCATCTGAGTAGTATGTTCAGAAAGTGAACTCTACAATGCTCCTTGTAAGGAGGATTAAAAATGCATTTGTTGAAGGCAGAGAAAAGGATATGGCAATATCTGAGATGTAAGAGCCTAGGTATTTGTTCAAGTAGATAGGTAGATGGCTAGAAAAAGTTACAGCTTAGATTATGCATAAAGAGTCTGCAGGTTGTAGGAATCTAAAGCTTGGAAGTGATACAATCAGCAGAGATGGGGAGCTATTAAGTGAAGACATGAGATGTTGTTTTTCAGACAGATTAAGTGTAAGTAGGTGATCTGGCAGCCTGGCTTTCAGTGCTTGTTCACAAGTACAAATCAACAGGTCTGATAATGAAAACTGCAGTATTTTCAGATAATAGATATTTTAAGATAATTATTAATAGAAATAATTGCAGACTTAGAGAATAAGTAAAATGGATTGTAATGCAAATGGAATTTTAGCTGGCGTGACTACAACCTGAGTGACCTATAGAGATATGATTCCTGATTTTTTCTGGCTACTAATTCTGTTTTTCAGAACAGTTTCTTCTGAAGAAGTCTAATGAAATAATTAATTTCTTTGTTATGTTTTTTGCATCTGCAAGTTTTTAACTGACAGATTTGGGTGAGTGCCTATATAATTAATGTAAATCTTTCTTATCCATTCTCTTTTTTTCCAGTTAGCACCTTTTTCAGAAGCAAAAAGCTCACAACACTGTTGTTTAAGTGTTTTATCACTCTCCATGCCAGTCTTTCTCCATTGGTTTGTCTGTGCATCATTCCCATTCCATCTTAATTACTGATGCCAATGGCAACATCCACTTGAAGTAAGAATATAGCTTGCATTGCCCTATTATTACTAGCCATTGAGTTTGTGTGTGCCACTCAATCTGTAAGTGCTAATAAGTCTTTCCTAGAGAGCAGTGTTTTAAAGAAATAAATGTCTAGCCTATTAGAAGTAATGTACACTTTAGCTACCATGGGTTTATAGTTGAAGACAGTTGCATTCAAATGCAGCACAGGACCAGATTATTTCAGCCACAAAAGCATATAAAACTGGAGTTTTAAAATAATAGAATGTTCTCAATATAAGTGACTAGAAAAGTATCCCAATCTCATCTGTGCAGTCTCTAACACAGTAAAGGAACCTTCTGAGGAGAGCGTGTAATTTCTTATTGCAGAATAGAGCAAGCTTTGGACTTCACTTTTGCCTCAGATTTTTGTTTTGGTTTTAAGCAGGGTTATGTTTTTAACAAGCTGCAGATGGTTTTGTGAAATGTTATGATGAGCAGCAACCCAGATAGCCGGATTGCTTTTCTCTGGGTATACTAAGTATGCATTTGAATTAGACTTGTAGAACTGATAAAAGTATATCCTCTTCACTGTATAACAAAAACATCATTATCCTCAGTCAGCACCTATGTTGAGACTTCTTTATTTGGTTAGGAGATAGGTACCAAGACTGGAGAATGAGAATGTCCTTGTCACATTCAAAGCAGTAACTTTCCTTCATTTTACCTTATTTGTGTATAAGCTTTGGATATAATAGGATAAACTAAAAGGTTTCCTTTAGAGACCTCTGAAAGTAGACCATTTTAAAAGCAGGTAGGTGTCTCTAGCCTACTTTTTCATGAAACATTTTACCCATTCAAGCAGACTTTTAAAAACAGCTTGTTTTGATAGCAGCCTGTTCTCCTGTGGGCCTTCAGCCTTTGCTTCCTGGCAGCACCTTTGGTGCGAAAAGAGAGTGATCAATTGGGAGACTATCAGTGCCAGCATGCATAGAGTGATAAGTTAACACACCACTGGGAATTTCTAGGGCCCACCAAGATACTTCACTTCTAATGTGCTAACAAGCTCATTTTTCTACCTCTTGCCTCTTCAGTTATTTTTTTTTCTCAGAAGAGCTTAGAAGTTGAGTGCATCAGGCATAATGAAAAGCTCTGTAGGAGGGAGAAGCAATAACCCCATTTTTCCCTTTTCAGCCAAATAGAAAATTAGTTTCTGGTAATACACAAAGGCCAGTATTTTTTGTGCAAGGGGCACTGCTGTGAATCAAAGGACTCTATTAACTGCAGAAAATTCAGCAGCTGTGAATCTCCCCCAATGAAAAAAAGTGCTTTTCAACAAGTTGTGAGATACGTAGTATTATTTAGACTTCAACCATCAGTTTCATCCTCTACCACTTATATATAGCCTCTTAAAAACTGTGCTATATTAGTCTCCTCTGTTAAGGCTCAGTACTGTGTTTATCCCCCAACCTTAGAACCATTACAATGGGAGATTTTTGTATTTTCTCTTGTCCCAGTGCTTCTATTATAGCTTCTCCAAACTGAGACTTCTGCTGTGGTTCAGCTGGATTTAGAAAGAATTTGGAACACAGATTTGGAGGGAAAACTGTTTCCCAGTTTCACTATGTAACCAGGTTATGGTCTAAGGAAATACGATAGAAGTAGTTTTATTTTTTATTCCCAGATAGTATATTCTCTATACATTTTTTCATATTTGGAGAGACTGTAAAATCTGCAGTAAATATCGTACAGAAAAAAATGCAAAAAATTGAGTAGGAAAAGTTCTGTAGTTGTTGAAGTTTAGTTTTGTAACCTAATATGAAGATTATTGTTTAGAACTTGAGTTTGGTTTGGGGAATTTTATTGCTTACCATAACTGAAAATAGTATCATTATTTATTTTAAGTATTAGCACTTGTAATTAAAAATGCTTATCACATGTAGTACAGTTTTTATATTTGGATTTTTAAAAAAAAGTGTGCAAGATGAATATTATCTTCGTTTCACAGGTGGTGAAATTGAGTCAGAATGGTAGTTTCCTCACTGTCCCTGATCCCCTCCAAAAGAGCAACAGACCTGAAATCAGAATCCAGGACTTCCAAGAAAGATATTCTGAGTGCATTCCTCCACAGCATGCTGATTTGTCTGGGGATTTTTTTAGGAAAACAGGACATGTAAGGAGAAAATTACCTCACTATCTACAAATAAATTACAAAGGGGGAAAAAAAAGTGGGCAGAACTGTAAATGTCAGGGAAAATTTCTTATTATTCTCTGTTTCTGTAAGATAACTGGAGAGGGTCTCCCTTATTCAACATACTGAGTCCAGCTGGAGGACTTGAAAGTTGTGCGAGAAAAGGTTAACTGATTTCTCAGTTCAGCAACTATACAACATGAAGTCAGCATGGTAGTTTTTCTTGATAATTGTATGTTGCTGCCTGCTGCTCTACATTTTGACAGCCATTTCCATAGTTGCTTTCATGAACAGCAGAAATATTCTCTCTTTTTCTCGCTCTCTCTGTGCTAACATCAAATCGGGCCTGCTGGAACAAGAAGCCTGGAGAGGGTTCTTCAGAAACAACAACACTTCAAGATACCGGTCTCTCGTCAATAATATTAGAGGGGGAGAACACAGGGAAAAGGAAGAAGTACAGTATTTTTCCTGTCAGTGCCCTGCCAACACCCCGTTAACCAGTATTTAAGGGTCCTGTGGATTCTTTACAAATATTCTTGCTTGTTTTAATGGCATAATTTCACTATGTATTTATCTTAACTGTGTGTGTGTGTTTAGGGATTATGGAAGCAGTTCATAATGGTAAAGTGCAAAATCATTTATTTTGTTGATGCTAAGATGTTTTATGCTACATCTCTTAAAAATGGAAAAATGTTTATATTTCATTGGGATCAGAGTATAGGCAAATTGGTTACTTGAAAAGAGTATTTAAGTCGCTGTTGTTTGAAAACAATTTCAGGAAGTTTTGCATCAGACTTGAGAAAATACTGTTGAACCATATGATTTTACATTAATCATTTCTGTTTTAGGTTTAATATTATGTCAGTGCATCAGATGATATCACAGTTATGTAAAGAATTAAGTGTGTACACTTACTAAAATACATGAAATGCATGTATTTAACAAAAACAAGAATTCTGAATTACTGGGCACTGATATTTAGCAGCTGCAGTACATGATAGAAATTCATCCTTAATTCCTGGCTAAACCAGTTATGAGGAGAGAGCACGATACCTGCAAACAATTGTTCAACATCATCTAGAGCCTACAACTTTTGAAGATTTTGCTGCTCAGGTTTTCTGTCCAGCACCTTATCACCATTTGCCCTCAGAGACGGGTAAGAAGTTAAGAACAGTTTTTATACAGTCTTTCTTGAAATGCAGTATCCTTGCTTATAAAGACTGAAAACTCAGACCTTTGCACATCATTGAGGGCTACCATTAATTGGAGAGATGAATTATACTTGAGAACCTGGGAAAAGTTGCCTTTAAATCTTTATTTTGTTTTCTGGCATCATAAGCCAATGTCTGGCATTAAGATTTGGCAAGCTGCTTTGATATAGCAACAAGACCCTGTATTTTTACAGAAAATTTTACCACATTCCTCTGTCTAAAGTCTGCATGGAAGCATTGATGCTCTTTCATCTAGGCTAGTTCAGGCAGAAATATTCTTTAAGTACACCTTCCCCATAACAAAGTTTTAAGGCTCGCTACCTGTTTAGAATGTAAAGTTTTGAACTGGAGATCAGAGCCTTGCAAATATTAATTTTTATTCCCAGGTTATTAGTTGCAAAGTTGGTTTTAAGGTAATTTTTACTTTCCAGTACAATACCTGTTTTATAAGAGGATACTGCATTTTCAGTTACTAATGAGAAAATCGGTAAAAGAAAATTAATAACTCAAGGCCTTCCTGTTCTGACATTTCTTGAACTCCTTATGATTATTTCATTATTTTATTTCCCCTCTTTTTAGATCATTAAATATCAGTTCTGTTTATCTGAAGGTAAGACAAAGTGTCCAAAAACCCCTTTGTTCCTCTTACTTTTACTAGAGCACTAAGCTTGTAACCAAATTGTATGCAAACTTTCCTTGTTGCTCTTGTTCACACTAAAAAAAAAATTCACACTGATTGAGAAATGACCACTACATCTTCTAAAAGTTTTAGTCTTTTACTAACCTCAGGTCTGCATGAAGCACTAACACTGGTTCTGGGATTAAGGTAACTAATGATAGAGACAGTTGTTGAATGAGTAACACTTTATTGTGTTGACCTTTGTTTCTCAGCATGCACAAGTAGTACTGGATGGCAGTGGTGTGTTTTGTACCCTGTACTGTCTTTCATTGATGTTGTAAGACATTCTCCAGTGATAACCTAGGAGAGAAGGAGAAGAAGAATGTGTAACACTTGAAATTCTTGTTCAGAAAAACCTTATTTAATGATAATCAAAATGCTTCCATGAAGAAGCTGTAAATCTAAATGAAATAAATTTTTTTAAGAATAATTTGGCAAGTTGTTACCTGAAAATTTCTCAATTGCAAAAATATGTGCAGAAATTAATTCTAAATTATACAAAGATAGGACTACAGAAAGGATGACTGAGAAGTATTAAAATGTTGAGACTCCTTTACTTGAAAGTATAAACAATAACTAGAAGTGAGGTGCAGTTTCAAAGTATAATAAGTGGTATAGTTATGCTAGTAGAAATAGTTGAGACCAAAGAGAAACAAAATTAAAAGTAAGTAATGTAAAACTAATTAAACCAGTGTAAAAAATGGTAACATAATTTAATGTATGAAAACATTTGAATGGGAAAAATCTGTAACTAGAAACATTAAAAACAATAACCAGGAATACCAGTCCTTGCCACATTTCCTGCCTGATGAACCTAGTAAGTATTCAACACCAGACACATTTGTATGGCTAGTATATATTCCATATTCAAGTGCACTTATAGCAGTTCTGCCTATTTATTTTCAGAAATTTCATTCCAGGCCAAGTCTTTCCTCCCTATTCCTCTAGTTCTTTCTTTCAGGGTGAAGCAAACATGCTTTTCTGTGGTAGTTTGGTGCATCAGAGTACTCCGCTCTACAGTGGCAATTCCTGTATTCTTTTAAAAATTGTCCTAATCATACTTGGTATTCTCTAACATGATTTGAAATGAGGTTGTGATTTTTTAGAAACTTGATTTTTAACTTAACCTTTCTATCAAACTTAATAATTTTCTGTAGGAATCTCATTAATAGAAGCTTGTGATGTATTTCACATCTGCACATATGTGTGTGTGTGTCTACATACCACAAAACACGATACCCTGTCCTGAGGGCCACCTTCTTCTGAACCTTGCGTTGTGCAGTGCAAATGACCAAGATATCAGTGTGAGGAGCAGCCATCAGCTTCCTAGAATGGACATGCAACACAGTGTGACTCAGAGTCAAACAACATGTTCCCAGATCTGCCTGAGTCTGAGCTTTTGTTTCAGCCCAGGGAAACGGGATGCTCTGGCAGTCCCACTTGCAGGCTGATCCTTGTTCCATCTGAGGCTCCTGGAACTCTTATGCTCAGCTCTAGGACAGAGTGCCTGGAGTAGCACCACACCATCTGCCTCCAAGCTGACTCTGGAGGGCACAAACTGTAAAGCCTGAGTCAGGTATAAAATAACACTGCAGTTACCTGCCAAAAAGGTTACCCCAGGGCTTGGGGTTAGCCTAGAAACCACTGCTTTCCAGTTCTAGTGACAGCAGACCTGTGAGTGAGGCTGCTACAGATGACCCAAATCTCTGATAGGCTTTGGTCCCACTAGTCCACTAGGTATGCTATTAAGAAAATAGATATTCCCAAGTTTCCAGGGCCCCTGCAACAGGTGGATTTCGTGGAAGATGTACAGAGCACTGAACTATGCCAGGATTGAACATAGGAGTTCATAGGTGCCTGGGAATCCTCATGCATTCATCACCCCCAGGATGACTCAGACAAAACCTTGCAGGCTCTCTGCCCAACGTGTCCATGTCCTCTCAAAATTTCTGACCAGATTCTAAAAATACATCACATTTTTAAATACAAGATAGTTCATTTGGAATTCTTTTAATGAAAAATAATTGAACAGAATAGGCTAGAAAAAAAAATCCACATTTTAGATATTATAGATTTGATTCTTTAATTGTATCATGATCTCCAAGTTTACAACTGCTGAATATGTTTAATTTTATAAAATATTCTATGCATTTTTTTCATCTAAGACCTGTAGAAACTATGAGGCTTCTACAGCCCATCACCAGGTATTGTCATTTTGTTGTTGTTGTGATACCATTGACCAGTTACAGCATGCCGGTTTTTTTCATTTGAACTATGATAATCGGAGCAAATAGAGAACATACCATTCAGTAACAAACTATTTCCTCAGCATATTTTATCAAAGGTTCAGCCCTCAGCAAAAGCTGTTTTCTTTTTTACTATGGGTGCTCTTCAATACAATGTGAATGTGGCAGCTGCTGTTTTATCTAGAAGCTTAGTTTGCCCTGTCAAAATATCTGATACATCCACCTTCCCATGTTTAGGAACCTGACAAGTGTAGTGGATGTGTGCATTTTAAAAAAATTGAGATTTACCTGTACTTAAGCACAGAATGTAATTCAGTTGCCTCTGTGTTTTTTACATTATGCTGTCTCCGTTAAATAGTGTAATTGCAAATACTCTGCTAAATAGAGTAACTCATCCTATGCAGCTATTGAATGAACCAGATCTCTGTGACACCAGAATAGGTTGAAGGAACTGTCAATGGTAAGCTCAATTATATTGAAGGGCACATTGACCTCATGATGCTAAGATTCTGAGCTTTAAAATGTACTCACATCTTGGATTTGTTTTTTCTCTGTCTTCTTTTGTTCCCTTCCTACTTAAACTAGTACCTTCTTACAGTAAACTTTATAAAGAAGGAGCCTCTCTACATTAGTCATAGAATTTTCCTAGTGACAAAAGCACCAGACTTTTTGGTCCCAACAATCATTCCTGTGTTCTCAAGCCTGCGTTCAGAACAATTCTGTGCCCCACTCCCAAACGAAGTGGGGATGCCATCATACAGGCAGGGAAGCAGTGGAATATAGAGGTAATGATGCTTCAGTCTTGCACAAGAAAAAAATCACATTTAACAGCTCGCATCTGAATTTCTTTTGCTGCTCGCTTGTTGTGAAACTTGGAACTAGTGCCCTTTTTGGCCCTGTACCACCCCTTCACAGATGAGAATGATGGTGCTTTTGTCACTCTAGAAGGTCTGAGTAACCCTTGATGGTGGTGGTTCAAGTTTGTGACTGGAAGTACAGCTGAAATACAGAAATGAGGACTCTGTCTGGAAGGACTGGAAGAATTTCTCATTATCCATTTTCTAGTCCAAACTTGGAAAGACTATTTTTTCATTCCAAATTAGAGCAAAACCTCAAAACTTACTGACATTTTCCAAATGGAATGTCATATTGGAACAGCTGAAGCTGAAATCTTACGCATTTCTGAACTATTGTTCTAAAGTCAACCACTTGAGTGAAGGTACCTTGAGGTACTGCACTTTGTGGCAATAAATTCAGTGTGGACTGCTAGAAACCCAAACAGATCAACTTTCTACATTTAATGAAATGGGTCCACTGAAAAAAAGAGTTATGATTGTCTATTTTTGTTTCAAAACATAGGGCAAAATAGAAATTCTGTAACATTGATTAACAACCACATGATACATAAGCGAAAATGAAACCTTCAGAGCCACCACCACCTCCTGCAGACTGAGATAGGACAATAATTGGTGGTAGTGGTAAGTTCTGCCTGAATCTTCACTAGTGGAAAGACTGGGAATTTTGCCAGTGGGTTTCACAGATGTTAGTTGACAGAGAGGAATATGCATAGTTCCAACCAGGTTCTTTACTGGACATGGACTTGGCTGCTGTTTTGCCACAAAATTAATCTTTTTTTGCTGTGTTCTTTCTCATGTCTGCCTCTTAGTTCTTTCTCTTCTACCAGTTCTGGTCTCCCAGGTCTTTAGACCATCTTTTCCTCACCTCTTTGCTTTTCTGTACAGCTGCTTTTGCAGTTATTCTCTCTACATCTGCTTCTCACTGCCTAATTTCACAAAATTAGTGAGAGATTTAAATAATTTGACACTAGCAAGGCTCTGCTGAGCATGACAGACAACTTGGCCAAATTTGTACTGGAATTTGTAAGAGTGGCACAGGGCACAACCTGTACAAAAATGATTGTCCTCTTCCCTGAAAGTCAGCATATTCCACCATCAGAAAATCTACTGTCAGGATCTACCAATCTGAAAGACCATCAGAATCTACCAACGTGTAAAAATGATATTTTCCTCTGTGGTCATTCTGAGACAGCACTCAGGACACCATTGATCCAGACAACGAGGTGTGATGAAGCCAGAAGCACTGAGAGTAGTCATACTCTGTCTTAACATCAGCATCCTGTCAGGCTTCTGCTCAGTGAGTTTTTCACCTTTGAAAGTCAGAACTGATGGGCAAGATGAGTTATGGCAATGTGTATGTTATGATACCTCCAGTTCCTCCAGCTTGCCTTACTTCTCAGTCTGTGTGGAGCTAATATTCCATTTTAGATTTAAATAGTTAATTTCTGAGCAAAACACCAATGTACTATTATTAGAAGATCCTAAAATTTTTCAAAGGGTGTGTGAAAATGTCGCATTTCAACTTTGTTGACCCACCTCCTTGTTCAGAAGCATTTGAAGTGGCTTTACATTATGGCCGCAAAATATCATAGCAATCAGGCTATGATATTTGTCACTTGTCAGGCCTAAGAGGAGAAAAATACGGATCACTTCCTGACATTTTTCAACCTCCTAAAAATCCAAACACATCTATTTTGTTTATTTTATAGAACTTTCTGGATTCACATCAATTGCCAATAAAGCCTTCATATTTAACCCTGTTTTTATATTTTGGATAACTAAATATTTCATTGTTGTTGTGGTTTAGGAATGGTATTCTCCAATTTAGTGTACCCACTGAAACCATTCCAAACCACATGCTGCACCATCACTCCTCCTCCCTCTACCCCTGTGGTAGGCTGGAGAGGAGAACTGGAGGCGTAAAAGGTAAAGATCATGGATTGAGATGAGAACAATTTACTGGAAACAGCAATGAGATAAGAAAACAAATAATAATAGCAACAATATTAGTGACAGAGGGTATAAGAAAGAGACAAACGATTTACATGGAAAGCCCCCTGACAATACCTGACTATTCCTTCCCCTACACTGTGCTGACCCAGAAGCAGCCCTTCCTTCCCCTGTTCCTAGAAAATGACTTGAGGTATTGAATAACCGCTGGGTCCTAACCATGCCTCATTTTTCTGTAAAAATTAACCCTGTCCTGGCCAGAACCAGGACATTATCCACCCCTTAATCTATGGCATCTATGTCATGCCCAAATCCTACACTTTACAAATGTATACATATATATAGAGAGAGGCATATATACACAAGCATGAGTATCATTTCCATAGTCAATGACCACCCCTCCGAGATGTCTGTTGAGTTCACTTAGTCCATGACTGTGGGTTCTGTCTGTCCTAGATGTCTTTCAGAGCAGAAGAGCTGGTGTGCTGTTGGCTGGTTGCAAGCTGCATCAGGAGCTCACGACTGGCGTATCCGGAGCAGTCCATAGTCATTGTCCGTGGTAGTTATAGCATACAGCAGTAGTGTCATTCAGCAACCAGTGTTATACAATTCAACATTACGGACTGTTCTCACCCAAAAATCAAATCCCCCTGCAACCTGACTTGATCCAGCTTGTCCCTCAATAGCTTCTGCAACTGGCCACATAGGACTCCATATGGCAGCTTTCCATTTTCCATGTGTCCCTACAATACAGCAGGAACTATCAGTAAAAAGACCACGTTGATTTTCATTTTCTAGTAGCTGATTATACTGTGGGACTTCCTCAGCATGTGTCACCTTCTTCTCTGATGATCATAGTCTGAAATTTTTACCTTCGAGCCAGTTCATGACGACTTCCAAGATCCCTGGGAGACCAGGATTTCCTGTTCAAGCTCGCTGTGTGATCAGCGTGACCCACTTACTCCACATTGCATCGGTGGCATGATGTGCAGAAGGGACTTTCCCACTGAACATCCAGCCCAGCACTGGCAGTCAGGGTGCGAGGAGGAGCTGTGCTTCGCTGCCAAT
>JAWMRA010000078.1:73128719-73180061 GCA_035584735.1 Pseudotriccus pelzelni
CAGGGGAGACCTCATCACTCTCTACAACTACCTGAGAGGAGGTTGTAGCCAGGTGGGGGTTGGTCTCTTCTCCCAGGTAACCAATAGTAGGACAAGAGGGCACAGTCTTAAGCTGTGCCAGGGTAGGTCTAGGTTGAATATTAGGAAGAAATTTTTTACAGAGAGAGTATTCAGGCATTGGAATGGGCTGTCTGGGGAGGTGGTGGATTCTCTGTCCCTGGAGGTTTTTAAGATAAGACTGGAGGTGGCATTTAGTACCATGGTCTAGTAACCATGGTGATGTTGGATCAAGGGTTGGACTTGATGATCTCAGAGGTCTTTTCCAACCCAGTTGATTCTATGATTCTATGATTCTATGGTTAGCAACCCAGTCAATTCTATATACGGACTATGGTGACCTATCTCCTTTCAAAGTCTGTAGGGGCTTTGTTTGTGCAGGTCAGTTAGCTTCCAGGGTTAACAAGGTGCCTTCTGCTAAACTTGCTGAGGATTCAACATTTGCAGGATGGGATAGAATTGTTAGCTTGAACATAATTTTGTTGTGGTCCCTTAAATCTTCAGACACATCAGATGCCAGTTTGCAGTACTCAGAATATTCCTTGTGATTCCTTGTCAACTTTTACCTTAATCTTGTAGAAAAACAATTCTATGAAGAAAAAGCACTTTGTTTCTATAAGCAGATAAAATTATTGGTCACCAATGTAGTTTTCAAGGCTGAGTGAAGTCAATGGAAACATGCACAGCCATGTGACCCAGAGCACGTATGTTTTAGTGTTCGATTACATTCTTCTAAATCCCTCTGATAAGCCTCAACTTTAATTTACCATCTCTAAAACTCAAACTTTAAAACATTTAGGTTCTTTTTTTTTCAAATAAAAGTTGTTGGCATCTGCCTTTTGAGTATGTTAAACATTTTGTAATAATTCTGAGGAAACATCCAGACACTCCTTTAACCAGAGGGTGTTTGTCCAGACAGGGAACTAAACAATAAACTTTCATTTAAATATTTTGACCCCAAAAGAGACAGCATCTTAAATTCCACTACTGCTGTTCTGCAAATGTGGAGTATTTTTTGCATACACCAAATACAAGCTGGGTTCTTAGTGTCCTAGTTTCAGCAAAACTCTACTGAAGAATCTGACCCAGGTAGAATGTGAGAGTTGTTCAAGGCAGTTTAATAAAATGTTCTGCGAGTCTTGAAGCAGAAGAGAAGCCAGTAGATGTAACAGTTTATGGGAACTTGAACATTCAGTTGTATTATTATGTATCAGTTTTTAATTTATTGGGGAGTAAGCAGAGACATATTTCTGCCAGAATTCTGCCAGCAAACTGAATGTGCTGTTGTCTAATTTTTGTCATCGTTGAGCAGTATCCAGTAGGTGGCACAAGTACACAAGGAACTTGTACAATTCTTTTCTTATCGGAGTTCTTTTATGTTTGATTAATTTCAAGGATTCTAATTCAAATTAAATCATTTAGCTTTTCGTTTTCTTTACTATGGTATGAAACTTACTGCAACAATTTTTAGGTTACAGTTGTATTTTTTATGATAGCAGAAAGTTATTATTTTTGAATACGTAATAAACAGTCCTTAGCCATACCAGAAGCTCTAAAAATTTAAAATCATGTGTAAATCACATATGAGGCTGATTTGAGACTTGAGGAATGGTGAGGAAGCTTTCCCTTCCATTTTCACTATTGTTTCATCTTTTGTAACAAAATGTCTATAGTTTAAGTACATACTTCTTCTTGTTGTCTTCCTTACCAGTTCCCCTGACAAAAGTATTTACTTTTCTACTAAAACACAAGGAAGCACACAGGGAGGAACTTGGATTATAATTTTACTTTCCATGTAACTGAGCACAGATACAACACATTAATTATGAGAAACAGAGCAAAAGCTCTAATGTCATATTGCAAATATGCACTCATGGCTGTCTACCAAGTTAATACGTCTGTTATTTGTATAATAATCTGCTTTTTTCAGATTATAAAAAAAAAATTCTTTTAGTATTATGCAACTGGTAAAGCTTTGGGAAAGAACAGGAAAAAAAAAAGAGCAGTGTTCTTTAAGATCAGAATGTCTCTATGATGTAAATGCATCATATTTACACTGCATCTACACTATCCAGGTCCATTTACTTCAGAAGCTTCTTTATCTCAGAATACATTATTAGATCCCATTCTTCATGTGGAGAGGCATTTAGGTATGGTAGCCGTATTTCATCATTTTACATAGGGAAAGAGAGCTAATCTAGTTTTAAGGAAGCCAGACATTATGGGACAAAATAGGTCTAAGAAGGTCACTGAAGAGATATTGTGGAGTTAGCCTTTAAATCCTTCTGGGAGAACAGGTTATCATATGTGTAAACTTCATGGACTTCTGCTGTAATTGGAAAGCTTCCGAGACAAGACTATATCTGCAGCTTGTGCTGCCCCCCTTGAGCAGCAAAGGCGCAAGGACTACTCAGTTTAATCACAGCAGCAGGCTTGTAAAAAATGTGTTGCTAAAACAGAACCCAGTCTCAAGTATCATGTTGCTTGGCTTATAAAAATGTGAAGACAGCTATCACACTGTTTTTAATTTACTCCTCTGGCCTGTAACTATGATAGTTCTGTAACATTGTGTCAGTAATTCTTCTCTTCAGCATACCAATGCGAGATAACACTGTGGTGGTGCTGGCTGCTGCATTTTTCCTTTCCTTTCTTTTCTTTACTTGCATCTGAATGTCAAGTGATGGTTCCTTGGAGAAGTATACCTGAAACCATATCCATGTTTAAACTTACATTGCTAGATGAAAGCTCCTCCTTTAGTAATCAGTGTCTGAATATGACAAATTTTAGAAATTAATGTAACAGTGATTTCTTTTTCGTTTGTTTGTTTGGTTTGGTTTTGAGTTTGGGTTCTTTTAGTTGGTTGGGTTGGGTTGGGTTGTGGGGTTTTTTTGTATTATTTTGTTTTGGGGGTTTTTTTGGGGGTGGGTTTTGTTTTTCTTTCTTTTAATTTGGATTTTTATTTGGTTTTGTAAGCAATACAGCTCTTTGAGTAAGAAAATAATACCTCCAGCTGATCTAAGAATCACATTAACAGATTCTAAACTTCAACTTTGTTTCCTTGTTAGTTTTGTTGTTAAATAAGAAAACAGATACACAGCTGACTATAATAGATTTTCTGCTTAAATTTTACTTGCCTCAAGCTCCTAAAAAACCCTCATTAAAGTCAGGTGATCTGTGCATTAACAATTATAAACTTCTGCCTCACAAAATGAAACCATATGATAGCATTTAATATTTTAATTTCTTCTGTGTTGCTTGTTAGACTAATCAGTTCATAACTTGTATACTCAAATAACATAAAAAATAAAGCACCTCTACACCCAGAAATTTGTTGTGGTGGGGTTTGTTTTTGCTTGTTTGGGGTTTGTTGTGTTGTTGGTTTTTAGTTTTGGCTGTTTGTTGAAGGTTTTCTTTGTTGTTGTTTTGTTTTGTTGTGGGGTTTTTTGTGGGGTTTTTTGGTGTGGTTTGTTGTTTTTTTTTTTTTCGTTAGAGGGAGTGTCTAAAATACACATATTTGAAAAAGAAAAAATTTGGAATCTCCATATTAGTATGGAGAGTAACATAAATAAATGTTTTAATTTAATGTTAGGATGCTAAATGAGTTGTTTAATGTATCTTGTATATGGAAAGACTTGTTAATATGGAAAGAGGTATTACTATTATGAAGACCTTTAATTCAAAACCACCTTTAAAATGATGATTTTTACTTGAAGTGTTTTCTACACTCAAAGATTAAAACTCCAGCTAGAGAAAAGTTCACTAAACTAAAACTTGTTAATTTGATCACTTTTGTAAAAAATATGTATAAAATTACCAGATTGTTATTTGAATATGTTTCAAACTCATTTTTCATGCATGTCTCTCAATGGCTCCCAAAATCGCTTGGTCTTTGCCAAGACAATATGAAGGAAAAAGAAATTCATTATTCTTCCTCATCAGTCCTTCAGGAATTAGGTAGTTGCTGAGTTTTTTATAGACTCCAAGAAAATGTTTTTACCAGTCACTAACAAATCTTTCAGCTAAATCTTTTCCTAACACAAGGATTAATTACTGCTAAATTACATCTTATGAAAAAACAATTGTATTAAGTGTTAAAGTGACAGTTTTCCCCATCATACAACATCATGTCCCATCTGGCAGTGCAGCTGTACAAAGCTTTAACACTTTTCTAAAAAATGGTTTTTTGCAAACCCCAACCTTTGTGGGGGATTTTATGTTTGTTTGTTTGTTTGTTTTTAATGTTAAGGTTAGAAACTTCTAATATCTTCATTTTCAGCCCTTCTGTTTCTGTGTGTTTCTATAACACATTGCCCTCATGGATAGTCACTGTCAGAAAGGATCAATGTAGTCCTAGGAAAATGAGGATTTTTGGGGGAGTCTTTTTCATGTCATCCTAAAGATAGAGTCCAAATACAATTTGAATATTAAAATGTAAATATTCAGAAATGTCAACTAAGTTTTACAGATAGCAGCATTTGACCTTAATCTAATGTGTACCTGAACTGTATGTTGTATGTAAACAGAGATTTCTGAAGTTGAAATGTTTAGTAATTCAGGACAATCTTATTTACCAGTGTTACACTCTGGATTTTAAGCCATAAGCTGCCCAGAGTTACATTTTATTTAAGATTTTTTAAAAGCCTTTTGGTTCGTTACAACCTCGAATTTGTGTCTGGAGAAAAACTACAAATTTTTGTCTATGAGAATTTTTTTTAATTTAATGAGAAAAATAAGACATTTTAGCGAAAGGTTTTATAGGAGTAAAATACAACCAAGAAAAAAAATTTCACTAAAACACCCAGTGCAAAGACCCATTCCACAAAAAAAAAAAACAACAACCAACACCCAATACAAACAATCAATTTACCAGGTTTAGTAAAACACAGTTCATTGGTTTTAAGTTACCCACAAGCGAAGGAAAAGAGTAAAAGAAGAGAACAGATTAAAAGAATAAAGAGAGAAGGAAGAAAGAAAGAAGGGGAGAAAGGAGAGGAAAATAGTTACCAACAAGATTCAGCCTGCAGGCCAGGCATGACAGGAATATTGTGGAAGCACCATCCTTTCCTACCAGTTGTGGTTCTCACTGACAACTCTGCTTTATTAGTTTCATTCAGCACAATGGCAGAGGCTTCAATCAGTCTCAGGTTTTAACTAGTGTCCTCTTTGTGAGCTAAGAATAGGAGAAGAAATTGGTTAAAACAATCAAAGTTAAATTTGAAAGATTTACTGTAGCAAAATAAAATGCTTTCTAATGTGAAATAGTCTTCTAGCAGGTGAAGCACTGGCTATCATTTTCCTATTAAATGTGAGCTTAGTAAATATGCCAAGAAAAACTCATTGCATAACGTGGCAATGCTGTAAAATACTTCTAAAAATCCTTTCCATAAATAAGACCAAAAGGATTTTAAAAAATCGACATAAAATATTCTAGAAGAAGAGATTTTGTGGTTTTTAGAGGAGACTTTTATTCCTTCAAGTGATAATAAAGTAACAATAGGTTTGTTTGATCACAACTGATTTCATATAATGTGTGTCATAGTGATACAGTGACTTTCTTCCCATCACTCATAATAGGAAATTGATACACTAATATTAGACTGACACCAAATCACCATGTTTAAGTTCAAATCTAGCCCACTAATTTTATTTGTTCTGATTGTTAAATGGCTGAAATTTGTATTTAGAAGACATCAAGAGTTCTAGACTTTTAGTTAGCTTATGAACAGGGTTCCCTATAGAATAAGCAGACTTGAATAAGCCACAGGATGACATGAGTATGTAAATTTGACTACTTGGGACCAAGCCTTCATCCCGATAGATTACTAGAGAGGATAGACTCCTAATGCTGAGAAGGTTTATGGTTTATGCACATAAATTAAATGAGCAAGTGTTGATTTTTCTGTTAACACCTATGTTCTGTAGTTAGATTACTACAGGAATTGCATAATCATACATTAAAAGCAAGTTTAAAAGACTGGCAGGTAGCTAAACTGGAGAAACTTTTGTTCACTCTGCAATAAAAGTTACTAGTGAAAAAGTACAAGGTAATATTTTTGAAATAACCTGAATGCATCAAGAAGAAACTTGCAGAAGGAACTGCATCAAGTGCAGGTAAAGTGCTGGAGGATTCCCAGTCACCGAGGATGGATCCCTACAGGACAGGCATTTTGTTACTGTAGCATAAGTTGTGTAGGGTTCACACATGTTGTATTACATAACCCTTTGATATGAAAATTAAAGTTACACCTGGCTCCTAATTGAGAATAAGAGTTAGAAACTCAAATGGGGTTCCCAGATAATCAACAATTACCTGCCCACAATTGACCAAAATGCATCCATTTCTGTCTCATGTGTTCTTCATCAGTGAATTATGGAGTTGCCAGTCTCTGTGTCAAAGGTGCATTGCTTTTTCTCCCATTCTGTGTGAAGGTTTGATTTGACAGAACAAAATATGTCATTGAATATACAAGAGAAAGGAATCACAAATAGGGTTATTTTCCAGTTCTTTGTCCTGTCTCGGATCCATACTCCTGAAGATAAAAACATTAAAGGACCTTCACCTCCTCCCTGTATCATGGATGCAGTGAGCATTCTTAATGGGTGCATCACTCAGAACCAAGAAGAAATGTGAATTGGTAGCTAAATTTTAATAGAACTGTAAAGACATTCCCATTATCTCATTAAACACTGGAGTTTGACTTACTAGCCTCAGAAATGTTATTACTGGCACTGATGCTAGCTTCAGTGAACTAGAAAAACACAGAGAAGAGCGTGATTTGCATTGTTTGTTCTACTGTTCCAGCTGGATTAAGCTAAATTATTTTCATCTCAGTGACTTGCTGCAAACATAAAGGAGTGTGGTTCTTACTCTGTTGAGAAACAAGAACGTTACCTCTGCTCAAAAATCTCAACATTTTTTTCCCCCTTATGCATAATGTGTACCTCCGATGTTTGGTAGTTAAATGAATCATAAACTTTTCACGCTCTGCAGTGGGTATATTCATATGTAAAATTACTACTATGCTTGTCATGAAATTGTAATAGGACATGGCACTTATCACAGCTGTGAACTTTTTCCCAACCATCTGAATCTCCAGGTGTGCTCTTGAATTGACAATAACAAGGTGATGTACTACTGTTATACTTTTACTGTATTTTATTATGTCACTGTCTGGGAAAATAGTTTCATAGGAAAGAGTTAATATAGATTCCTGTTCCTAAATTTTTCCCAAAATCTACATGTTTTTAACATGTTAGGAATTTAATGTGAAAACATATAAAGCATAGGTGCGTAGAAGATACAAAAAGCTCCATTAACTTTATGGATTAAAATGTTAGATTTCAAGCAAGTAATAAGACCTTTTATAGTTCAGATTAATAAAAATATTATATAAAATTAAAATAAAAGGTTTTATATTGCTTAATATAGCTTCTGGCTGTTATTTCTGTGTCAGTATAAATAAATAATAACCTGTAATTCAAACACCTAAATTTCACTCTGTTTACAAGAAATAAATTAATGACAAATATAACTGTTCTGCCTTATGGAAAATTCACATACATCTGGTTTTTTTTGGTTTCACAACCCTCCCATTCACTCCCCACTGTCCCCAACCCCCCACTTTAGAATTCCATTAACTTTGTTTAATATGTTTCCAAATTGTCATCAAAAGTGAAATTCATCTCATACAGAAGATCATCAGCAGAAAGCCCTTTATTACCACTACATTTAGGTGTAGGAGGAACAAAGGGAAAAAGAGTTTTAGATTATATTTAGGACTACTTATTCTCTCTCTCTGTTTCCTCTTTGTAGTTGTGGCTGTTTGCATCAGCTGTTTGCTGTCACTTTTTCCGACCCTCTAGGTCTACTGGGCTACTCAGTGACTTCCATATCCCATTATCTTGTTGAATAGTTGCATGGGACTTTATCTTCAGCAATATTTTTTTAGCAACATTATGTTTTATAAACTCCCGAACAGCAGAACCTAACTTGAAAGAATTGAATGGATTTTTGTACGTACTTTGTTATTTGATTTCTATTAGTCTGTTTAGGTGATGGGTGTTTTGTGGAGTGGGGGTGGTGTTGCTAGGGGTTTTCATTATATTGATGGCTAAGGTGATGCAGTGAACCTGTTTTTTAACTACTCAAATTGCGCGTTTATTGTCACCACATCACATTTGTACAGTTCCTGCAATTTTTAAGAATGCTTTAAGGAAATTATTCATAAAGGCTTTTTCATTTGTAGTATGGACATCCTGGGGACACACACATACACTTCTAGGGTTATATTATTTTCTTATGGGAGAAGGGAAGAATTATTTTTCTCTCATTTTTTCTCTTTTCTTGAAGGGGTAAATATTCCGCTTCAATCTGCCAAGAATGAAGTATGGAAATATGTTGTTAATTAGTAAACTACTGTGCTTTTTATACTTGCTATTCCTACCTACGAGGTGAAGAGAATTTAGGCTTAACCACAGAACTTTAGTGCATAACCTCTTCAAAATAAGGTCTCATCATACCCACACATGGTATCATATGTAAAAAATGTGTATTGTATAGGTATCTTGGGCTTAGCATTTATTTGCAGACTACATAATTTTTGCTTTACCTTAAATTATTACATTACTTACCTGTAAAGCATCTAGTGCCTAAATCATGTGAGAACTGAATCTCATAGAACACATTGGGAATTGCTGATATTCAGTAAAATGAATTTTGGCTGGGAATGTGGGATTCTAAGCACTTTTTCTTTTAAGCAATGGAAGTTCAAGATTACAGAACTGCCAATTTAGTTGTCAAAATGTAAAAGCTTTTGAGATTTTATCCTTTTATTTATAGTTTCATATTTTTAGAAGAAAATTTGGTCTTTTAGAACTGATAAATTACAGTTGTTTCATATTTATGTTTTCATTTGTTTACCTGCTCTGGTTGGTGGTACAGTAGTTTCTTCCTACTTTGCTGTTATGATGATAGAAAACCTGTTTTTCCTGAACTGCTTCAACAAAGCAGTAAACTGATTTCTTCGAGAATCTATAGCTATTTTACTGCAAAATTTGAGCTTTAACTACAGTATAATTCTGAAAAATTATATATAGTCTACAAATTGTTAAAACAAAATAATAATCATCTTTTGTCCAGAGGTAACAGCACAATATAATTACCAAGGAACACTGCAATCAATATCCAGACAAGAACATCAGAAAGTTACCAGTTAGTTTCTGCTGAATTTGTTGTAACATAATAACATAAGAACTTCAGAAATAAACCTACCAAAATATTTTACTCTGTTTGAAATTCTACTTGCCAAAGGTAATCACATAAAAATTTTAAGCTAGAATATCTATTGTGGAAAGCCTTACAGAACAGAAATGAGGCCAGGAATAGTCATGGCCAGTGAAGTTGTGCTTCATGTAATGGCAGAATAGAACACTATTAACATTTTCAGCATGTTTCATAGAGTTTTTAGAAAAGCTGAAACCACAGAGGTGAAAGAAAAAAGAGAATTAACCTCGTTATAAGACATAACTGATAACCAAGTACTTTGAACAGTGATTTCATGTTATTTTTTTAATTTTTAAATTGAAAAGTGCAATGGAAAAGTGTAATTGAAAGCTGTTGTGCAGCTAACTGTCTTTTCAGCACTGGAATATAATCCAAGACCAGTAAATAGACAGACAAAATATATTTTTGAACATTTAGAAAGGTTCAAGTGCACTGCTGGTGAAAACCCTTGGGCTTTGATAATGTCAAAGACAGACAGTGGCTTCCAAGAGGTAAAAATGAAATGCAGTGCACTGAGTAAAACCTACTATGTTTGGCAGTGGTTTTCTGTAGAAAGTAAGCAATTTTGGTTATCTCAAGCATCAGAAGGAAAATAAAAATTATCTCAAATCCTGAGAATTTTGCAAGACACAAATTTGCCATTGTACAGATGGTCTTAACCTCTGTTGAAAGAGCTTGTTTCTCTACATGAGTAAACACAGTACCAGGGCTCCAGATGCCTTACTGAAACTGAGGCAGACTGCTTGTTTGTTCAAACTTCTGTAGCATAGTTCTTCGTATGGTAGAGAACTGCATTATCATCCTTTTTTCAAAATGGTATTTGTTACCATTAAAAATAAATTTTGGGGTGGATTGTATTTGAATGCACTACATGATGGCAACCTTATGAATTCGGCTTGGATCTGCTATTTTATAGTAATAAGACTAGCAAAAACATGGTAATATCCCGTATCAAATGAGAACATATGGCTTCAGCACATTTCATCTCTTTTAGTGCTATTCAATCTTTACATAGCCCATGTGCTCAATGGAAGTACTATTAGAGGGAAAGTAGAGGGAGGCAATGTTCCTTTTTTACTTTAATTTAGAATTTTAATATTTTTATCAAGTAAATCAATTAGAATTACTAAAAGGCAATGAAAGGAAAACAGTAATGATAAATATGCTAAATTTGAAAGAAAACATCATGAAAATCTGTTATCTAGTAAAAAGAAAAAATATATGTGTATGTGCACTTCTGAGTCTGTGTGAGCAGGTTTTTACAGAGAGAATGGTAAGAAACTAAGGAAATATCCATTTGTTTTTCCACTTAGACAAATTATTTTCCTACAGTCATTAACCAAGTAGACATATGGCATCATTTCATGGAGGAATTTATGTAAAGCAAATTATTAATCAGTTCCCTGTTGTTCCTGAAACATGTATTCAGCACGATTGTTCTGTAATCTATTCCAAAAGCAAAAGACTTAAAAATATCATGGGAGATTATGATGATTTATTCTGAGAAGTAAACTAGATATCTTTACAAGTAATCTTAAAATTCTACTTTGCTTTTCTGGTTTTAGGTTTTGGGGGTTTTTTTGTAGTAAAACTTTTAAAGAAACCTCTAATTTCTCATGAGACACATATGTGATATGAAAGGGGAAGAGGAAGACCAAAACCTATCAAAGGAAATCACTGTATTTTTGATCTGGAGATAGTAATAGACTGATGTCTGATATCACAACTAGTCTAGCATGATTCCAGATAATCCTATCACACTTATCTTTCAACTAAATGACACCTTTATAGGGGAAGGGGATTAAGGCAGATAGACTGAAGTCCAGAAGATGGTATTGAGAAGGCCAGGCATAGATTCTATGTATTTCAACAATCCTTTGAAAATTTTGACTGTCTAATGATAAGACTAAATACTTTTACATACTATATTTGCTCTGCATGTTTAAGGCCACACGAATTCCTGTCCAAAAATTCAGACAAAATATGGATGTTTAGGAGACCATAAAATATTAATCAGTGTAATGACAAAGTTCTCTGTCTTAATTCCTAGATAAATCTTGAACAGTCATTATTTAACTTTTTCGTAATATTTAAAGTAGTAATTTTTTTATGGTTTTCTTGACTCTTTTCTGTGAAGAAGCAGCTGTAGGATGGAAGCAAATGTCAGAGCCAAAGGCTTATTTGATTAAACTATGGCAACAGCATTAATCTTCCAAAGGAAATCAAGATAATGGAGGGGTCTGGATGGACCAGGAAATTGATAATTGGTTATAAAGCTTTTGACCTTTGAGCTGGTAGTTCAGATTCAAGCTAAGTCAGTAGTGACTGAAAATCATTACTCTCTGATAGCGGTGCAATTGCTATGTGAAATCAGTGATTGGTTTCATTCCAGTTCCTAGTGAACTGATACTCACATTGCAAAAAATAGTTACTCCCATTGTCAGGTTTTAAGGAAGAAAAGGACAAGAAAACTTCTTCACTTTCTCACCTTTGTAAGTATTTTGGGAGGTAAGGAATGGGAGAAGCTGCAGTCCACTGGCACAATGAAAGCATCAACAGCTACCATCAGGCTCTTGTTAAGAAACGAAACCCCCTATATTCCTGTTTTGTCCACATGACACATCTCATTGACCATAATAGAAGTGGAAGCTTTGTGTGTGATACTACTATGGACACATTTATAAAGATATTGCTCATTCAAAATTGGATTGGTTTCACTATTTTTAGTAGGAAAGAATGTGAGGCAATAGAAGTTTTTTGGGGGGTTTTTTGTTAGTTTTTTTCATTTGTAATTCATAGAAAACTCTTAATCAAGTAGTTTATGTGAATCTATTTGACCTTGGAATTTTGCTTGACCTCTTTTGAGTCAATGGATGACTCATACTGAATTGAGTTGCCAAAGATTTATAACTCTTTGTCTATGTTCTTCCTCCTTAATTGGATGACCTGATGTTAATAATTAATGCCACCTGAAACCAGTATCTGTAAGAAATCATTTAGGTTGCTGGCAATCTCAACAACCCCAGACAGTCATATTAGAATGTTGGAGCATTATGAACTTGGCAGTGCTGAGTTAATAGCTGGACTTACTTATCTTAAAGGTCTCTTCCAACCTAAACAGTTCTAGGATTTGTCCTTCTCTTACTCTTCTGAGTAAAATTTAATTATTTTTATCATCTCCTACCCCATCCATTTCCTCTTAACTGTAAAGAATGTGGCAAGTTGCTCACACAGGCACACTTGCTGACTTTTTTTTTTTTGCCTGTTTCTTCAATACGTTTTCTGAGTCCTCAGCAAAGCAGGAGGATGTTCTATTGCTTCATCATGCTCATATTGCTATGCCCTTTATATGATTTATGCTTAATTTAATAATTTAATAATGCATTTATTCTTGCCTACTTCACTATTACCCTTACTTCTAAATGCCTTTAAATTTATAGTTAGATTGTCTGTTATGTATTGTCACTGTAAAATATTAGGTTCTTTTTCTCTCATATACACTCCCCTTTCCTCACCTGAAACTGCTCCCAAGTCTCAGCATTTAAAGTATAATTAATCCTTGTCTCTTTTTCTATATAGCTAATCCAACTAGTAGAGTTGACTAGTAGAGATTTTTGTGTAATGTTTAGTTCTGTAGTAAACAAAACACAGGAAAGAATAAAAATGGACCATTTAAAACTCGAGTAATGTTCATGTTTTTAATAAAAAATATGTTAGAAGATACTGATTTAGAGATTGCTGCACTGTTCTTTCCATGGAGAGAAAACTGGTTTAGAAACCCATTGGGTTTGCATAGAATCCTTTTGAATCCTTTAAGCTGTGTCTTCGTAAAACAAAGTGCTAAAAGGGTGAACAAATATGATCATTTCATAGCGTATACTGTTGGTTATTTTAGTGCCAGTAATGTCAGGAAACAGCCTTCATCTACTGCAGGCAGAAGAAACAGGGAAAATGCAGGGGCGGATGCAAAGGCTTTACCCCGAAGTGCTGCAGTCCATGAAAGCTTTATTACTGAATTCTGCTACAGGAATCTCAGAGTTCAGCAAAGCAGGTAGTGCTGCTTGTTTGAATATTGATTTGTGAATGAGTAAACATGAAAGCATTATTACCTGTATATTGTTGCATAATTGTTTTGGAAAGCGTATTTATCAAATAAGCCCATAAGGAAATCTTTACGAAACTGCCTATTGTGATTTCAAAGAGAGGTTAAAAATTACATGGCATTCTGTAATTTCTGTAAACACACTAGTGCAGTAAAATGTAAAAATAAGAAATTTGAAAAGTACAGGGAGAAGTGAGGGTTAGAAAAACCTTTTAGTGTATGATCAAGTTCTTTTTGAATGACTTTTTGTGGGGGGCATAGCCCCAGATTTTTATCTTGCCCAAAGCCCTTTTGTTCATGAAGGATAAATGTTGGTGTAATGGGAATGTGGAGAAAAAAAAAATAGTCCCAAATGCAAGCTTCATAAATATGTCGAAGATGGGAATCATTTCCTTCACTGGCAGTTGCAATCAACCTGTCCCCCACTGGGTGCAAGGGGGCACAGACAGAAAAGCACTATGAAATTCAGTCCACATACAAAATTAAAAGAGACTAAGGAACTATAATTTCACGCACTAGAGGTGAGGTGACTTCTTCACTTGTTTTACTGTGAAAAATATCTGTAAATGAAAGTGAATGATATTTCACCAAATATGTACATTCTGTATCACTTGGTACTTCCTGCAGTTTCAGGGATAACAATCCTGATAGCTTTAACTTAGTTTTGTAAACGTGTTCCAAAAGTTTTCTGAATGCAAATATATTCCAATGTACTGAAATAGAACTGTAGTTTCCAGTCAATCTCAGTTTCAGTGATTAATGCAAACTGTATATTACAGTCCTCATGCTGTACTTTTCCTCCAGCTAAGTAAACAGGTTATTTGCAGAAAAGATTTTTCAAATTTAATCAATGCAACTGAGAAAAAAATCAATAAGGTTTACAGAACCACTCCAGTCCTTCTTTGCAGTAAGAGTCATTGTGATCTCGTTCTGGTTGCCAATGTTTTTGGTAAGAGGTGCCAAGCAATAAATAACTAGGGCTGTCTGCTGCATGTTAAGAATATTTTTAAGGGAATGGGAACTTGCAGTGCTAACACCAAAAAGCTGGATTCTTATTTGTTTTTTTTCTCTTGACATTCTGAACTTCTTTATTTATTTCTACATCAGTCAACTCTAGACTCCTGCAATATGTACAGTTCTGAACACATATTTCGGTTGTGGTTTTCAGCTGATACCAAGTGTTATTAATCCATAAAGTTAATATTGTTGCTATCAAATCCATTAACACGAACTAATACTGAGAAATAGCAAGTTGTTTTGCTTTGGATTTTTTATTTTCTATTAGTGTTTTCTGGGACATAAGAAGCTTGTAGAGTGTTAGGATTCTTCTCCTCTTAGAACATTTCTTTTGATTGTTTGTGAGCTTGTTTTTTGTTAGGTATACTAATTTTTTTTAGTGTAATGGCTATGAGTAAATCCTTAAAAAGTAAAAGCAATATGTTTGGTTTGGTAAGCTTGGAGTAAAGCATGTGATTCAAATCCTGCTTGCCTTAGCAGGAAAGTTAAAAAGAATTTTCCTGTTTAGTGGGTAGGTTTGGTTCTCATGCTGCCTTCCTCACAGATTTGGTGAATTTAAGGGGTAAAATAGATTACCACATCCATGTCATCTGAATATTTGAGTAGTACCGGCTATTGCAATTGGAGTCAATCATTTCTACAGTAAATTCATTCTCAGTTAATAGAAAACCTTGGGCATAACAAATTTGTGGTTAAATGATATCAATAATTTCAAATAATTATTGAATAAATACTCCTTCCACTGAAGTTAAAGGAAATGCTGTGATACCCTCCCTCCACCTCCCCTGCCTTCCCTCACCCCCAATATGATATGGTTGCTTCTGCAGGTACCAAAAATGCTTCTGTATTAATCCAGTGGAGGGAGTGGAAATACTGTAAAACAAGTCATGTATTTATAAATATACTACTTATGGTACACTATTTATTTTTCTTTTAATGTTTCCTTGAAGTATGGAGATTTTGGTTATTAATGTCTCTGTAAATGGCTTATTCTCCTCTGCATGCATAATTCACCTGAAACTTCTGAGTCTGTACATTTCTAAAAGCCTTAATTTAATATAATCTAGTTGTCTGCCACACAGTGGGTATTATGTGTCTCTTTAGTAAACCCTTATCTTGGATGAGAACACTGCCTGGAGTGTGAAAGAATGCAACCAGATAGTCACCAGCTTAGCTGTTTTTCTTCCCTTGAGTTTTATCTGCTTTTATAGTTTTGTATCTGGATGCCATCTCTCTCTTAATATCCCTCCAGTCATAGGTTTGGACTCTCTTGGGTTTTAATTTCCTTTTTCTCTTGCCTCTTATTTATTTTTCTTTCTGTCCATCTTCATTCAGAAATTCCAATATGCAAACAAGTGAATGAAAAATAAAAGCAGCAAAGAACCCTCCAAGTTTTAGGCCAATTAAAGTAATAGAAAACATTTTCTAGCATTTGTTTTTTCATTTGTTTGTTCCCCCTAACCATCTAAACATTAGATTAAGGTTCAAATAAGAATGTATCTCAGAGCTGTGATTGGTACTAGTTCAGAATGGGCTGGTTACGGAAGTTGCTTCTCTTAGTAATAGAGTTGCACTTATGAAAAAAATTACCATCCTGCCATACATGATACTGATTTATACCATTATGGTAGTGACAAAATTGACTGCAAAACTGTTGTGAAAAGAACAAATCATTATATGTGATGTCCCTAGCTTCTATTATCGCTCCTCCATCCTTTTCAAAAGAAATCTTTGTATGTTTATTTTCATGCTGTGATGAATGATAGCTAACACAAAGGAAAGCCAGCCAAGGCAATGAATACAAATCAGAGCCATAATATGATGTTCTGCAGTAATGCCTACTGGCAGCAAAGTCCCACAGGTTTCAGACAGCTAAGGAACGTGAGCAATTTAATTCTGAATGTTTGTTCACTGGGGTCCATCAGCTTGAAGGGGTATCAGTGTCATGCACCTCATCTTGTCATACTCACACAACACGCACAGAAAAATAACTGTTTGGTGATCTGGTAATGTTTCTTTTTTTGACAAATCACTGTGCTTTTACTGTTTCATTTTTTTTCATTCTCATGAGAAAAAAACAGTTGACAATGACAATTAACTGCTGTATATCTTTTACAGACTTCAGTGACCCGATCAGCTGAGGATTGTGGTGAATGAGGCCATCTAAGGGCTGAACTTCATTTATGTAAGGTCTTGGAAGATGTGGCATCATATTCTCAGGTAGATTTTTAAAAAACTCTGTAGATGTCTCTGCATCTCAAAGACTTCCATAACGATTGGGATGAATTTATTGTGTTAAACCTGATAGATTCAGTTCTCACTTTTTGGTTGGTGGAAATGTTTTGTTTGTTTGTGGTTATTTATATATTAAAAATAATTTAGCTTTAGGCCCACGAAACTGAGCTCAGGAAATCCAAGATTCTAATTATCCTTGCTGCAAATCTCAACAAAAATACTTGATTTAATCTAGAGATTGCACTACTACTGACCAATTGACTATTTACGAAGACTGGTGTTGTATGTTACCTTTTTTAGACTATTTCAATTTAGATGTAGATTGGAGAAAATAAAAGCACCTTTACAGTCTGTTCTGTACATCTTAAAGGAGAGAAACTAATTTTCTCCCTGAGCTTTGTTTTCATGATGCTGTTTTTCTTGTAATTGCATGGTGTTATTTTTGTCAAATGGTGTTTGTCTCCTTTCAAAGACATACTTTAGCAAAACCTCTTTCACAGAGGTCAAAAACAATGTCATAAACTTCCTCATGTTTATTAATACATTATTGTCTACTTCAGTTGTTGCTTATGGAATGTACTATAAATTGGTTTTACTATATTCTTGACTTGATAATGGGGATGACAAAAAAATCAATTAGAGGTAGGTATGAATTTTATAACTTTGAAGTTAATTATAAAGTGTTTTGAGATAAAAACCTAAATGAGTTCGAGGTGCAGTCTCCCAAAGATGGCAACAGCTGGTGAATTTTTGGGGTTATATTTTATATTTAGTAATTTGGTCTATGAAGCATTGTACACTGGAGAAAAAAAGCACAGCTGACATGAAATGATGAAATACAGTAATATTTCATGCATCAAATTTTGGTTGAATGCTTGCTGTGAGCCCTCATTTGTAGAATGAGGTATATCTTGATGCCTATTGTCTTCTGATGAAGTTATACACAAAAGACAAAAGCTGCGGAGAACTAAGGATGATTGTAGTTTCATTTCTGTGGAAAATAAAATAAAAGCCTGTTTTGCTTTTTAAAAAGATAATTGCTAGTTTCTCCATAGTAAGACATTGCTCTGCTCAAATTCTGTTTTAAGCATACTTGATTTCAATGGATAATGCACTTTTATGCAGCCCAATGTAGTTGTGTGGCTGAATACAAAGATGGGTTCTGTTACATGTAGCTGCATTTTGGTAATTGTATGATATATCTTATGTAAATATTTAAAGATTTGAGATGTATTTTTTCCATAAATTTCTAATGAAACCTTCAGATACAAAGTTGGAAGTGTCTGGATCCTAATTTTTTTGCTCAAGTTTGTCTTTACTGATTGTTCTTTGGAACAAAGAGCAAAACGCACTTTTCAGTCATGCATCTTTTCTTACCAAACTCTGGGTTTCTGAGTAGTCAAAAGGAATTAGGAAATTTAGATCATATCACAGTGACTCTGCTGAATATATGAAAAAGAACTTTTCTTTTTGTCAATGTGATCAGCACTTGTTATCTTGGGCCTGCTGGAATTGTGCCAAAGGAACTTGGGATATGACTATCGCTTCTGCTTTGCAAAATGATTTTTTGATGATATATTCCCATGCACTTTGCTTTTAAATTTATTTTTTTTTTGACACTTGGATTGTAGTTTAAATTGCATATCGTTTCAGGGCACTTAGGTGGACAGTATGAGAATGTCATGAGGGGGATAATAGAAAGCAAGCAATGTGGAATGATTTTATTAATTTTTTTTTAAAATTTTATGACATCAGCACTGAGTAGAACATCTTCTGAGGATGCATGTGTGTGGGCAAAGACGAACCTTGGCATGCTTGGTATTTTAGTTTTATTGATCACGAGTTTGTATTCTCACTTCATTTACTATGAAATAAAATTTTAAACTACAAGATTATAAAATTAGACACAAAAATCTGACTCAACTTTTCATATGGGTTGAATAACCCTATATGTGTTTAACAAATTTATATTGATATAAATATCAATATACGTGCATACAAGTAGAGATGTGGAAATCAGCATATTAATGAATGTTTAATAGAGAATAACAAAAAGCTATGTATTCACCTTATTTAGAATGATTTTAAGTGCTCAAAGGTTTGTTTTAGCTACATAAATTTCTGCTATGATGAGAAAAATAATTGTTCTTCACAGCCCATTCCTTCCCCTCCTTTTCATTCTGAGTTTTTGCAGTGGAACATGCTGGTCATAAGTGTGCATAGCAGACAGCAATCAAGGTCATCATAGTATCACTCAGTCTCGAAAAACAAGAGCGATAAACCAGGGGGAGAAAAAACCTTTTGCTTGGTTGTAGGACAACAATCCATAATTTATTTTGCAGATGTCTCTGTAATTTAAGCAGCAGGCAGAACAACCACACAGTTGTAGATGCTCTGGGGAAAGGATACCCAGAGCCTCGTAAATCACGGTAAGGATTAAAAGCAATGAACATTTATCTTCTTAACCACATAAAGCAGTATTGCAAAGCCAAGGATTACAACTTACTGTGCATGTAATCTTCATTCAGGGATAAAGGGTGTCAATTTTTTTAAAAGCTTCTCTCAATTAACAGTAGCACTTACCTTTTGGAAGGGAAAAAAAGTTTTAAAACTGATCTTAAAAGAGTTTCTGTTATTAAGAGAACACTTAACATTTCCCATAAAAGAAGAGAAAAAAAAGATATCGATTCTTGCTGAGCACATTTTTTCTAAGGCCTGATCTATTTTGTAATGTTAATATTTACAAATACGTTTTAAAATTTTGCTTAATAGGCACAACACAAATAAAAGCAACTTACCTTTCCTTTTGCCTTTGCTTCAGTTCACCTACTTTTTCAAGTATAAATATTTGACTCAAATACTCATTTGTTGCAGTGTATCTGCAGTATATAAGAAAAACAGAAGTTTTAAGGTTTAAATGAAATGCTTCAAGATGGCTTTTGTAGTTTTTTTGCAAACTCACTGTGTCATCTTCCCAAAATCCCCTGTAACAACTGTTATCTGTATGCAAGAATGTCCTGGTCTTCTCATTGGCTTCTTTAACCTCTTCCTATTGGTGGTTAACCTCTGTTTGCTATTGGAAGATTCTGTAAACCCCCTGAGAGCTCTCATTGGTGATCCTACAATTTCCCTAAAACCCATATAAACCTGTACCCCACAATAAACTTCCTCTTTCGCTCGTCCCTCTCCTGTGGTCTGTGAGCAGCTCACTGCGGGCTCCATGGGCTGCATGCGGGTGGGGGGGGGAGCACTTCCCCCTCAAGGTAATGGACTGAAAGCCCAGAGCCTAGGCTCATTGTGATTAAAGAATAACCTCAAGATGAAAAACCATAGCACATATTCAGGCTGCTAAATAAGTACTGTAAAGTCTGCATTTATCTGTTTACTTTGGAGATGTTGCCCGTATACCTGTAAATTAGTTCTAACTTATCCACCACTGTGTTAAAAATATTTTACTTCCATACTCAGAAAGCAAGTGTAAAAGGACAGAAAACATTTGAAAGAGAAAAGAACATATGTGATGTCATGAGGAGGCCCTTTCATAGCCCAGCAAACCAAGAAAATTGGGGAAGCAGGACTTACCATTTAAAAAAAAAAAATCTGATATGCAATTTGAAATTATATATATTTCTGTTGGGCAAAGAAATGTAGGGAAATATTGTTCAGTAGAGTCCTGTACTGCATCTGTGACTGTGGTGATGATCAGCTTTCAATGTGTACTAGGATGAAAGCAAAACCTTAAAACTTCTAGAACTCAAATCCATTCCATAAACCAAATTAATCTGTGGTCTAGCTTTATACCTTTTTAATGGTATTTTGATACAGTTCAATACTTTGAATATGTGACTTCAGCACCTCAGAATAGCTGAGCTTTTGAAAACTAGGAAATTTTGTATTTGTTGGGTTTTTAAAAAGCAAGAGTATATATGCATGGCAAGATAGGTAGACTTGAAGACAGTCTCAGAATTAAAGTGTAAATGATGTTTTATTTGGTAGTTAGCATTATTAGTTTAGGGGTAATTTTCTCTCTCCCTTTTTAATTGTTGATTTTATTACTCATTTTATTTTCAGATCACAATGTGTTCTGCTGCACTGATGCCATACTTATTTACTTTATTGCCTGTACCTTTATAATATGACAAAACATTTCTAATGACATTGGATAAGTGGATGAAAAGACCTCAGTCCTGAAAGTCCTGTGTTGCTGAAACATCTTTACTGCTGGAAGACACTGGTCTTCTGGTCCTTTATTTACTGATTAAAAATAATACAAAAAATAACTTAGTATTTATTAATCAGATTTAAAATTAATGCATCTTTGGATAGAAATGCTGTAATGTTGAAGAATGTTGTTCCCAAGATATGTTCTTCAAAATTTATGTTCTGTAGGCAAGTCATTATTGCTATCCTACAGAATATGTATACCATACAGTGTACACTGAGAGGACATTGACTTGTTGGAGCGAGTCCAGAGGGGGGCCACCACATTGATTAGAGGTGATGGAGCACCCCTTCTGTGAGGAAAGGCTCAGAGAACTGGGTTTGTTAAGTCTGGAAAAGAGAAGGCTTTGGGGTCACCTAACTGTGGCCTTCCTGAAGGGAGACTACAAGAAAAATGAAGACTTCTTACAAGGATGTGTATGACAAGATAGGGGGGAATGGCTTCAAACTGCAAGATAGTACGTTTAGATTAGTTATTAGGAAAAAAAATTCTTTACTGTGAGGGTGGTGAGGCACTGGAACAGGTTGCCCAGAGAAGTTGTGGATGCCCCATCCCTGGAAGTGTTCAAGGAGAAGGTTGGATGGAGCTCTAAGCAACCTGGTCTAGTGAGAGGTGTCCCTGTCCATGGCAGCAGAGGTGCAACTAGATGATTTTAAAGGTCCCTTCCAATCCAGGCCATTCTATGATCTAAAGGTGAATGATACAGTTGGACTACATTTAAATCTTGAAAATAAAAAAAAGGAAGATATGTGTGTCTTGATAATTCAAACCTTTGGATTGTCTGCAGACACAGGCAGACATTGCACTATGATGTTTATATTTAGTCATTATGTAGAGAGAGTCTTCCCTAGAGAGAGCTTCCTGTGTATTGACAAATCACAATCACAAGAATATTGGTTTGTCAACTGCTTCAGGCCAGACCATCCTACTGAAACAATGCTGTGAAATTTTACAGGCCCCTGGCAAGACTTTCTGTCATCATTTCAGAATAGCTGTATTCTCTGATCATCTTATGAAGATTGCACTGGAAATGTCTTCCTGGGCAGATTTTCTGGGGTGATTTTTCTTCTAACTCAACTATTTTTCTTTCTCTGCTTTTTTTTCTTACTTTGAATATGTGAAAGTTCATTTAATTTCCAACATTCCATTGGGATGTTTGACTATTCTAGAAATCAAACCAATAAAACAGACAATGCAGGAGGACAGAGTTTGCTAACACATCTACCATGTTAGGCAAGAATGATGCTATTGTTACGAAACTAAATACTGGTCTTGAATACTATTTGTACACAGACTCTTTTCTTTCTATGATTTCATGTAAACTTCAAAATGAGTTCTTTATGATCAATATTGGTTTTCATACCATAAATGTGAAGTACACGCATGGTTTTTCATCCTCATAAAACATATCATAGTGCATTCATGAATCCTGAAATGGATCACAGAATAAGAGTCCGTGATTCATCAAGACCACAAAAATAAAACCATGGAGGAAACAACTGGCTCTGAAGTGAACTGGCAAAAACTGCTCTTTATTTAGGAATTCTAGTTTGTCCAAATGTAAATGACTTTGTATTTTATTTTAAGAAAGCCTTCTATAATGTGTACTGTGTATGACAGACATAGAATATGCTATTTTGAGAGAGCAGGATGACCAGGGGATGGTTGCAAATGGATAGTTGAGACACATTTTCGTAATCTCATGAAACAAAGGCACATTTCAGAAACAGTTATTAATTTGGAATCCTTCAGATTTTAGGCCCAACTTGAGATAATTTTAAGACATTAATTTTCTGACCATGTGTCAGAAACAAGCTGATTGAACAAATATTCAAATTTCAAAGACTATATTTGATTAAATTGTGAATTCTAAAAATGAAGTCTAAAAGTAATCCAAAGTAATTAGGTTCTTTAAAAAAATCTGAATTTGTTTTACATACTTGAAGTTAAAAAGTAAAATTGAACTACAAATAAGTAATATTCTTATCACTTGAATCAAATAATTGAAAATGGCAAAATGTTGTTGCAATGCCACAGAAATAGCTGCTAAAGAAATTGCTTATAACATTTTACTAGAAAAATAAAATGTTTAGAAGATGTTAAATTTTTTCAGGAATAAAGATTAAGTTACAAAAAAGAGGTTTGTTCTTTTGTGGGTTTTTTTCCCTTACCAATGAAAATTTACATGAAAGTATTCAGACTACTACTGAATCTTGTTATTTTAAATATGTCTGATAAGTGGTGGTGTCCTTAAAGCCCAGGATGAATGAGTAGATCATAGCAAAACACCAGAACCTGTTGATTTAGTTAAAAGTAAGACTAGAAAATTTAAATATATCTAAGTCTCAACTATTTCAGAAAATGGTTCATGGTACTGGAGATTCATGGGTTACTGTGCTTGGAAGGAATTTATCCTGCTATCTTACCAGTACAACACCGTGCCAAAAGAAATTAGTTCTGATGAAAAAGGCTTATTAACAGTGGGGTAGCACTGAGCTGTCACAACAATTTGTCTTCAGCTTCTTAGTGAGTGCCCTTATATGGTACTGTACTGCATTATGTAAGCGTCTGCTCGTATTCCACTCACTGCAGCAGGCATAGCTTCAGAAACAAGGGAGTGTGAAAGAACAGTGAGATTTACAGGATCAAAATATGAGATCCTTAGAGTGATAAGAGCCAAAATATCAAGCTTGTTCTCTTGGGAAGGTGTTCACAGAGTCAGTGGAATTCACTTAGAAAATTTCTAAACTGTCTGCAGCATGAAGCACTTGGTTAACTCAGTGCTTCCTACAATGAAAATCAGCACAGATTCTCCCGTCTTAATCCCATATTCAGATGACTGGTATCAAGAATAAAGTAGGAGTACATTTCACACATTTGTTGCCTCTTCAAGGAGTATCATTAATTAGAAGCTGTACTGATGCAGTTTTCTTCATCTTTGCTATTAAAATACTATACTTGTTTTCTAGGTGGCAAAGGAATAATGTCTGATAATATTTTGTTGTGCTTGTTGTGCATGCTCTGAACATGGAATTGATATTGAATCCTGTAAGTTAGTCAAGATCAGTTGGAGCATTTCTTTCTGTTCTTCTGTGTTGTCAGCTTATAGATTCAGGAACAACGTGTCCATGAAGGAGTCCAGAGAGTTCTGCATTTTCTACACAAACCCTATAGAGTTTACCAGGGTAATATGGGTGTTTCAAATATCCTGTTATTTTGAGTTTATGGAACTCCATAAAGGTGTTGGAAGGTGTTTCCAGATTTATTTTTTTGCTTCAAAACATGTCTTAGATATGGCATATTATCTGTAATGAATGACAATGCTTCATTATTTATCTGATTTTTTGTTTGTGAGATATGAACATTAGCAGTAAGCATGTGGGACCCTCCACAGAGCTAGGTTCTACAAACCTTTATTTACACTGATAAGCCTGGCACTGAACTCCTAATGTTTGGTGGTGTTACTCATAGAATTATGAGCTTTGAAAAGAATGGAGCTGAAATTTTGAATTATGACACATTATATCCTTTTAAGAATTACATAAGTATTTGTTTCAAGGATGGGATATTACAAAAATTCATATTGATACATACTGAGTACATACAATAAACTATAAAAATTTCATGGATGAAAAACACATGTACAAAATTCTGTAAAATAGTCAAGTCCTTATTGTACAAACAAGATAAGAAATATCTGTCACCTCATTGAGTCCAGCCTTTGTCTGGATCCTTTTCAACTACATCATAGCACAAAGTGCCACATCCAGTAGTTTACTGAACACTTCCAGGAATGCTGACTCCATCACCTTCCTGGGCAGCCAATTCCAATGTTTAACAACTCTTTCCATGAAGAAATTCCTCCTGTCCATTATGAATGACTCATTCCTAAAATCAAGGAGTTTTGATCAACATAGATTACAAATCAACAGCAACAGTGTAGATTTTTTTTTTCACTACATTTCAGGGAAACATATTTTGGTAATGTAAATTTGAAGTTTAGCTGAAGTAAAACACAAAATAAGACATTTTAATATGAAAATCCAACCAAAGTGTAGCTGATTTTTTTTAGATGAAAATATTTATTCATAAATGGATCTACTCAATTTTTTTTTATATATCAAGTATGTTTTGCTTGAAAATTGAAAAAAAAAAAAAGAAACAAACTGCAAAATTGAAGTGTTACAGGCAAATTACTTGTAAGTAATTATTGTGTTTCTATTTTTTGGCTGCCGATCTGTGACATCATGCTCACATAACTCAAAAAAACCTGTTAGCTGTTAACATAAGCCTGTTGAATTTGTTTGACAGTGTCCATGTGAAAACCCAGGAAGTCTAAATTCACTAATGATGCAAAAAAAAAAAAAAAATCCTTAATTCCTTTCTTATGTTGATCATTGTGTAAAATTTAGAACATGATCTGATGACTGGAAAAGGGCAAATCTTGCATATATCTTCAAAAAGGGCCCAAAAGGCAATACAGGGAACTACTGTATAAGACATCTCATTTTAGCTTCTGAGGGAATCATGGAGTCCTCCTAAAGCTCCCATCTGAGGACATGAAGGAGAAGGTAGTGACTGGGAACAGTCAGCATGGAATCACCAAGGGGAATTCATGCCTGACAAATCTGATTGCTTTCTGCTTTGTGAACATGGAGAAAAAAATGGGTAATACTTGCCTTTAATAAGGCTTTCAATACTGTTAGTATTGCACATTGCACTCTGGATGGTGGAAAACTAGGTGGATTAAAAGCCGGTTGAATGGCTGGGACCAGGGAGTATTGGTGAATGGATCATGTGCTACTTGAATACCCTTGATAAATATGTCAGAGGTCTAACCTGGGCCAGCGAGGTGGCATCTGGGCTGTATTCATAGGGTCACAGATAGGACATAGATGGAAAAGGATGTTTCTCTTCTGCTCAGAACTTGTGAGACCTCACTTGCGAGACTCACGAGTGCTTGTAATTTTGGGCTCCACAATACAAGAAAGACATCAACTAGCTAAAGTGAGATTAGCAGAGGATCTGCAAGCTAGCCAGGAGTTGGAGCACTTGTTCTGTGAGGATTGGATGAAAGATCAGGGCTTGTTCAGCCTGGAGAAGAGACTGTATTGTGAGGATGCATCCAGCAGCTTGCCCATACCTCCAAGTGAGTTAGCAAAATGATGTAGCTGGGTTCTTCACAGGGAGAATGAAAGGCAACAGACGTAAACAGAAACAAATGGGGTTCAGACTGGATATGTGGAAAAACTTTGTAAGTCCCAGGACAGTCAAACTGTGGGATAGGTTTTACAGTGAGGCCCTTTAGTCTCCATTATTAGACATGCACAAGACTAGACTGGATAAAGCCCTGAGCATACTGCTCTGACCTCGCAGCTTAGTCCTGCTCTGAGCTGACAATTGGACAAAAGACATCTTGATGTCTCTTCAGCCTGAATAATTATTTGATTCTATATGTAGTTTGCGAAGCAATTTTTTGTCTCTATTCAGCTCCAGTAATACTTTTCTAGTGTTTTTTCCTTATTATATTTTGAGATATCTGATTGATTAAAAAAACCCCAAAACACAAAAACAAAAAACACTGGATAAGAAAACTTGTGAATAACTATGTTTTCAAAAGAAGAGAAAATGGAATAAATGAGAAAACCTAATCTGCTATGATACATTTCTGAAAAAGGGGAGAATAACCTGTTGTCTCAAGACAAGCACGGAAAGGATTAACTGCTTTCTTACTTTATAGCAAGAAAGACTTGGGTTACAAATAATTAAAAATCTTATTATGGCAAAAATGTCACTGAAATAGGCTATATAGGAGAATCATGAAGTCTTCATTACTAGAGACATTTAGTAACAGAAGCATGTGTCTGAAACACAGTGATTTCTGAGAGTAGAAAATGGAATATTGGAATATTTGAATATATTTTGTATTGTTCATGTGAAGACTATGCTAAAATGATTTAAAGCTTTCCTGACCTCAAGCCCCCATTGTTTGCAGTATAACTAGGAAATAATGTTTGAAAAAAACTTCAGACACTGAATGTGTCAGGATTTGTTCAAAGACTGACTTAGCTGTCAGTTTCACTACTTTTCTTGTAAGATTTATGTCAAATCATGTTAAAATATAACAGTACATTTTTACATGCTTGTCTGTACAAAACACGCAATATTCATAGAATTTGGACAGCTGTAATTTAAGCATTTAGAGTGCATATCTTTAAATGCTTCTAATAAAATACTCATATGGTGCCATTTTATTTTTGCAGGTCATTAAAATAATGAAAAGCAAGCTATTGTCACTTTCCAAGGTTTAGTTATCTGAAATAGAAATAACAGCTGTAGTTCCAAGAGTTCATCCTCTGTTTTCTTATGTAAAGATCAAATTTGTTACTTTGTTACCTCATGTTACAAATTTATGTAATGTTATTAATGTTTTAAATTTTATGTTACCTATGCTTGAAAGTGACAATAGTCTAGTCTGAAGTATGTGTATTTACAGTGACAGCCTGAGAAATGAGCCTCTTGTCTCCATGTACTGTGTCAGATGCTCCTCCTGATACAACACTCTCCCTTCTCTTTTGGGCTATGCTGCCTGGTACACTAAAAGCAAGGCTGCTTGAGACAAAGCTATAGCTTTTTCTTTGTGATTTTTTTTGTACTTTTGAAAAAGTAGAAATGTGACATGAATTGTTCTTTCTCTGGACAATTATGTGTTATACTGAGAATTTAATGGAGAAATTGTGTGTCTACCCTTTTGTGTAGACTGAGATGTCAACTAATGATTCACCCAGAAATAAGTGATCCTGTTCATTTCACGTTTTGGAATCATAACTATTCAGTTTGCACCATGCAGGCAGAGTAAAATAGCCTGTATGGGTTTCTGATGCTTCTTTCTCAGGTCCTTTAGACTTTTTTTTTTTTTTGCTGCAATGCAGACAAGCTAGGGATGGGATTTAGGGTACACTGCTAGTCTGCCTATATGGAGATGAGGCTGAGGGCCTTAATTCTTCTAAGATTAAAGGCTTTAAGTGAAATGAACTATAAAGGGAATAATCTTCTTCCTGTATTGTCAAGGTTGATAACTACTCTAAAGGTTGAACCTCAGTTTTAGTCTGAGTAGTCTCTGAGGCAGACTTGTCATCTTATGCATGGACTCACTTGTGAACCAAGTAATTTTAGAGCAGGATAAACAAAGGAAAGAAATTGAATTTTGTTAGAATATGCCTTTTACACTCTGTTCTTTTAGTGTGCTACTTTGTTCCACAGTCCTGTTGAATTTTTTTGCTTTCAGTCATACCTCACAGACCCTATTGCGAACTGATTAAAAGCAATAAAAACTCTTTTTAGCTGCAGACTGTGTGAGTTGCAGTGCTATTTCATGCAATTGATCAGGTGACAGAGGGGCAACAGAAAACAGGTAAAATACTATATTAGTTTAGTTTGTTTCAGTATTCCTTTGGATGACTGTTACGTAGCATAATGGATGCATGCCTGAAATGAGATTCAGTCTCTCTGTGAAAATAGAAGTTTGTATTAAGAAGACAGCAGAATATTTCCATACTAATGGACAGCTCCTATTTCTTACATCCATATATTGGGATACTGTCTGTGGGGTGACTCCATGTGCTTAATATCTGATGACACTAGAAGAGAAATGTGTTTTGATTGACTTGCCTATTCTTCAAAGTGCCAATAGCTGTGTTTAAAGCTGTGACTCTCATAAGATCTTGCTGTCTGAGGTTTTGCCCTCACCACTGGCAGTGTTACATGAATATGATCAGTAGGAAAAGCTTCACAGACCCTTTTTATTTTAAGTGCCTGATCTAATGGCCATGAAGGGCATCCTTATGAGACCAAACTAGGGATTTTCCAGTTTTAACTGAAGTCAGTGTGTTCTGGTCTGACATGTACTGCTGCATGTTGAGTTTGTGTTACAAATCAGTTAGATGTTTTTATTGCTCACTTGATTTAAGTAAAATTTTACATTGATTTATTTCTATTAATAAAGATAGTAGTGGCTCTCTACATTTTAGTGTATTGTGCGTTATTATATAAAATACTATGATAGGATAGTATACAATTTATGAATTTATGAAGTAAGAAAATTGATGGTGTTGTAAGAAGTATGTTATAGGAAATTGAAAATATTAACAAGCCATTAACAATGTTACTTTGGATTGATTGTAGCAAGAACTTTGAAATCTGCAGTTCATTTTGCATCCTATAACTTATGATATCAACATTAGATGGGCTTGTTCACTTTATGAGCTAGACAAGTGGAGTATGATGAATTATTATTATCTGAATCTTAACTTCACTTGACAGATGCTGATTTGCATAAGGTCTTCTATGCTGAACTGGGCACTTACTTTTTTACTGAATGTTTGTTGCTTTTCCAGTACTGAGGGTGTATGGTTTCCTTCTGAAGGTTGACATAGCTGCATCATGCTAAGTAAAGTGTGTGCTCACAACTGTTCCGGATGTTTGAGTGAAGAATAATCTCTCAGTGACTTTGGGGGGTTTTAGTAATGAGAACAATTCTCTGATACTTATTTTTGACTCTATGTCTCATTTCAAATGGAAGGCTCAAAGAGGCACATAGAAAAGTCTTTTTGTCCTTTAAAAAAGTACAAGAAAGAAAAGGAATATTGAAACTGTGTAATACCTTAGGTGGAAATACCTTGTACAGAATATCGTTAGAGTCCATGTCTTGATTTTGGGAGAAGAGTAAAATGTTAAAATTCAGAAGTCATATAAAATTTCAGGATTGCAGATCAGACTGGGTGGCAAAATCCTGAGTGAATCAAAATTGTCACGGTAGGAAAACTCATCTTTCCATGATCGGGGGAACTCCCAAAATAATGTAATGATTGATAATTAAATAAAGGAAAGATAATGAAATTAGAAAATAGAATATAGAAGTGCTATGTGCTACAATGACATTCAATTATCCAGCTACTCTAGCTGGAAACAAGGAATGGACTAGGGAGGCACACTAAGAACAAGTAACAAGATACAAAACACCTTTTTACCCCAGTCATTCTCTATGAGGTACAAAAGGCTTGTTCTGTGACTGAAGCAAGGAATGGGCTAGAAAAGGTAAATATCTAATTATGTGATAGTGTTTATACTCTGAGGCAGTTCTATGAAAAAATCTAAATGAAAAAAAACCTACGTATTAAATAAGCAACAGAGTTTATGTCTGGATCCCACCAAGTAGATTGGTAAGAATCTTAAAAGTTTTTGAAAATACACATGCAAACTTGAAGAAAAGCTGTGCTTTCTTAAGTGATCAGCTGTTGGTGTGAATAAGAGAAGAGACCTCTGTGGATGAAAATGGGATATTCCGCAATAAAAGTTGATACTGGAAGAAATGTTTTTTGTTATGACTTTTTTTTTGTTCTGAATTCAGTGTTCTGAAGTTCAGTGACCTGGTTATGTATTCTGGATTGAGATGAAAAAAATCCCACTGTTAAATGATTAAAGACTTATCAAATTTAAGTGCACGTATGCTGGAGAGGAGAAAAGCTTGGGGTGTAAAAGGGCAAATATAAAATTCTGCCTCCTCTGAACTCTGTACATCATGTTATACAGTAATAATACTAAAAAAATATAGACAAAATATTGGTGCCATTTACCAAAACATTAGGTGGAAGATGTGGTGTGCTGATAAGGGGGGAGGTCTGCTGTGTGTTTATTCCTACTTTTTATGAGAATAAATCTTTGAAATGTTTGATTTTTAAGCTACATTACAGAAAACACACTGAAGAGCCGATAAATTCAATGTATGTTTTTAGATATATTTCTGTTTCTTTTGCGACTATTAAAGCTGTTTGCTTCCCAAGCCACTGCTTTCCTCTAGAAAACATATTGTGATTTGCTGCAAAACCAGTTGTGAAGTCACAGAACCTACACTGAGGCATCAGATCAGGAAACAAAAATATTCAAATAACAACTGATGAACATATACACTGGATTTATACAGCAGACTATGAATTGGACCTGATTCCACTTTCTTCTAGTCTACAAATGAGCATTAAATAAACAAGTTTTTGCTTATATATTTAATGATTTCACCATATGTGACCACACAGTTGTACTATTCTATTTCTATTACATCTAATAAATGTAACAGTTTACTTATCTCTGTCATGGTAACTAATTTCTTGTGTTCTTTTTTTAGAAATGTTTAGTCCTCATTTAATTATTACTATCTATCCCTAGATAATAATTTAGAAAGAAAGAGGTATTTTTTCATGGTTTTGAAAGGATGTATTTCAGCATGAATTAATACTTGCTTTTTGGTCCTCTATTTCTACAATTTCATAGAAATCAGGTGGTTTTCGCCTTGCCATTGAATATTTTTATTGACAGGAAGCAGAATTAGGTGAGTTCCATAAAATATCTTCTTGGGTAGTGCTACAAAGCAAAAACCTAAAGTAAAAATCTCCCAAACAAAGAATATCAACCAAAAAAACTCAAGCTTTGGTGCAAAAGTGTAATTTTTATTTTGCTGTCATTGTGTTAGTATAAAGAGAGATGCAAAGCAGGAGTGCAGAATTTCAAAGCTATTATAATAGCAGGCAACATCCATTTACTATTTTTATCAGATAAATTATAATCATGCCGACTAGTCAAATATTGTTCATATGCAAAATCTTCTATTCAGACCTGTATTCCTCTTTCCTGTGACTTTTCACATACTTACTTTATTTGAATTTCCACAATACACTACAAAATATATTCAGCATTGAGTTCTTTGAACTGTGTTCAAGGGAACACCGTACTACTACAGAGAGTTTTAAGCCTGTAGTTTCCTGAAAAGCCTGGGGGAAATGGGCAAAAACCACCCAGAATTACATTCTCCTCTCAAAAACCTAAAGTAAAAATTATGCACAAATATGTTTTGATAAGGATCAAAACATGGAATACAAAAGGATGAAAGCTTTGTGACCTGTGCCATAAGCCAGCAGAGTTGGTTTAGCATAGAGTTCAGACTTTTGTCACACAGTTGAAAGTCCTTTCTAGAAACTGGCAGTTCTTCAGTCTGAAGTAACTTTTATTGTGGAAATTAATTTCAAGTTCCCACTACAGAATTAAGATACATCCTGAGGAGGTCTTTCAAACTGTTCTTCTCCCTTAAGAAAACATTTTGGAATGAGAATAATGTTACCCACACTTCCTCTGGAAACCAACACAAAGGTACATTCATACTGTGCACTTCTTTTTACAGGCTTGTAATGAAAAAGCAGGATTTTGTCTCCTAGGGCATTTTCATTTCTTCTGTAGGTCCAAGAAATACTAAGCATATAATGAGCACTGATTGCAACCTCTTGATCCATTTTTGTTTATTAATAGCAACAAGGAATCAACTTTTTTTCATATTAGACTCCTTATTAGATGCCATATGTAACTAATAATATGGGAAGACCAAAGCCGATCAGGAGTTAAATTTATCAAGAAATGTATGGGGAAACAACAGTTTTTACATGTACATAAACAGTAACAGGAACACTAGGGAAAAGATGGGCCTACTGCTGAATGAACCTGAAAAACTGATAATAACTAAAGTGTCAAAGGCAAAGATACTTAAGGCCATTTCCTCCTCAGTCTTTACTGGTAAGATCAGCCTTCAGCAACTATATTAAACTAGTCATATATAAGTCCATGGAGCTTGATGATTGGCATTCACAAGTGCTGAGGGAGTTTATGGATGTCATTGTGGGGACACTCAGCTACCTGCGGAACATCATGGCGATCAGGAATGATTTCTGGAGACTGTAAGAGAGCAAATGTCACCCTTATCTTCAAGAAAGCAAAGAATAAAAATCTGAGAACTACTACTGGTCAGCCTCAGTTTAGTGCTGAGGAGGACAATGAAGCAACTAATCCTGGAAATCATTTCTAAACATGAATAAGAAGTAGGTGCTCAGGATTAGTGACTGTTGACTTATGAATAAGAAACCACGCTTAACCACGTTGACAGTCTTCTACAATAAGATGATTTGCTCGGTAGGCCAAAGGAGAGAAGTAAATGGTTTTTTACCTTGATTTTAGTAAATTCCTTGACACATTTGCCATGAAATACTTAGGTAAAATTAAACAGGTATTGATTAGATAAGTAGACAATGAGGCGGATTGAAAGCTAACAGAATGGCTGGTCCTGGAGGATGGTGATCAGTGACACAAAGTCCAGTTAGAGGCAAGTCACTAGTAAAGTGCCCCAGGGGTCAAGAATGGAGTCAATACTGTTTGACATCTTCATTAATGTGCTAGATGATTAGGCACAGCGTGTGCTCAGCTAGTTTGCAGACAATGAAAAACTGTGAGAAGCAGCAGATATACTAGTTGGGCATGTTGCTATTCAGAGGGACTTTGATGCGCTGGAGAAATGAAAAGAGAAGAATCTCATGAAATTCAACAGTGGGAAATTCCAAGTCTCTCATTTGGAGAGGAGTAATCCTGGGCACCGGTACCCACCAGGGCTGACCAGCTTGAAAGCAGCTCAGCAGAGAAGAACCTTGGGATCATGGGGGACACCATGATGACCATGAACCGGCCAGCGTGCCTGTGTGGCAAAGATCACCAACAGCTTCTCAGACTGTGTGTGAAGGAACATTGTTGCCAGTAGGTAAAAAAAGGTGGTCTTTTTTTCTCTGCTTGGCATTGATCAGACCAACTCTGGGAGTGTTGCGTCCAGTTCTGGGCTCCCCAGTACAAGAAAGATATGGACTTAACTGAAATCAGTTCACTGAAGGGCCACAAAGATATATAAGCAACTAGAGTATCTGCCATACAGAGTGAGGCTGAGAAAGCTGGTACTGTTCAGCATGAAGTAAAGAAGGCTCAAGGGGATCCTATCAGTTTATAAAAGTACTTGATAGAAAGGAATAAAGGAAAGCTCTTGTCAGTGGTACCTAATGATAGGACAGGAAGAAGTGGATGCTAATTTAAAAATATGAAAATACATCTGAACACAAGAAATTCCATGATTCTGTCGAAACAGCCATACTGACCTAGGAAAAGAATAGAAAATCTTTCTTATACAGGTGCTTCATCATCATACCATTATTACTTCAATTTAATCCAAAACGGAATTCTTCTGTTGAGTTCATTTGTGGCACTCTGGAAGAACTCAGTGAGCTCTGATATAGTGTAAGACTAAAAATCATTTACATGAAGAAGAACAACAATCTATGTTCATCATCTCATTACTGTAATAAATGGATATTTTATGACAACAATAAAAGATGGAGCCATTGCTCCATCTATGCATTGACAAAAGAGGACAAGCTAAAATATGAATAACCCTATTTATGGTTAGTAGTGTTCTTGCCACAGAAACTTGGTCAAAACTTCAATCAGTCCTGTACATAACACATCAATCAAAGGTTTATCCATCTCTAGTCTTGTTAGGGTAAAGATCCTGTTCTCAGGAGCCATCCAAAATTAAGGGTAGGTAGTAAGGGCAGTTCATGTGCGTTCTGCTGAATTACAAGTGACACGCTGGTGTAGCACACGGATATCATTAAATTTGTTGCCAGGACCTTCTGCCTTGTTCATCTTTGTTGCATATAGATCTAAAAGCCACAGTGTTAATTATATAACATAGGAATTATATTTTTCCTTGTCGTTTTCATAAAGTCTACATACAGGCCAAAGCCAGGAAAGAGATTAGGCCTTTTGTATAGCAAATAACAGTCCAGAAAGCCACAGCTTTCAATGCAAATTTTAACTTGAAGCTTCACTGAAGTAAAACTAAGAACAAAAATTGTTCTCACTTCTAATGTTTGGTGTGTAGGGTTTAGACAATGTCCAATGGATCTGAAAATCTAATGTAATCTTCAACAAATTACAAGCAAAGAATGAAAAAAAAAAATGAAAGAACTGCAAGATGAAAGCATGAGAATAAATCAGAATTAATTACGTGAACAAATGAATGAATTGAGTAAATTTAAAGACACAATTATATGACAAATTATGCTGAAAATTAAATTGCTCACTTAACGAGAAGCAGCTCCCTAGAGGCTGCTTATGTTGTGCAACAGTATCCTGAAAAACACAAATGTAAATGGTCTTTGCCTTGCTCAATAGATTTATGTATACGGAGAACCAGTTTGATTACTTTGCTGACTGAACTTTTAGTAGCTTATCTCTTAGCACTGAAGTGCCAACACACAATTTGGGAAGGTAGGATGGATCATTAACAGGAGTCTTGACTAAATTTAGATTAATTTGGTGAAACTCACTGCTAAAGGTCATCAGCATAGATACCCATGATGTCTTAACTTCTACTTTCCATGGCTCTGCTAAGCATGCACTTTTTATGTTGCATAGTGCTTTTAAGAAATCAAAAATTACCAATGAAGTTGAAAAATATTCTGAAATATAAAATATTATCTGTCAACTTTGTTAGATTTATAGTATAATATAGTCCTAATGCTACTGTGAGATAGTTCTGCATACTTACATGTGTGGTATTTATCTATATGCATATTTGCATCTGTGTATCTTTGTTGCATAAAAATGAAACAAGGCAGTATTTAAGATAGTTTTGATCTGCTTGTATAACACATAAATTGAAAACAAAACTGAAGCCTGTAATTAGTGATTTAGAAGTAGTAAGAAGAATCTAAGTGAAACAAAGTATTGTTGATCATTGTTATGAGAAACAGAGGAAGAAAATCAACAGTGAAAAACTGTATAAATGAAACCTCTAGGAAATAAAAATGTGGGTTTGAGCTTCTGAGGGAATATACTGTAAATAGCCATGCACTACAAAATTTGAAGCTGTTAAGCAGTAGCTGAATTTTCCATTAACACTTAAATAACACTGGTTATTTTTAGATATTTCTTATGGTAACACTGTCTCTCAGAGATTGGGGAACAGCAGAATAAAGTAAGAACGGTTCATGTTCTGAAAGACAGAGTTCAGGCTTCTACAGAATAGGAGTCATCTCTTGAGTGTTTTCTGAATTGTTTTTCTCTTCCAGCATAACATTTCTTCCCCTCTGGATATCAGATTCTAGCTGTTCCCTTAGATCAGATAACAGAAAAAAAAGAAATAAAGCATGAAAAGGGTAGGAGAAAGACCTGTAGGAGGAAAGTGTGCTGCTGTTATAAGGATTGTCTGACGCTATAATGAAGGATTGAAGGAGAGGGTGACAATCTGTCTTCTGGTGCTTTCAGATGAGGTTTGGCAGAAGAGACAAGATGACAGAGCTCTTCCATCCCTATACAAAAGTTCCCTTTTTCTTGTGTCTAGGCTCTAGAGGAAAGACATCCACGAGAGATTAAATAAAAATCATCAAAAGATAAAATAATCAGAAATTTTAATATTGTCATAGGCAAGGATTTTAGTGTTTGTGGAACCATTGTTTGGTTTTTAATTATTAATGAGTATAGGCTCTCATATAGATCAATTGTAGCTGTATCAGTTGTCCTGTGTTTGAAAACTAAGAGAATTACTACAGTAAGAGATAAAAGTTTTGTTCCAAGCCTTGTGTAATTAGAAAAAGGAAGCTACTGTGATCTCTAATGTCCTTTAAGAAATCCTGTGACTGAGATACCTTTACCAGAAGCATTAATGAAGCATTATTAGTCAAGAACGTTGTGTAGTCCTACTGATTGAAGCATGATCCCCAGCAGTTTTTCTGCACTGATGTCTGGTTCTTCTTATCTGACATGAGCAAGATGAACTAGGCTATGAGTCACTTGAAGGAATGAATCAGAATTCAGATTCAAAAGGCATGGGCTCAGTTGCAGGGGTGAGTAAGAAATCTACATCTGAAAATTCACAATAAGGGCTTGTGGCACTTCGGTAGGACAATTCTTTGACCTTACTCAGAAGCTGGATTTTAGATGCATCTGATTATACCTGAGGAGGAATAAAATGACATAAGAATGGTGAGGAAGAAAAGTACTGAGTCCCAATTAAAACAGTTCTTTCTTTTGAAACTCAATAGCTTGAAATACCCAATATTTGCAAGGTTCAGTTCACTGACAGAAGAGTGAGAAAAATACTTTGTTATTCCTGGCTAATAACCTCTCATAGCTCTTTGGCCTTGGTAACTGCTTCCATGTTGTGTCAATGCAGACTTGCAGTAAACACTTAATTAGGTTTCAGGGATACATTTTTTTATTGATTTGGTTTTTTGAACTGTTTCAGGTGACACTAGAAATAAGGCTTTTTTCTGTCACAGGCAGTGGTTGGCAATAGTATGACCTATATGAAAAAAAAATTGTGTAATACTGTAACTGTATGTAGTGACAGAAGCCATGGTTTTGCAATGAGTCAGCCATTTTATAATGGTATTTCTGTATGGATTAAGTGCTTTGTAATTCTGAAAAAATTATGCTAATGCAGGCAAACACATCAGTTTTCTTTCCTAGGTCATACTCAAAGGAATCATAAATAAGAAGAATGCATAATGCACATTGAAGTTGAGTATGGGTTTGTTATCTGAGTTCCTTCCTATTTATATGGAATGTAAAATGTGTAAAAAAGGAGCCATAGCAAAGATCATGATTTTGTTCAATTTTCTCTTTGATCAACATATAGCTGGTCAGCTGTACTTGTGAAAACAAGCTATACTACTTAAAATGATCTTGCAGGGAGCACAGGCTGTTGCCTTCACATGCAGTACCACATGTGAGGAAAGATTCTGCTGCCTGGTACTCGATTCTGTTGCAAACATTCTCCCAAGGACGTTGAAGAGTGCTTTAATGTCACAGTTCTGGCTTACATTCAAAATATTCACCTTTAAGTTTGTGGTCAGACTGTTTCAAAAGGTTGAATGCCCATGTTGATATTTCCCTGGATACTTAGTTGGATATGTTGGATGTTAGAGAAAGTGCTGAGTGATATATTCTGAATCAAAAATTGTTCTGAAACTGAAAATGAAGTCGTAATGGAAAATGAACTTATACACATGCAAGGTGGATGGACTTTTTTTGTGAGTTTTTGTGGGTTTAGTTTTGTGGGTTTGGGGTTTTTTGCTTGTTTTGTTTTTGTTTGTTTTTGTTGTGGTTTTGGTTTTGTTTGCTTGGTGTTTTTTTTGGAACTGAATTAATACATAAGGCACAGCTTCTCTGAAGGCTGAGTTGTACAGATTTCTTTCAGGTCAAGTACTAAAAAACTCATTAAATTATTCTTGTCTTCCTGAAAGAGATTGATTTGTGGATGTAGAACCAGAAGGACTCTTTGAGGTCATGTACTCTCACACATGAAGAGAAACAAGCTTGGGTTTCTGGTCTTAATTATGGACATTTTAACTGGTATAAATATTTATCAGGAAGAATAATGTCCAGAATATCCATGTGATGTTTGTCTCAGAAGTAGTCTAAAAAAGTCTGAGAGTACAATTATTTCTCTCTTACTACAATTGAATTAGTAACTCTGCAAACAAGTTACTGTTCATCCCAAAAGTGAAAGGTTTTTTTTAGGAAAAGTAAAGAAATTATGTATTCTTTTACATAATATATTAATATTTTAATATATTAAAAGATACAAGCTAGTGGCTTAATAAATAATGATAAATATTTTGAGAAGGAAATTAGTTAGGTCTTTGAAGCTTCTTATTAGAGTGTAGGCTTTTGTAAGACTCAAACATTGTGGAATCCTTCATACCTAATAATGTAATGATATACAAACACTTATTAGAGTTATTTTTTTTATTCTCTATTGGATGCCTTTAGAAATTGTATCAACTTGTTAGTTTGGGGGACCCACTAGATTCCTTATGGAATTACAATGCATCTTCTTATGCCAGTCAAAGCTATGCATATTTGAGGGTTAAAAGTATAAAATTAATCATGACTGTTATACTGCAAAATTTTCTCTGTGTTTGGTAAACAAAAGATGAATAAAGTCACAGAATACTTTTCTGTGGCTTGTACATTTATTTCTGGGACAAAATGTAATTTTTCCCACATGATCTAACTTGAACTGTATATAAGTCCAACAGCCATCATTGCTAGCTTTTTCACTGAATTGTCTACATAATTCTGCATGTCATCTTAATGTTGTTTATATAGGTTCACCTATTTGAGCATATACATATATAATCATTGTCTTTTAAAAATTGGAAAGAGCAAGAGGAGAGCTTTTTGGAACAACGGTCCAATAGCCACTGTTCACTAGTATGTTTTTTCTGATTTCACTCATATACTGCCAGTGGTTTGAGTTTTGTGCCCACATAGCATTTCTTGACAAAAATAAAGGAGCGTATGTTATGCTGAATATATATGAGAAATAGAGGTGTGACCAGCATGCTGAGTAGAGGTTTTGGATTTCTTTTTTTTTTTTAAGAAAAAAAGCCACCTGTACAAAGAACATTAGACAATGTGGATAAGGTTTTAAAAAAAGACCACCAAACCATCAGTATTTTGACATCACAATCTCAGTGTATTTTTGCTGTGATAAGGAACATAGTGTGCTCTGTTCTGATAATGTTGTGGGCATTAAAAAATAAGCAACCCTAATGTAAAGATAATCCTCAAGAAAATCTCAATACATCAAGGGCAAATACAGCAAAGGTAACATGGTGTTTAATTATTTCGGACTAGCACCTCAAATTTTACTGAATCACTTCTGCCCTTGGATACTGGAGCAGCATGCTGGTTGCCTGATAGAAGCCTACCTGGTGTAGCCTGGGAAAGCTGATTTGTATGGAGTTTCTCAGTGCCTTTTCTAAGTGGCATAGTTTCATTAAAAAGTCATTTTACACTGTTGAAAAAAGTCGGTAAAAGGAACTAAATTACAGGGAACACTTCAGTCTTTAGTGACAGAACTATTTTCCATTGGGGACCTTCCACTTCCGCAGATGCAGTACCTGGAACAGAGAAGAATTTAATTCTACTGTTAAGGTTACAGTTAATAATACAGGTAATAATTACAACAGTGAAGTTAATGATCTCATTTTGTGCAGGCCTAGATACTGTAAAATGCTGCTGACTATTACCTGGATACATCAGATACTCGGTAATAGAATTTCCTTAAGCTGGTCTGTGGTAGAGAGAAAGAGAAACACTGAATATAAACTCAGATTTTTAGTACAAGAGTTGTATTTTGACTATAAAACGAATAATTTTTTTTGACATTATTATTGACAATAAATGTTCTTCCATCTGTATCTGTAAGGTCAGGCCAATTATCTTGACAACTATCTGTCTTAGTCCTATTTTAGGAAAAAAAATAGAATTGAGATGAGTTATGACAGTTTTTAATAATACAATGTCTTAATTTGATTGTCTTCATTTTAGAGCTCACCTTCTCTTAAAAAACCTGTATTTTATCTAGGAGGGTAATTTTGGCAATATTCAAACCTCTGTATTTTTTTAGTTCTTATTGTTTGATTCTTATCATCAGGAAGTCCCAGAGGTTCCCAAGCAATGTTCAAGGATGAACGCTAATTTACATAAGCATATGTAATACTATATCATGTAGTTGTTTCCAATATTAAAAAAAAAATATGTTGGGGTCACTAGAAATGTCTATCCTAACACACACCAAAACCTTTGGATGTGATTCTTTGAGGAAAAAAAAGTAATTTGGAATACTGCAGTTTCTATTTGGGCAAGCAAGACCAAAGTTCTACATATCTCTATATGCTACTGCCAAAATCAAACTCTCAGAACTGTGAATCTGGATTAGAAAAGCATGAGACTAAAATAAAAATCAGAAGACAGAAAGTTGAATAATTAAATAGACATTGTACATGCGCGCATACATATATATATATATACAATAGGTATACATTACAAAACATTATAAATTCTCTAAAATATATTTTAGTTTTTTACAATTAGTCTTCAGTTTTGGAAATGAAATTTAAACTTCTTAACAAAGTTTTTTTCAATTGATTTTTCAGAAACTGTTAAAAAAAAAGTAATAATTTTTGGGGGGATAAAAGTATTTGGATGTGTTAATATGCTTTTTCAAACAATATTCTTAAAGAATTGTCATTGTTACCTTACATATTTATGTATGATGAAAAATTTTCTCTCCAAATGAGTTTATGCTATAGGCTCTCAGTTCAGTAAAACAACTTTTTACTGATAAACTATCTTGTTTAAGTCCTACAAAAATAAACAGACATTCTGTCTGTTAAACTGCTCCTTCTGGTGCCTGAAGAGAGGCATCAGACATGAGGAGAAGCAGCAAAAGCAGCAGGAAGCTGAACTGAACTGGTCAAGCTGGGAAGAATTAGAGCGAAATCACCTATAATCTTAAAATTTTATTCTGTACTGTGGTTTGAACCATGTGTCTATTCCCTCTAAAGTGAAAGGTCAAGATGTAAATCAGTCCCTTCACCTGCAAACAGCAAGTTAAAAAAAAAAAAAAAAAAAAAGATGGTCAGTCATAAGAATTGAAGAAGAGAAAATATTTTTAGCAGAGCCAGGCCTAGATTTCTGTTGAAGACTTATATTGTTTTCCCATTTTTTTCCCTTAAGAATTTTTTAGTTACATTCTCCATTGTAGTAAGACAAGAATTAACACAATAACCATAAGTGCCAGATTTCTAACAAACATTCTATGTGGTCTCAGTCCAAAGAGTAATTCCTTTGCTCCTAATGGTGCTTGTCTAAGACAATTGAGGCAATCTGAGGTTAATTGGGTGTGCGAGGCTCAGGGGAATTTGTGACTTTCTCTAAATCCTAGAGATGGTAATTTTTGGTGCTAGGTTTGGGTTTTTTTTAATTTTTCTGAAGGATTATTATGCCATAGGCATAGGCATACTAATTTCAGGAGATTTGCTTACTGGAAATGCCTTTCCAAGACCGGTGAGAAAACACTGAACAGATTTTTTGACAAAGATTCAATAAACCATTTTACTTAATATATACTTTGTATATATTTGCATGTGATATACATAAGTGTATATCTAAGATAGATATAGGTTATGTGTATATATATATATATATACACATAATGTTGTGCTGGGTGCAGGTCCCAGGTGCTGGCAACAAGAGTGAGGGTCGGGTGGAGCTGTAAGCAGAGAAGAGCACAGAGGAGCAAGGAGCAACAGAGAGGAGCTGTTATGGACTGACAGCAGCCCCTAATTCCCCATCCCTCTGAGGTGCTTAGGGAGGAGGTATAGGAGTGGAGAGTGAAGTGGTGGGATGAAGGTGAGTCTGGGGAGAAGCTGGAGAAGAAGAAGGTATTTTAGCTTTTGTCTTTGTTTCTCATTTAACTTTGTTTCTCCATTCAACTGTGTAATACGAAAGATAAATTAAATTAGTTTTCCCCAAATCAGGACTGTTTTGCATATGGTGGTAATTGATCAGTGATCTCCCAGTCTTTGTCTCAACCTATAAGATCTTCCATCTTATTTTTTCCCACTGTCCTGTTGAAGGGAGTGAGTGATTGGCTGGATAGGCATCTGGTAGCTTGCCAAAGTCAGTGAATCACAACTTTGTAATGAAAACTAGTAGAGGAAATCTTAATAGCAATCTGACAAATTTTTTAAAGACACATTCAAAAGACTAATTTCAACAGTGATGATCCTAAGTCCTCTATTTGCTGGCCAGTATCTTCTGCTTTCAGCCCTGACTGTTAAGGGTTAAGTATGGTTAAGTAGGTAAACATGGGTGTGCTGTATTCTGAAATTTTAAATAAACACAATAGAATGAAACTGTCATTTTGTGGAAAGGTAGAGGTGTTGCAGCAGAATGAGGACCCATCTGATTAAGTTGAAGCAACCTCTTTGGATAGTGCTTTTCAGGATGATACTGGAATTACTTGAGTTGAAGGCAGTCTTGTTCAGAAAAGCTGTGTTCTTGTTGATGCACCTTCGAATTAAATACTCGTTTTGTCTTCCATCACCTCTGCTGTCGAATACATTGTTGAATAAACAATAAATTGTATATACAGTTCCACCAAGGCTGTAGGTGATGGGGGAATAGAATCAACAAAATTATGGAAAGAACAGAGAAACGATACAAACACTTGTTCACACTGGGTAATTTATACTTTTGTCCTGTTTCTTATAGTAAATATCCAAAACCACTGCAATCACTCTTTCAAATTATTACTGATGAGCTCTTAAATATTGAAATAATGTGTATCTATTAAAGTCTGTAACTATTTTATTTCTGAAGAAATAAACCAGTTAAGCTATTCAATAAAATATTCTATGTTTTTTCTAATTATTAAGAGTATTGTGCATTCACTAATTATATGACATTTTAATCAAAATTAGTGCTGTATAGAGTGACAGCTAAGTGCACATACATTTTAACAAAAAAAAGGCCCTGACAGTAAAGTCAGAGCTACACTAAGAAATTAACACAGACCTCTTGAACTGCTGATCTCTTGAAAAGTATTGTTTTCCTTTGTACTAATCAAGAGACTAATCTGTAAACCTGCACATTACAGATAAGACAAATATTTCCTTTTGTCTTTTTAATTCAGGAGTAGGCTTTCCAGAAGACATGCAAGGCCCATGACTAGATAAAATTTAACAGCTAGAAATAGTTACACTGATGTCATTGTTTAGGGAAGGTACTCCCCAAAGTAGTTCCCACACTGAGACTCTCCAAACTGCCCACTTGCTTCTCCTGCCCCTCCCCCTGCAGTTGGTTGGAGAGGAGAACTGGAGGCACAAAACATCGTGGACTGAGATAAGAACAATTTACTGGAGACAGTAATGAGATAGGAAAACAAACAGTAACACAAATAGTAATATTCAGAGATCTTTGTTGGAAAAAAATTTAGACATTATTTAGCAGAAACACTCGCCATTGTTAGATACAAGGTACATGATCACTTTTCAAGGTTGCTAAATCAAATTGTATTGTACAAAGCACTTTAATATCTTATTAATGTGTAGTTTTAATGTTTGACATTCATGACTCAACAATATATTAAGGCAAGTTTGTTGTTCTTTTTTTTTTAAAGAATTGCCATAATTCTGATAGGAATTCTGTCCATCTGCTTTTATACAAGCTGATACTTTTACAGGATTTGTGATCCAGCTACACAAAGAGATTCATGCTTTGAAACATAGTTTGTAGCCACGGTTGAAAATAAACCCAATATAATACCTGATACAGAGAAAAAGGGGGATTATTTGTGATTAATTTTATTGAATTCATATTAATACTACATATATGCTTACTGTTGGGTGGGTCTTCTTTCCATTGCTAAAAATCCATAGTATTAATTAACGCTAGCGCAACAAATTTATGTTTTCTTTTGTTTGAGGAGCCCTGACATTAGAATAAAGACACCAGACAGGAGAAATTATTCCCTGTGCATTATGTTAAAGCTTATGCACCACCTGGTGGTTTTGAGAGGTGGTTCTGTCTCACAAATTACATCTGAACAGCTGGTTTCTCAAGTCAGAGGCAGTCCAGCTCTAAACTGCCACGATAGCACTGTATAATGTGTCTGTGTGTCTGGCATTGCTTGATGGAGAGGAAAGATGATGAACTCTGAATTCATACAGAGGTCTTCATCTCGTGCCTTTGCAAATAATTTGTTGGTGTTTTTTTTCTGGAGTTGCTGTTATTTACAGAGGACATAATCATTCACTGCCCTTTCCTCCTCCTCCTCAGTCTCCTTTCCAGAAACTGCACATGTCCAAGATAGATTAGGTTAATAATCTCAACCACACTTATTCCACCAGTTTCTTATTTGTGAACCATTGCGTAGAATTGTATTTTTTCCCCCAAAGGCTACTCTTTATTCTCATTGTTTATTTTTTCTGCTTTTCAGTTCAGTATCTGCTTATATATATTTCTAAGATATGTCCTCTTTCCTGTATTAATTATCTGTTAAGTGAGTAAGAGGACATGGGTAACAGCCTCACCACGATCACCTAGAGCCGCATCTTACCTTTATACGTGCAAAGTAATCAGCAAAAGGCAATGTGTAATATAATCCTCAGTCAAATAAACACAGTTATCAGTAATGTCTTTTTGTGCTGGCAACATCATGCTATTTATTCCTCACAGTAAAGCTCATTTTTCTCCCTCTTGTTATTCTACAGCCCCACTTTCAGTATTCCATGATAGACTCCTCTTATGCAGTTTTCCTTCCACAACTCCTGACACTTAAAATTTTCCAAAGCCTGACTTTTATCATTTTTTTTAACTGAAATAAAGAATTTTAAAAAGTTATTCCACAAAACTAAGTATTTTTATTCACCTGAGTGTATAAAAATTCTAAACAAAAAAAGGAAAAAAATAGGAAGAAATCTTTAAAAATATTTCTTCAGATCTAGTCTGCGAGAAGATGCCGGACTAGAAGTAAAAAGTAAAGAGATACAGAATATGTTTGAGATAGGCCTGTATATAAATCAGAAGTTACCAGAATATATTTGCAGGATAGCTGTGTGACAGATGCTAAAACAAGAAACAAACTCAAATTATGCTGCACATACTCTTCAAGATAATCCATTAAAAGTTAAATCAGAGAAGTGTAGAACTCAAGCAGTAATGACTCAGTAATTTCAAAGCCTTGATTTTTTTTTATTCACTTGTTCTGGATTCTAAGGTTTTTTAAAGTGTTCTTCGCCAGAGACTTGTATTTCAGCTTACTTGTGCTTTGCATTCAGAATCAAAACAGTATTTCTTTTACTTTCAGGAACAATCTTTTTTCTGAAATGGAAAAAGTGAACTCAGAACTAGTTTCAATGCAAAGTATTCATAGTTACTGCCCTCATATGTTTTATGCAGAGTTTGCTTACTATTAAAATCTCAAGAAACACAGAAATATATGAAAGATATTCCTCTAAGCCAAATCATAAGGCCATATATTATTCTAACAGTTTCTTTTTGGTGCCACAAACCATTTCAAAATAAGGCTATTAAATTGTTTTATAACTTCCTTGCAATTTATTTCAAGATTGAAAGAAGATAAATGATAAATTATCTGTCATGCTGGATGTGTATATTCCATGTGTCAATAAAGAAAATAATTTAAATAATCTGGCAGGTATAAGCCAAATCTACTATGCTACACTTTTGTTGTTGTTGTTGTTTTTAAACAACAGCAAAAAACAACTGTTTCCTCTGGACATTTGCGATGTTAGAGTGGTTTTTACTCTCCTGTACTGTGTCCTCAATACCACAAGTCTTAACAAACAGGAGGCAGAGGATAAATATAGAAGCAATGCTCAGATGATGCCGTTTACATGAACTGCAATGCCTCAGTTAAGGATTTAACAATCCTATGTCTTTAAGAGTGGATCTAACTGGACAGCAAGATATCAGGGAGAAGAAGAAAAGTGGGTACTTTTCCATTCTGCAAATTTTTTTTAACACCAGATGTCATTAAGTGATTTGCCTGCTTAGTAACCTTTGAGTATATATATAATATACCATTTTCCATTCACAGTTGTTTTTAGCAAAGTGTGCTATTTAAGAATACTCTACTTAATAGAGTACTTGTTTACTTTGATTCTGGCTCTTACTACCTTTACTGAGGGTAAACAATAGTTTTGTGGGGTTTTTTCATATTTTTTTCATCTGTTCTTTTTCTCCCCGGTCCTATCAGTGATTTGCTTTTTTGCTACCAAATGCCTATATGTCTTTTGATGAAACTCTCCTAACACCAACCTGCCTGATGATAAACTAGAGTTCACTGTTTTATTTGTGGAAGTAGATTTATTTTTCCCCATGTGTATCTTTATATTAATCTATAATGTTTTTTCACAGCTCATTTTGTCATTTCATTGTTTGGGCCCTTAAGAGCCTTCAACAATTTGTTGCACTGCTTGCCTCTTATCCGGGTTATTGATGAGTACGTCAGACAACACAGGGGCCAGAACGAGTTCAAGCACAGGCTCTGGAGGAATTCCGTTGGTGATACCCTTCCCACTCCCCTCCTGCATTATGCAAAATAATTCTTTACTCCCACAGTCTGAATTAACACTTTTCAATGCAGTGGCTGCTTAGAAGCCTGAAGTAAGGAGCCATACCTAAAACCTTATGGAAATCTAAGGAAGACACAGGAACTTGGTCACTCATATCCAAATGTGATGAAGAGTCAGGTGACTCTGTAAGTTTTGCAACACTGGTTTCTATAAAAGAAAGTACTATTGTCCCTTCCCAGTACAGCTTTCACCCGGATGTCCAAAAGTCTTTTTATTTCTTTTTTTATTCTTTATCTTTTTTAATACCCATTATCAAGTCTGAAGTTCTTTAATTCCTGTGTAAAACTAATATTCACATTTGCCTCCCTTCGGTCCCCAGGTATCAAGTAATTTTCATTGAGAGGTTATACATCATCATTAGCATTCTTTTCTTTTTTTTTTTTTTTCTTTCCTTGACTTCTTGTTAAATCCTTGCATGAATATCATCTGATTCCAATCATGGCTATTGTGTGAGTAGCATATGTTATTAAATGTTAGTATTACATTCCCTTAAAAGGTCAGCATATATGTCTTGCATGCATTTATTTATAGGCCGAGGACCCAGATCCTTTCTGGTAAAAAATTGTCCCTAGACAAACCCATGACACTTATACAGCCTTGTATACAATTTCAGAGCTAAGTTATATGCACTCAGTGAAAATAGAGAATGGTGTTAGGAAAAAGTAGCCTCCCCCATTATGCACACAGACACTCAGAGAGGGAAAAAAAGAAATGATGCAGTGCTCTGCTCACTCATGTTATTATCATAGTTCCTTAATACTTGTACTAGATGCTGTCAATTATTTTTAATGACATAAAAATTGGCGCAGTAGAAAACTAGTTTGAGGGTGTAGCTGTAGATAAGAGAGCCCATGCTGACTTGTAGGGATAAATTCACTTTCCATGCACTATACCTTTCTTTGATGGAATCATTTATTGTATTCTGGTGTAATTTTCTGCCTTCAGGTGTAATTTAAGCAGTGAACATGTTTCTTTATACACACACCCACACAGAAAGAAATGTGTAGACTTTTTTTTGTAGCTTAAAGAAATGAGAAGTAGAGAATTAAGTGAAATGGTAATATTGGATCCAACCCACTCTGCATTTAAATGTAAAAGAGAAATGTATTTACTTTATCTTATTTTAAGTGGATTGTCTTCACAATTTCATAAAGATGAATTCACTGTTTTATTTGTACTTTGTACAGCAAAGCATGAAAAGCTTCAAGTGTTTTCCAGGTCATAATGAAAAAAAAAAAAAAGAGAAAGAGAAAAAATCTAGTTTATTCAATATTTAATTAAAGCTTTAATTTTCAAAATATAAGAGTACAAAATGTCTTGGTTTTATTAATTGAAATCATTGTGGGATGGAGAGGAAAAAAGACATTTTTGATGCTTTAATTTACAGTAATAGAAGACAAGTTTACAACACTCTCTAGCCAACAATAAACTTACTACTTTTGTCTCACTAATGTCTGAGAAAATTAGTTTTCTCACCAGTCATGTTTTTCAAAAAATGCCTTATTTAGAAATAACAAAATTGCATAGGGTGCTAGATGATTTTAAATCACATATATTTGTTCTGAATTACAATTTTTAGTTCCATTTATTCCATGACTTTAAGAATCAGCTTGTTAGGATTCACTTCGGAGGTAAATTCTCACTCATTAAGCACGGAATGCTTAAATGTAGTAGCTCGTTTCAGGTTCAAGGTGCTCCATTTCACAAAGTAAGCAGAGAGTGAATAAGTAAGACTCTCAGTAATCCTTAAAGCCATGTTTGACACGTTAATTATACAACAATTGATGTAAAACTGCTGCAGGTGGCAGCTCTGAAAGAAAGGGCATAGTGGCTGTAACTAACACAAAGGCAAAATTGGAGCTGTAAATCCCTTGAAACAATACTTATTTGTTTCATGAGAAGCTTTTTTTCAACATGAAACAGTTGTGACTTTTGCCTCATATATCCATATATATATATATATATATATATTTTTAAATTGAATACACGTAGTAACCCCAAAATTAAAGAATAAGGTCGTGAGGTACAAAAAATATTTTGACAGTACCTAATTGTATTCATATTGTATGAAGCACATGTATGTTTCTGAAGTTATATTGGTTGACTATCATATCCAAAGAAAGAAACTTCAGGGTGAGAATTTTTTTACTTTACAATTTTCTAAAGTTCTGAAATATGCGTAATTATTTTTCAAAGAAATTGAATAGACAATCAAGCGTCAATGCTTTGGAGTTACCAAAATCAAATGGAAAACTAAATTTGAATAGGACCAACACAAAAAATAGTAGTTCGGGTTCAGAAATGCTGTCCTCTATATAAAAATTTAGGGCATTTGTGCTTATCTATACCTACTAAAAATCTAGCCTAGAGTTTTATACATAAAGAAAAGATGAGAGAGAAAAATTGCTGAAAAGAGACAAAAATAGCTGACCATTCATACTTTGGTCTGAAACATTCTTCTCTATGTAGAAGTAAGACAAAGATCAATACAAAGTATGTTAAACAGCTGATTAATTGTCTTTTTCTTTGTTGTCTCTCTTTTCTGAAACAACATTTATGTTCCTAAATGCTGTATTATCTTTAAAGCTAAGGGGGTTTTATGTGCACAAGAGAAAAGAAAATGTCTTTTTAAATTGCCCAGTACCTCTTTTTCCTTTTGAAATGTTTTCTTTTCTCCTCCACCATCTATCAGGGTACTCATAAAACAAATCGGATTTTAGGATTAAAGGGAAATGAAGGGTCAGAAATAATGCTGTGTGCATAATCTGACTACTTATGTAGCCCAAGCTGTGTAAACAAATCAGCAAATTTGAAGTCTTTGAAGAAAGAACTCAACAAACACTGCCTGAATATACACTGTATCTACTAAGCCAACTCAATTATAAAAACTATTGTATATCCAGCAAACAAGTAAGCACAAAAATTAAAATGAAATTCAGTGTTTTCTGGGTAGGTTGGTTTGTTTATGAGCAGGACGGGTAGCTCATGGTGAGACTATCATTGAAGATGGACCACTGACTTGGGTTTCAGTCAGGTAAGTCTTTCTAGCAAGACACACTGATGTTAATGATAGCATAAAAGACAGCAAACTGATAGAAAACACCATGCTCAAACTGGCAGGAAAAGGCAGTTTCACTCCTCAAACCCAGGAGGCAAGCAGAGAGACACCATGTGGTAACAAACCTGGCAGAGGTGCAGGGAAGAGATGAAGATGGTAACAGTGAATTAATTAAAAGACAACAGTCATCAAAGCAACACTTCATCTCACACTGAGATGTTTAGCTCAGAAAAAATGCCATAGCACAGAAATTAAACACTTAGCCTGGAGAATTATTTGGGAGTGTTGTTTAGTAGATACAGTTCAAATTTAGTGCTTTCACAATACAATTACTGATAAGCTAGAGTCTCAGCCAAATCAGTGTGTGACAAATATGTCATTAGAGGTTTCATACAACCCAATCACTTTGTTCCTAGAAAAAACGATGATTCATATTCAGACTGTTGACATTCTTATTTAGCTGTTATAAGTGTGGCAAAAAGTCATATGCTACAGCCTTTTAAATGTAAAAGACAAATTAACGGTTGCTTCTTTATAAAAAAGCAACAAGATTGAACTTTTTCCAGCTCTCACCAATGCATCACATCTGTTTCTTTTATCTATTTTATTAATTTCTGCTATCAGTGTTTTTTTCTTTTGCTTCTGCAAAATACAGCAAGTGGTTATTTTTCGTGATCTGTTCTATCACCTCATAATTCATTTCTAGCTGTATTCTCAGTTAGTGAGTTGTTGGCTTATTTTCTGTTTAAAATTCAGAGGAGACTGAGGCCTAATGAAAATTTTGGTACTCAATCACTGGTTTATGTATTCAGGCTGTCTTTTTTTAAGATAAATTCTTCAGGCACCATATTCTATATAACTCATCTACCAGGCTTTCAGCTATTCTACATGCTGTGTAACATGAGAGTTTTTTCCATAGGAAAAACCAGTTTTCCCCTTTGCAGTTTCATTGTGGTTCTGTGGCAGCTTTTACAATATCTATCATGGAAAAAGAAAGCTTACTTACAGAGCTGTAGTGGGTTGATTTGGATTTTGGGTTTGTTGTTTTTCTTGGTTGGTTTTTGTTTGTTTGTGTTTATGGTTTTGGGGTTTGTTTTGGGGTTTTTTGTGATCTATGACAGAAATTAGGGAATCTTTAATCCTTTTCTGCATATGCCATGGTAAATCACCAAAAAACTAGTCTGAGACCTATCTAATTCATCCTTTTAAAGACACTACCCTCAACAGAATGTCAGATTTCACACTGATGTGGAAGGCTGTTCTTTCTGTACCATATCTAGTTTTATTTCCAAGTTGCTTAAAGGTAAACTTGTCTCATTTCTAGTTGTACCTCCAGTACTTTTTTCTTCACCATCTCTTCCTGTCTTTCCTCAAGCCTTCTGTGAGAAAAATCTCTGAATAAATTTGAAAATGGCCAAATAAAACGGAACAAAGGATTTTATTGACAGTGCACGGGATGCAAGAAGCCAAGTAAGCCCCCCCCCCTTGCAT
>JAWMRA010000078.1:73180161-73194067 GCA_035584735.1 Pseudotriccus pelzelni
TTGGTCATGTTATCTCTTGGTAACAAGCTCTGGCCAGGTCCATTGTTCTCGAGTCAGCCCCTAGACAATGCATCTAAGGAGCAACCTTAACAAGTGCAGCCTCCCACGGCTGCAGGTAGACTTGCAGATGGCAGTAAGCAGAAACAGCAATGCCCATGATTAAATAACCCTCCAGTTTCCCCAAGCTACACAGTTTCTTAACCTGATCAAACTCCTGCTTGTAATAAAACTGCCCTCCATTTATTTCTCACACTTCCCAGCAGTTTTTCAAGAAATCTGTGCAATAGACACTTTTAAATCTCTGACATGTAATAAAAGAACAACTCAACATAGATGTTCCTAGTTATTAACGAAATTTAAAGCAAAATTAACAAAGCTAAACTACCAATGAATTATCACACGTGGACTAACCTTTAAATAGCTTCTAAAACCTCTTCTGAACTAGTAAATGAATGAGGCCTAAGGTGTGCTATTTTGTTATAACTTATACTGGTGAACCTATACACTATGAGAGAAAGGATTTTCAGAATTCAGACTTGATCAGAAAAGCAGTACAGAGCTATGTACTGGCATCATGTATTGTAAAATGGGGAGAAGTTATAGCAACTATATAAAGAACTAATACTAATGAAAAGAGATAATTATTGTGAAATATCTTGTTAGGCCACGCTTCCGCACTATTTTCAAGCTTTAAAATGTGTTACATTAAGGAACGTGATACAACTTTTAAGAAAGGACTTACACAATTTTTTTCTGACTAAAATAGTGCAAAAGATGGAGATTTCAAGTAAAGCTTAAATAGTAAATAAAAAAAATAAGCAAAATAATTTAGGAGAACAATTTTTGTTGGGTTTTGGCAATGTGAACAAAAGAATATGGAAAAAAACCCTCACAAATGCATAATCTCTTACTTGCCAGATTAGGAAAGAGCAATGAATTAGTCACATCTGTGTTCTTTAGCATTATATTTAAGTTAAAACAAACAAACAAACAAACAGACAAACAACAAAGAAGAAAAGATTTTAACATGATTTCAAAGCAGAACTTGTGATCTGGAAAATTTTTATTTCTGAGTTCCAGGAGTGTGGACATGACAGTACTCACATTGGAAATGGTCTGAGAAATAGATTTAGACTACACCATATAAAAAGGATCATTTTGTTTTTCCTGGGGGAAACAGCAAGAGTGTCAAGATAAGTAAACCTAGCATTGTTTTTCCATTTTCCTCTGCCTTCAAGTAGTGTACCCATTTCTGAAATTTACTGTCAGTTCTGGAGATAGATAATGATGGAGTAGCATAAGTAAATATCAAAGTGATACAGGTGGAGAAAGGCAAAAGACTTCCTGCCCAAACATTGTTCTGTTATTTTTACATCCAGATCTTTAAAATAGTTACGTTAAGCAGATAAATAATCTTAATAATAGTTAATACAGAGGAAATTAGTATTTATGCAATAGAGCTACATTACAGCACTACATGGTCTATTGTCCTGTAGACAACTGTTTTCCCTTTCAAACAAAGAATTGGTTTGAGTTTTTATTTGTTTGGTTTTTTGTTTAGTTTTGTGGGTTTTTTTTTGTTTGGCTTTTTTTAATTTATAATATTTCAAGGGAAATTAGGTAGGAAGGGATATCTATGTGGAGTATCTTATTTCTAACTGAAAACATTGCATTCTTTCTTCAGGGTTTATATTCGTCAGATAAAGAGTCATTCCAGGCCTTTACAAATCTTGCAAATTGACTGATCTTTCAATATTTGCTGTTGAACAGCAAATGAGTATTCATGCTAGTGTTGTTCATACTATGAACATACCACTAAAGTCCATCCCACTGTCTTTGCTGTGTGGCAAGACATCAGTTAATTCAAAAGATCACATCAGAAGCCAATCCTGGTCATCAGAGAAGAAAGCAAAGAATGGCCATCATTTTTTTGAACAAAAAGTAGTTACATTTAAAGATGCTGTTTCATATTCTATACAATTGTGTGTTTTGGTGGGAGTAATTGTATATCTATGGTTGTTGCCAACCTGTGGACTTTCACAAAATGATAAGACATTTAAAATTTCAAATCCTTTCTGGTTGGAAATCAATGTTTCGTTTAGGCATATGTTACGTGCTTGACAGACACCACTTGAGAGTATTTAATATCAAGCATTTCATTAATGATCCATTAGGGTCAGCCTTCATGATTACTCCTGGGAGAAGTATGCGTTTATATCTTTGCCATTTACTCACTCAGCTTTCTATCCCGTTGGGAATCAAGAGCTCTAAACTCTCCAGGTAGCTGTTTGTAGTCAATGAGAACCTGAATGACTGTTGATAGGATATTGGCTGCTACTCACCAACCCATCCATTGCCAAAAGACCCCACTCTTCCTTTCAGAATCTGTCAATTTTGATTGTGGGCTAACTGTTTTGGGAAGAAAACGGGGAACTGCACTAAACCATAGTTCTCACTGCTTTGACACCAGACCCTTCCTAAAATTTGTATTTTTGTGTGTAAATAGCATTTTGCCTCTTCCAGACTACCTTATGTCCCATACCACACCATCTTCTATCACCTTTATTGATAATTTGCTAGCTTCAGAGTGGTATTTTAGCTAATGATGAATTAAATCACATCATCTTCCAAAAAAACTCTGAGCTACAAAAAGTTCATACTGAGAGACAAATTTGAAGTGTGACATTTGGGGCTATGTCTTGAAAGGCCTGGCATTTTCTGCAGGACAAGCTGCTCTTTAGAGCCTAGGTGATAAATGTGATATTAGTCAATTAAAGAAAAAATAAGAGAGATGTATGATCACACAAATTACAATGTAATGATGCAGTCCAAAGTATTTCAGATAAGAAAAATATTAACTATTAAAATTGAAACTGCATTCTGGGACAGAAAAAATCCAGTATAGTATCTCATGCATAACCATGTAAGTAAAGATATTTTTTAACCAAGTAACTAACAATTTATAAGAAAGAAGCAAGAATAAACTTGTTAACCCTTTTCAGATGTTTTGGAAGAAATTAATCAAATGAAGATCACAGCCCACTGATGCTGATGTCAAAAGGGGCTGAAATTACCTATGTCAAAATAAAGACAACAACATCTTTAGGTCCAGTTTTCCCATTTTCAGCTTGTACTTATTTATCCTTATTAACTTATAACCTAGTTTAAAGGAACTTCTAATTTCATTAATACCTGTGCCAAACCATGCATCTGTAGATCAAAATATGTCTGACTTTCTCTTTACAGAAATTAGGATGAGTTTTCTTAATATTTCACTATATAACAAGTTTCCCATGCCTTGGATCATCCCCATAGGCCTTTCTTGGACTATTCTTAGTGCTTCAACAACTTATAAGGTGCAGCTGCATAACTTGCCATACTGTTGTATAAGTGATCTTGCAAATAGCTTTATGCACATCGTATTTCCCCTGACATTTTAGCAGATATTCCCTTTTTTCAGGTACACCTGAGACAAGTTGGTTTTTCAATTGCTTCAATATGCCATATGCAAGAATAATCTGGTTTTGACCTCTTTAACACTTCCTAGACATTTTAGAGCACTCACACTTTTTCTCCACTAGTTTGACATGTATTCTTAATATATACATAAGGGTTATGGCAAGTGATACAGACATATATGTGTCTCAAGTGTTCCTAGTATAACAGTCTTAGTTTCTTTGTAAAATGGCCTCCACTTAGAATTAATATGCAGTGCCTTTGTGTCTACTGCAGTTATAAAAAATTCTTTTTTTTTCCAGATAGCTCATGTAAATATGCATAAATATGTGCAGAATATTGATTTTGATCCCCCCTGCAGGACCATGTTAAAATATTTTAAATGAATTATTCCCCTTTGAAAATACATTTTGAGGTCTATCATTGAGAACATATCAATTTTGTCACGGGTTGAAATACTGCAGAGGTAGTAAACGCTGCCAATGATATTATTTTTGTTTTCATATTGAACACAAATAGCTTTAGATACTTCAGGGAAGCTAAAAAGAGGAAAAATTGGTTTGTAATTTCCTGACCATTAAAAAAATGAAGACATCAGCAAGATACATATCCTCTAAACAGGAAATCCAAGAGACAGAGATGTCATAGACAGGCTGCTGTCACTTTTATCAGAATTGCACTGTTATTCATATGAATTATTCTTTAATAGTTGAAATAAATGAAGTGCTCCTGCTTTTTCCCATCAAGGAATTGAGATGAGCAATCAGGAGTCTTTATTTTTAAAATAAAATAGTTGTTGAAGAAGATCAGCACAGAAACTTGGATAGATTATTATTGATCCAGATATATAGGTCAGCTGATGTGGATGTTATTTTCAGACTAGAGCTATGACAATGTCTCTGTTTTAAATGTCTTATAGACTGCATTAAAATGTAACTTTCTAGCCTGGCATAGACTCAGCCTCAGCAATTTCATTGATTGCTGGTTATCATTTAAAATGCAGTTCTAAGATAAAAAAGTAATGATTTCTTTTGTCCTTACAAGACTTGCGAAACCAGAAAAATATAATCTCGAGTCAGTTTATGCCATTTCTAGATGTGTGAATTTTGCTGCTTCCCCTCCAGAGCTAGAACTGTAAGATTGTTTTGCTTTGCTGCACCTTTGTCAGTTGACATACACAGGTCACACATAATCATGTTAATTATTGATCTCTGTGACAACATTCCATTACCTATCTAAGCCTAAAATAGATTACAAAATTGAATGATCTCAGTAGGGTTTTTTGACTACATGATCCAATAACTGGGCTACATAATGAGATAGAATATAGAAATTCGGTTTTATACTTACTAAAAGGCAAAATATAAAATTGAATGCATTGACAGTAGATCAGAAAACTCTATTATTTACCAGTGTGTCTAATCAACCACAGTTGACTACATAAAAAAAGAATTTCCAACTCATTTAAAGAAAGATAAAGGTGGAATTAAGTACAAAGCCTTTATGTTGATCTCTTTCTATAACATAATATGGTTTTGGTCAACTCTGTGCAACGTTGAAATATCTGTCAAATGCATCTCACTCTCAGCAGGATGTTCTTTCAATGGAAATAAGGGAAGATTTTTAAGAAAGTGTAAACATTTTATCATTGCCTTAAGTTGGAAAATTTTCATTTGAAATATTTTGGGTTTTTTTCTGTTTCAGTAAATATGAAATTTAAAATTACATCCTGCATTATGGTAAACTGTTGACTCCATCCAAAAATAGAATGTATCCCGCTAGATTTGCCAGAATTTTATTGTTTTCATGAATTTTTTTGACTTTACTAAAACTGCTGATGTATGTACCCAAGATATATTTAGCAACACTATGTTTAAGCTGACATTTGATAAAAAGGTGCTATGCTAAAACAGTGACATTGTAAAGAAATGTATTCTGTGGGGATGATAGCCAAGTAGGTAACAGTTTGTATTTTGCAATGTGACATTGCATGACAGTTTCTATTTTGCTAGATGCTGATATAATTAATTTAGTTTGCCTCAGCTACAGTTTGATCCAGTGACTTTTCTTAGTTTGAGTACTACACAAAAATTATTTTGAATATATAATTTCATTGTACCTATTTTTTTCCCTGAAGCATCCAGGAAATTTCATTACCTTTTTCACTCTACTAGTAGCTTAATTGAACTGGACTAGCCAACGTGTCTTGCAAACGAGAACACCTTAAATGTCTTGTTTTACCAGTGAAGTTTACAAAGCATGCCCAAAAGGTGCACCAGGGTGGTACTGACTGCTTTTTCCAAAATGAATCCAGTAGAAATTGTTCATTATCACTAGTCTGCAACACTTTTAATTGCAAAAATAAAAATAATAAGAAAAAAAAAAAGGTAGTCACACAGGCCTGTAGAAAATGGAATGAGCAAGCCTAGAAGGTGTTATTGATCATAATATTGCTTTCATCAAATTGTTTTGGCTCAGCATGCCTCTAAAAACAGTTGTCACACTGAGTTCTCATCTGTCTCTGTCAGTTTTCTTCATTTCATTAAGGTACTGCCTGAGAGGTAAGGAGAGGGGAAGAATACTGCACTGCAGCTTGATTCCTGTACAACCAGCATCACTAGCTCTTTGATGGTGGGCTCTTACTGGCCTGTCATGCCCTGATGTTAGTAGTGAACCTTCATCTTTGAGGTATGGATCACAGAAAGGATCAAAATGCACTGTGATGTTACAAGTTCCAATGATGAATGTAGGTTTAAAAACAAATTGCAATTTGCTATCTTCTATTTGAAAGGACTATTGCTTGATAAATATGTGTGAACTCAGAGTTTTTATGTACTTGGAATAGACAGATATTTAGAAATAGCTGGTTTTCAATAAGTCAGATATTTATTCATAAGTAATAATGACGGGGAAATTTTCAATTAATGCTCAATTGTCGGTCTTAGTTTGACACATTTTGGCATTTTGCCACATATGTATTACCAAATGTAGCTTTTCATTCCTGGAAAAGTCTTGTGAGACATACAATTGTTCAATTAAGGCAAAAGGTTGAATAGGAAATATAACAGTAATTTCCTAACAAAGTATCCTCAGTCTATAGTTGAGCAAATTAAAGAATGAGAATACTTATATATTAGTGGTCATCAAATACTTTCGACTGCAGGCTTGCTATTCAGGACAGACTAACCATTTTGCTCCACTTCTTTACATAAAGAAATCACTTTTAATGTAATTATGCATATAAGACTCATTTCATTAGAGGTAAGGCATATAAAAAGAACTTCTGGTAAGTACGGTACATGTCAGTAAATACGCTGAAAAGCTACATCTACAAAGATAGGCAGGGTTTTCAATATCCGATTCTGGTACGTGTAAAGAGGTATATACATTTTTTATTTATATTATATTGTATTATATTATATTATATTATATATACATTTTATATACTTTTTTCCCATTCCTGCATTGAATAATTCTGTAAGATCCAATCTTCACATTTCCTTATTCATTGTGGCAAAATACAAAACTGATTTGCTGCCAATGTGCCATTTTTTTCCCTCTCCTGTTTTGACCTTTGTCATGCTTCTTATCTGAACTGTTGCTCACCTTTGACTCTGCTCTAGCTCACTTGATTCCTTTGACTCTTTTCCACTTAGAATAATGTATGACAAAGCTATTGAGGAATTAAACCATACAAATAGTCATATAAACCATCTACTAGTGTTCTCTGAGGCTGCCAGGATTTGATCTACTGGAGTTGTGTCTGTGATATAGAAAGATGAAAAAAATGAGCCTGGTTATTTATTATTTGAAAATATAAACCAAAAGTAATCATTTTATTGCCTTTCTATGAAATTTCAGTTGAGATTTAAGCAAGCAAAACTCTTTCTGAGTCAACTACCATGAAGAAGTGCAAATTTAAATCAAGTCTGGAGTGAATAATGAGCAAGAATATTCTGAATGAATATTCTGCAGTTTTCTGCCCACTTCAGCCTATTTTCTGAATTTCCTTACAAAAGAATGATGGTTCCCTATTGTTGTCAAACAGTGTTTAAAAATAGAGAGCTTCCATGTTCCTCTTGCAATTATTTTTTTTTTTAATGTAAAGCCCGGGTGGAAAAGTTCATGATAAGAAAATTCATCCAAGCTCCAAATATGGTTGTGTGTATTTGATGTCCAGGTGTGGAAATTAAAAGTCAGGTTTGATTTTAGTTTGTATTCTTACATTAGACTAGAGGGCAGAAATAACCTGTTTTACAGTGGACTTCATAGAGCTGTGCTATATGTAAATTGTTCGGGAATAAATCTTGTCAGAAGTGATGTCAAAAGCAAATTTTTCTTTACTTCAGCAAGGATTCACAGCTTTTAAACTATAATAGACAGTTTATGGCATCTTATGTATAGCTTTGCTGGAGTTGAAATCTGCATCTTGAGCTTTGGGAATGACATTGAGCTTTGGGATGACATTGTCATCTCCTGGAAACTCTGTACTATGAGGAAAATTCCTAATGGCTCAGAAAAGCACTGACATAAAAGTGGTGTGTCAGCATCTAACCTGGTTTCTAGCTAATCTCTTTATGTAACTTTTTCAGAATAAACATTAAAGAGTTTTAATAATTTGTGCCATAACCTGTCTTGGTGAATATATCAGTGGAAAAATGTAATGGTCTTTTAAATATCATAGCAACATTTTAGTTAAACATAAAACCTGTTTCTAATACTGGTTTGGTTTGTTTTTTGGGGTTGGTTGGTTGGATTGGTTTGGGTTTTTTGTTTGTTTCTTTGTTTGGAGTTTTTGGTGGTTGGTTTTGGTTTTGGTTTTTTATTCCTAGTGATTTGGATAAATGAGAGAGAATTAGAGAGAATGTCAGGGAGATCCTAACCCTACAGAGCCTTAGTGAGAAGGAGTTTCACTAGTCCTTATGGTATCTTAAACTGGGTAACATAACTTAATTACATATTATTTATATTATAATGTCACTGAAATGCACCCGTCTCTTGTTTTTTCTAAACCTGGTGTATTTCTAAGAACTGAACATTTATTTACTGTCTGACTGTGTGTTTCCACTGTATTTCAACAAAGATGAGCTAAGAACAAAGTTATTTTTCTGCCCAAATCATAACCTTCTATAAGTTACCTTCTTAATCTTGGATGCATTAAGAACAGAAGGAAAAATATGCAGGGAAAAGGCTTAACATCTGCATTTCTTTTATCCATATTCTCAGCTCCTAGTGCTGCTTCTGGCAATTCAGAGTTCAAGAATATGTAGGTTCCTTCAAATTACAACATTATAAATATTTTCTGCCTTACTGATTACTACAAGTATAAAATCCTCATTCATCATGGAGACTATTCTGAAAGTAATCAAAATCCTGTCATTGTCAAGGTCCATGACTAGAGGACAGAGAATGTGGTATGGAAATATGTAATGCAGCATTTTCCAGTGTAAACAGGAATTAATCTTTCATGTACTGAGCATATTAATCATTATCCAAATAGCAATTCCACAGTAATGCAACTGAAAGAGGCCTGAAGAAAGGAGTCCATCTACCATTAAAGTGGTTATTGATTGAAGGTTAATGTTGTGCGTCTGGGAGATCACTCTGCATCCTTCTTCTAATCAAATAAGTGCAGAACTGAATGACTGACTAAACTGCTTGGCTAACTGTTCATCTTACTCAATATAGGATATCAGCATTGATTGTTTAAAGTAAGCCAGTGCCTTAAAATCTACAGCTCTATGTCAATTGGAAATGGTCATATATTCACATCCATCTACCAGAAGAAAATTGATACTTTTCTTGCCTTGTTCACATTGAGCTATGAATTTTTATTGCTTATTGCATTTTAAAAAAAGGTTTCACCACTTTTTTTCTTTTCCTGTGAAACAAATAATTTATATACTATTATATAGTACTGTACATTTCTGTGTGATATTCATAGAAAAGAGAATGATGAGGCTGGATAAATCCTGAGGGATGGAGAGATGGAAGTAGCCCAGAGAGCATGCTCAAATATAGGAAGACTCAAGTTGTCTTGGTCTGCAGACAGCAGCTATGGAAAGCCTTGGGGTAAGGGCCAAGCCAAGCGGTGAGCACACAGCACAGGAGGCACAGTAAGGCTACTAAAAACAGGCAGTGAAAATAGAGGCAGATTCCCAGAGTGACAAAATAAAAAAATTTTCTTAGGGACACAGACAGACACAGCATAGATAGCTGCAGCCCAGGAAAACCACTGAGTTTCTGAAATTAAGCTGAGGATGAGGCTGGGGACAGAACTATGGTGCAGTGGGAAAGGTTTCCCTTTTATTTTCCTTCTGTCTTACTATCCAGTCAGAGTTTTCTCTACCTTCAAATTAGAAAGGGAAGATGAAGAGCTATAATCTAAGCACATAAATTAAGTGGCTCAGTCCCTAAATACTCAAAGATAATACAGGAGTTAACACCGCATTTCAGGGCACCTAAATGAAAAGCCGAATTAAGGTCTGCATAATGTAGGTTGTGTAAATATCATACCAGTCTAGGAGCTGACAGTGTCAACTTGTCAGCTGATATTTCCTCTGCTCTGGTACATTCTCAGTGGACTGACGATTCATTTCACTGTTTTTCTAGCTTAAGCCTGACCTTTATTCCTCAAGGGCCAAAATGAATTGTGGTGTAATCTTCTAGAAACATCAGTAGTGAATGCCTTGTGTCTTACTGTTAAAACAGAAAGAAATGCATGCAAAGAAGTGATTCCAAATGAGTATTTTGGGGCTGTCTTTTTGTTGTGTGACCTGAATTCAAGCTTTTAAGCTATGTTTTACTAAAGTCAGTGACAGTTTAGAAATTACAATAAACATTTTTTATCTCCTTATCCTTTGTGGCAATAATAACCAGTCTGTATCATATGAATTTCATTTACTGTGTAGCTTTTGACAAGTTTAATTGTTGCATGATATAATTCATGAAACACCAAACATTAGTCTGACTAAAGAACCTATTTCTATTTGCATGGTAATGAAACCTTCTCTCAAATAATCAACAAGCTAATGAGACATTCTGAATGACCCAGGATTATATGTTGGTTATTCTTGTAATTTAGATCAAACAATGCTGATAAATACAGCAGAAAATCCTTAACTGAATGCAAACATTCAAACAAGAAGAGAGAAGAAATTAGTCTAAACCAGAAACGAAAGGAAAAGGAGAAAGAAGTCCTGAGTTGAAGTTAATCCAGCTGAGATGATTGTATAGGAGGCAGAAATGCACTGCATTAGTGTCTATTGATTCAAGCACAATAAAGTTTCTCCCTGATTGCTTATTGAGCTATATAAAGGCTTTCCAATGGACAAAGTAGCCAGATTTTTCCCTTAAAAAGTGTCTGCATTCAACAGCATCTCTCCTTTTGTGTACTTGCTTGGTCAAATATCTGGTGTCAGATACCAATTTATACAAACAGCTTCAGAGATTCCTTTCAGATCTCCTGTAAAACAAGCTTTTCAATTTTCCTTCATAAAGGAACAACAGACCAGAAGAGACTCCAAGGAACGTGTATGATATCTGAGTATATTCTCTAAGATAGATGCAAAGTTAGATGTTTATATTGTGCTTCTTTTCATTTATATACATTTATAATGTAGCAGGAATGCATCTTTTAAAGAAAAAAAAAAAAAGAAAGAAAAAGACATTTGAAAATTTGGACATTAACCCTGAGCCCCTGAACTTGGCCACACCCTTCTGCTTGACACCTCCAGTGACCAGCTGCCAGTTTCATGCTTCTTGACACAGTCTGTATTTTCACACACTTCTGTTTTCTTTTCAGCATTGCCAGTTATCCCCTGTTCTCTCCCATATTCAGTTGTGGATTATGCTGCCTGTCCTGCTTTTGTGTGAGTGCACTCAAAACGGAGAAAACAGTTACCACAGCAAATAGCTGGTTGGTTCTGTAGCTGGACATATATGAGAACAGAGAACAGCAGAAACTGAAGAGAAAGTGCTTATGATAATACCCAGAAACTCCAGACAAAGAACATTCTCATATAGATAATATTAATATATAAATCCTCATTTAGAGAAATTTTAAATTTCTTTAATAATATGATGACTTTGGTATAGGAATTCTTCATATACAAATTAGAATATTAAATTGTAGAAAAAATAGAAGAAAAGTCTGTTGATTTTTTTTGTTTGTTTGTTTATTTTTAATTTTAAAAGAAGCACTAGCTAGTTATTAACATACATTTGTCAGCATATTAACATACATTTGTCAGTGTTTTCCTTTCTGGAGACAATTTAGCACATATGCAGCTTTAAAACTAAGTTTCTAGTATTTTATACACACAAGCTTCTGCCTGCTACATATATAAATTTTGCACAATGACATGTTACTCATTTCTCAAGACACTGTAGCATATTATATATCAACCTAAGGGTTTGGCCATTACCTTGATACATGAGATTCATTTTGCTGGTTGTGAGTGGTATGGTTGCTACTGCTGTGTGAATCACAAGCAGATTTTAAACAAGAAGATAAAAGTTCAATTTTTTTAATGCAGTAATGTTATCCTGTGACCATTTGTCTGTGTTTTTGAGCAGTCTTTTTAAATGTGTGCTGCATGATAGTCAGTTGAACAGGAATATAATTAGTTCTCCTCAGCAAGAGTAGAAGTATCTGCTAGGGTGCACTTGGCACAGGAAAGGCATGGACTAGACCTGTTGCAGATGATCCAGAGAAAAGCCATGAAAAAGATCAGAGGGATGAAATACCACTCCTACGAGGAAAGGCTGAGAGAGTTGGAGCTGCTCAGCCTGGAGAAGAGAAAGCTCCAGCGAGACCTTACAGCAGCCTTTTGGTACCTAAAGGTGGGTTATAAAAAAACAGGGACAAACTTTTTAGCAGGGGCTGTTGTGATAGGACAAGGGGTTATGATTCTAAACTGAAGGAGGGCTGATTTAGACTAGATGTAAGGAAGAATTTTTTTACAGTGGAGGTGGTGAAACCCTGGAACAGGTTGCCCAGAGAAGATGTGGGTGCTTCCTTCCTGGAAATGTTCCAGACGAGGATGGACAGGGCTCTAAGCAACATGATCCAATTGAAGATGTCCCTGCTTATTGCACGGGCAGTGGGACTAGGTGACCTTTAAAGGTTTCTTCCAAACCAAAATATTCTGATTCTATGATATAAGAACATCTTTTCAACAGATAAAATTCTTTCCTCTGAGTTATACTTTTCTTGCAAGTGGCTTGTGTAGGAACAGAGATCTGGACTGAGGAAAGTGCAGTTTTCAGACATGGGATGGAGAACAAGAGAACATGAGACCCAGAAGTAACACAAGATAGGCCTGTAAACTCTACTGCCAAATTTGAAATTGACAAATTTTACCCTCTCTTACTATGATAATAAACTCATCCTGCTTCAAAGAGAGTTTTGAAAATGATCAGTTGTATGGAAAGAGCTTTCTGATTCATGACACCCCTTCTGCAACTTCTATATGATACAGAGGCATTGGTAACCCTGTCAGCTGAGCTGCCAAGAGGAAAATTATGAGTAGATAATGACTCAGTACATCAGCAGATCACATACTGCCTGTATTGTCTTAGGAAAAAGTGGCTGTGAGAAGACTAAACAAGGAATCAAACTCAACATGTGATGAATATTATTTGTGTTCTGGCTTTTCTTAAACAGTGGAAGATATCCTGTTAATAAGATCAGAAGCGTTTTAGAAATATCCATAAATTTTATTTGTTTATGTATTTCAAAGAAGTCATTAGGCAAGATGAGGAACAAAATGAATGGAAAGTCAATAAAATCAAAAGCATCTGTTCAGTTTGTTGTTTTGTTTTGGTTTGGGGTTTTTTTGTTGGTTGGTTGGTATTGGTTTGGGGTTTTCTACAGGGTTTTTCTGTTTGTTCTGGTTGGGATTATTTTGGGGTGGTTGTTGTTGTTTATTTCCACCTTTTAAAATTTTCATAGTTAAAACATTATTTACTTTCACTTGTTATTCCGTCTTACCTGCATCACTCTGACATAGAAACTTATTGTTGCCATGGTCTTCTTTGGATTTGTTTTTACAAAAAAAACTCACACAAGGAAAGCACCAAGACCATGTAGTGCATTATTAAAGAATTTTGTCTGAGAGGAAAAAGATATTATAATGCATGTTGTGTTACAGGACTGTTTATCAAGAAAACTCATAAAACATACAAGAGCTTGAGCAACTTCATTTCTCTTCAAAATTAGCTGTGTCTTAGCAGAGGTTTGGACAGATGGCTTTTGTTCCAATGTATATTTTTCTGTGCAAAAATACTAAATTATATTTTAAATTAAATTATTTTAATATTTTAAAATAAATAGTTTAAATTAAATTTAAACTAAATTAAATTATATTTTAATCAGGCATTGGAATGGGCTGCCCAGGGAGGTGGTGGATTCTCTGTCCCTGGAGGTATTTAAGAAGAGACTGGATGT
>JAWMRA010000078.1:73194167-73236472 GCA_035584735.1 Pseudotriccus pelzelni
AGCCACCAGCGCGCTTGTAGCAAGCGTGGGTAGTGCCCTTCCCAAATCTTCGTTCGCGAAGCCTAGCCATGATGACTTCATCAGGAACTGGATCAGGCTATGGCTGTGAAGTACACTGGATATGATTGATAGAATTAGGAAGTCCAACTGAGTAGGTAGGTTTGATAAGCACTCAGGAGAGCTTTAAAGTTTTATGGAATGTCTAACAAAGCCAAAGTCTCAGAGATATCAAACCTTGATTTGTACTGTACTGCTGTGTCTGGGGTTGAAGTGTCATTCAGTGGCCAGGATGCTGAGTAATAGACAAGTTCTTTCTTTGGTCATTAAACCAAAGAAGTGCCCTATGTGATACAGTGCAGTGCTCTAAATTTTTGAGACAAGGTGAGGATGTGATTACTTCTGTGATGCCTTCTGTGATGCTGTCAACAGTTGTTGAGCTTTTTCTCTTGGATAAACTGAAGTTTGCTGAAATTATTTTTGTTCTCTGCCAATATTCTTTTGCCTTTAAATAAAGAGAAAAAAGAAAGACAAACTTGGTTTGTCTCCTTTTCCTCACCCATGTTGCCCACAAAGAGACTTCTGTTCCCAGCTTTTGGAAAGTACTCCATGTGCCCAACATAAAGGTCAGGAGACCATTTCCTTTTTTCATTTTATCCCCACCTAACAAACCAAGGGTAATGGGCTAGTATAAATTCTTTCTGTTTCTCTTCATAGGTCCTTAGCATCACTTTCCCTTTCCTGTGCCTAAGGAAATAGTGAGTCTCAAGACCAAACTCAAACTTTTACAAGATACTGGCTTTGATCACAAATTGCCATAATGTCAGATATTAACCCTGGGGATTATCATAGCCATAAGCAGAAGCATTAGTAGTTTGGCTTAAGGAATTGGTGGGGCAAGAGGGATTGAGGCTATATATCTTCTTGAATATGGAAGCAGTATATTTATTTTCAATAGCAATGGTAGGCAGTAATTAAAACCTTTGCTCGTAATCCTGCCTTAGGGGAACTGAACTGCTGCTGCCTCAGGGGAGGCTGAGATGCTACTGGGTGCTGCCATTTAACACTTAATATACTTCTATGAACTGGTTCGTGAACCACTTCTCCTTCCTTGCTCCTGTTTCTTTGCTTTACCTGATAAATATGTTCCTGAAATACCCTTTAAAACAAGTTTGGATATCTGTGTGAATAATATGTTTTAAATACCTGGATGAGACTAGCAAAGATAAATCTTTAGTTCAAGAGAATCTGTCTGCAACAAATTTCCTCTTCTCTCCATAACTAGATGTACTTTATTAAACAACAGTTAATATGTATTTCTTTTTTTTTCCTAACACACGTGAGATTAGAGCTGTTTCTTAATATATCACATGAAACAATATTTTTACCTTTAAGAGTGATCTCTTTAACTCAGAAATACCAGGCTTCCTGTAGAGTTCCAAGAACTGTGTAGATTATCTAGAAGGCCAAAGAAAAAAAAGATTTAGTTTTCACTTTCTATAAACAGCATATACATTTTCTAAATTCTGATTCTTCTTAATATTCATGTACAGCTATAATGTTTCTGCTCTATCGTTCTGTCTTTCTAATGCCAAAGAACTAAAATTTAACTAGCTTTGACTTTTATTGATAGATAAAAAAGTTCCTATTTTGTATGTATGTGTTAGTAAACACATCTGAGGAAAAAAAGTGGCATTTCTGTGAGCATGCACATACATGAACATCTTAATTTTGCAGATTACTATCACATTGAACATTGTTTAAAATTAGTTTCTAATACCCAAAGCATGAGATGTTGACATATTCATCCAGTCCTTACATACTGTGCATACCCCCCTGAATAGATATTTCCTAATAATTTTCAATTTTTAATTATTCATTTCCCATTATTTCCTTTCTCTAAAATCAGACTATCTGCTATTCTTTGCAAGTACTAATGTTGCCATTTCCCCAGGACAGACTTCCTACTTAAAAGACTCTTTCTTTCCCCTCAGCTATATTCCTTTGCTTAACAGTTACTCCTCAGCATCAATTTTAAAACAGACACCAAGTCAAAGGAAAAAAAAGAGGATATGTCAGATCAGCTAATCTTAAAGATCTTTTATATTACACTGAATCCATTTATGTTCACATAAGAAAAAGATTTCTTAAAAATCTCTTTTCATTCTTGTGTACGGTTTTCTTTCCTGTGTGGTTGTTGTAAAGGGATCCATATAATGGGCAAGTGGAATGAAAGGAACCACCAGTCTAATTGTATACCATAACTCTTTAAAATCAGGATGAAACAGCCCTTTAAAACGTCAGTCATATTATCTTCAAAATACATTTTTATTCCACTCTTTAGAAAGCTAATGCATTTACAGGACCCAAAGAAATGAGAGCTTTTCAGGATAGCCCAAAAGAGAATGTAAAGGTACAATATAAGGATTAATTGTGAAAGTAATCATGTTAGTTTTCTAATTATTCAAATCTTAATTACAACTATGTTGGCCCAATTAGATCAAAACACAAGGCTAATGTTAGGGTTGGGTGGATAGCCAGCATCTGTGCATAAGTAAGAGGCATCTGTTGCCAAGTGGTAGAGTGATGGAAAGTGTCAACTCACCAGCTGTGAAGTCAACAAAGCTCTTAAAAAATGAATTTGAGCCAACACAATGATTTAGCACCCTTGGGAAGGCGTAAAGCTTTTCGCACATGTATATTTTAGCTAGCTATTGTCACCTAGTGGGACTGAAATCTAAGGCAATTATGCACATTTAAGTTTTTGTCTGCTTTTTAAACAATGTCCTGCCTGACAGGGATCCACAATGGGGAATCTGAAAATGGTATTTCTGCCCATCAGTGTTCCAGAGGGTTAGTTTCAGGTTTTTTTCTTGAACAAACTAGAGAACAAATATTACTAAGCTGTTCAGAATATGCAGAGTCTTAAGATGTTACAGCATTTTAAGAGTATTACATACAGATAGAAGGATAGAAAATAATGAAATATTTAGAGGAATGTCCTATTTAAAAAGTGCTGTCTTTTCTTTCTTAACATCACTTTTGTAGGAAGATGTGGCCATATTAAATATCTGTTGTACCTTGCCCATTGCTTATTGCTATCAATTCCAGAAAGACAGGATTTTTATAATTCTAACTGGTGATACTGATCTTAATAATTTCTGGTATCCGTCGCAGAGATTGAGGATTTTAATAGTGTTGCTAACTTTACAATGGTGTGTTTAATATTTATACGTTATTAACATTTAATGGTAACGTGTAAACTTTACTGAAAGATAATCAATTGTCAGCAAGAACAAAAGAAGAAAGTGAACATTAAAACCTGAGATGGAATTATATTGAACACTAATGCATTCACTTATGACCTAGTTCTGAATGTTATGGATCTTTTGTCAGTGACTTCATTTGCATTACTTTCAAGTTTTTATTTATTCACATATCACAAAGTACAGATGGAGGAGTGTTTAGATTCATTGTAGTGTGATAATGTTGTTAATTTACATGAAATGCATAGAGTTTGGTACTGTACTGTAGTGTAATAGAAAATCAGCTCAACTTTCAAGATTACCTTCACAAGAATGTTCAATTACATTAAAATAAAACTAAACCAAATTGCAGGGCATTTTAAGAATTCTAGATCCAGGTTTCCTGATCTGAAAGTACAAGAAAAGAAAGGTTTTGATTTCCTTGTTGTTTGAGCAAAGAACTCTTCTGAGGTATGGTTTGAACTTTAATACAGAGTCTTTAGCTTTAAAAGGAAGTCTGTGCCCGTATGGCTGTGCTTGATCTATTCTGTTAAAGCAGGAGTCTGAGTGGACCGCAGAAGCCAAGCACCTCAACCTACTTCTATAAAAATATCTATAAATAAACACAACTACTTCTGAACAAGTGTAACGAAAAGTAAATTTTAGTGGTTGTACAATGGAGGACTTTGGCAACTTGGAAAACATATTTTTTATCCTCACAATTAATTTAGGTGTTTCAACATCTGTTTAGTCACAAGACAAATTCAGCAGTTTTTTACATTATATTGCAATTTATGTATAATTGTGTGTATAGTGATGTAATGAAGCAGAAAGTAGTAGTACACTGCATTTAGTTCAGATTAGCTGACCAATTTTACTTCCGTTAGTGAGAATTCAGCAGAAGCTCCTGGAAGACCCAAAGCTGCCACCTCTACCACTGAGTCACCAGTGCCACAAGTCTTACTATACTGTTTCTGTAAGTGGGGAAGAAAAGGAGGATAGCAAGACTCACAACAATGTGCTTTAATGCTTTGGATTTCAGCTTCCTGTTGCAGTTGTGGATGTATTTCACCTGCAAGATGTTCTTTCCTTTTAAATCATATTGACAGTGTGAATAGCATGTGTATGCTGTAACTAAACAACTTGCCAATTCAAGTGGGCTGCCTCAGCTGTAAGGCTTGAACTCAGAAGTGATAAAGCATGGCACTGCTTCAGTAAAATGGAATAAGGAATCATTTTGACAGAGCTTAGATCTTGGTCTGGGCTGCTGAATGGGTTTGGTTGTGGGATTTATTTTTCCCCCCCCCCCCCCCCGACCCTTTCCTTTCAAGGTCAATGTTCCTTGTTTTGTGTAGAGTACATCTTACACGACAGTAAAGAAAGAAGTGCAACCTGGCTGGGTTAATGCTTTTGGGGTCAAAATGGACTCCTGAATGCAGGGAAACAGCACCTGAGAAATGGTGTTCACAGTCATGCCATGAAGCCAGAGTGACTGAACATCAGATGATCAGACTACATACGTAGACTTGGGCTTGTGAGGGATTTTGAAATGAAATAATTCAATCTATAAGTAAGCAAAGGAAATACTTCCTCTCTCTTTTGTTTAACTCCCTTAACTACATAGAATAAAACGAGAGTGGAAGCTGTTACTGAGATCATAGAATATTAAGTTATGTGTGAAAACTAATTCTTGTTTATTTGGTCTGCAGACACCTCTAATATAGTGAACTATTCAGGCAATAAGAACTAGAAATAATACAATTTTTTCTTCATTTCCCATCCTATCATTTGCTAATGCAGGAAACATAATAAAAGTGAGTAACAATGATTTTTTTTGGAGATGACTTGACATTTACCTATAATAAGAACAAAATTTTAAAATGCCGAATCTATAATCTTGTAGACGACTGACCATAGGGTGCCCGTAAGACTAGCTCAACTCCGGTGAAACTCCAGGGGCCTGAAAGTAACAAACCTGTGATCCTGTGATCACAGACGGAGATAATGTTTCATCCTACATGCTGTTCCATCCTACGTGCTAAAATAATGTCTCATGTAAACCAGGCTGAACCCAACTTGTGCAGTTTTCTGGGTTGCATACCTGTACATATATACTTCATTTGTGGGTAAAAATTGTGCCAAGTTAGAGCTTGTCTCAAAATCAAACTCCGATGTTCAATGTGTTTCAAGCATTTTACATTCTTCTTTGTACTAAAATACGTCCTTTTACCTAAAACAAATGAGGTAAAATAGTGTAGACAGAGCACTCATTTTAGTAAGATGGTATTTCTTTAAATAATTTCTTCCAAAACCAAATGATTGATTTCTTCTAATTTTACTCTGTTATGTTCAAATTGTCATTTCTTTCAGGACTTTCTCTATAAAGACCACTTAGATTACATTAGCAGTTGCACTTTGAAAGTACATTTTGAAACTGCGTGCAGCATGTAAATTCTTCTTTCAATAAATACAATATATCATATCTCAAACACAGCAAATAAATTGTCACCTCAGTGAGATTATTTCAAAATGCTGTAAGTTTCCTTAAGAATAGATAATGTCAGTATCTGTCTAGTAGAATCACATTGGCATTTTCTGCTACTTCAAGTTGAATTGCTATTGTCATATAAATAAAAGAAACTATAAAAAGTCATATGCCTAGGTGTCTAGACATGCTGTTGTTTACATCTCATCACTAAAACCTGTTCACGCTGAGGTCAATGACACATTTGCTGGGACAAATCCTTAAATTAGATTTTATCAAGTGTGATGACTTTTGAATAGCTATTTAATTTTACATTATACTGTAAAAAAAAGATTATCAGATCTTGATGCAGTGAAACAGCTGTCATTGATTTCAGTTGTACTGGAGGAAGATCTGATACTCTTTCAAAAGCTAAAGAAAGTAGAACCAAGTCTTAACAACACAGGAGGAGCTTTCTTTGTTGCATATCTTGACAGTATCTCACTCCATGCTGTGTTCATCAATGTCACAATCACAGCTGTGAAGCAAAAACAGTCATAAAAACACTGCTACGCATTCCTAAAAATTTAAATGTATCATGTGCTCCCTTTGTTTATGACAATTGTCTTCTTATATTTCTCTGTAGTTTGATTTTTTACTAATAACCTTGAGACATCAACACATTGATGCAGAAAGCATTGAGTGTTAAAGATAGCATAAAGCTTTTAATGTAGAATATAATTTTCCTGGCAAAACCAGAGTAATGCTAATCATGGCAGAGCCATATGCTGGTATTTTAATTGGTATAGACTATTTTATGTCAATTTACTTTGGCTTCTAAAATGTGTGACCGCTAAGAAGGAACTGATTTTATAGTGTCCTGCACTAATGTTCAGTAGCCGTGCAATTCTTACGTAAGCTGTATTAAAATACAGAAGGTGAACAGTAAACATAGTAGAAGTCAGGTGGTGATTTACCCGGTAGACTAGGATGAAGAAAATGTAAACCAGTCACCTTGTTTTGCCATAGTCCAGCAAGGGTTTTCTTTGGACTTTTGCTTTACTAAGTTGAGGTTTTTTTCTCCAGACTCCTTTGGGACAGGAACAAGTCAGCCATGAGAGAGCATCAATCCAGTTTTGCAGTAGAAGAAAATTACGGTGCTTATTCTCTCTGAGACACATTATATTTCATAAGACACAAAGAAGCAGGCACTATTCTTGTTTGTACAAAAATCAAGTTGTGAACATAATATGGAGGACATTGATCATTCTTTTTATACTCTATAACTTTCTTTACGTGAAGTGAACACTATCCCCCCTACTTTCACCACTATAACTGTACTAGCTTTAATAACTTGATTTGATTTCATTATGTGAAGCTGTTACTGCAAGAGAGCTTTTTAGCTTCTTTCAATGAGCTGTATAAAAATAACATACTGGACATAAATATGTTTATTCCACAGTTCCTATAGCCATTCATTTTAGTAATTTAATTTGAATAAATAGCTTACTGATATTGAAAATCAAATTATTCCTGTACTGCTTGTGTTAATATTTGGACATAACTTTCTCTGTGTTATTATTGATATGATTCGTCATTATTTCTAGCTTCTCCGATTTGCTCAGAGTAACTTTTAACTTCAGAATAAGTAACAGGGAATTCCTATTGCTGGTTCTAACTTCCCTATGTTCATAAGGATTCTGTTTGAATTCTAAACTGAACATAAGAACTATACTATCAGCTGGGTTTTCTTCTGTGTATTTAGGACTAATTCAAATCTCAGTGATGTGAACCGAAGTTTTCTTACTGACTTCCCAGTGAGATGGATTGAGTCTTTAGGTAGTCCTTCTAACTCTGCTTCTCTAATGCGTAGTGAAGCAACTAGAAAGAAAGTAAAGCACATCTTATTAAACACATCAACACCACAGATTGGGAGTAACTGCAAATGTATCACTGAAGAGGGATGGGATAGTCATTACAGCTCATGATTCCCTCTTTCCTAATAATTAAAAAAAAATCAAATTCAGTGTTATTAAAATTGGCAAATAAGATAGCATTATTCCTCCCCCATTTTTATACAAAATTCTATAAAGAAAATTAGCAGTCACAATAATAGACAAATTGAAATAATCAAGGTACAACCCATAAGTCTTTATACTACCCATTTTTAAGTCCTTTTCTGAATTTCCGACCCTTTAAACTTGAAATCCCATAAACTTGAATTCCCTTATTTGGTGTAACAGAAACTTCCTGTCATCCTAATAATTCCTGTCAGGACTGATGTTCTTTCTTCTTGATGAGAACAAGAGAGAAAGAGATGAGTAAAGTTTTTAATGAAATTACTGTGTCACTTCCACACTTACTGCTCAAACTTTGTCTTGCAGACAGCCATAAAATGATTCCCATGTACCACAAGAGCAGAATGCAGTGAAATATACATGGTGAAAAAGAAAAAATGGGAAGAGAATTCTAGGTTTCCATAAGCAAAAGGTTAAGAGACAAAATTAGGTCTCTGTCTTTCTGATACGTATAGTACCAATTACCTATGTAGTTTTGGAACACTTCATCTGAAAAAGAGACAAAAAAGGAAAGAAAAAGTTTTTTTCCTGTATGAGAAGTGCCATATAATTTCTTCTAACTGCTTTTTTGGATTTGGAATTCAGGAACTTTCCAGAGCTTAATGGTGAGTTTTACACAAGGTATCTCAAAATGGGAAAGGCAGGACAACGGAGATGTCAAGAGGGAATGCGCTATTATGAAAAGTATTGACTGCACTGTTGCCTCTGCCTGAAAATAGTGTTGAGCACTTGGAGTCCAAGCAGGGTTCTCTGAGACCAAGTCTGAGTGGAACCCAAACTTCTGGGCTGGCCCAGTGTTGCCCAATTTTCTGTTTGACTTTTCTGATTCCTGAATTTGAGTAGAAGAGCTACCTGCATAGAGGAGCTAGACAAGAACATATGCATGTCTTTCTAAAGCAAGACAAAATATGTGAGCTTGTAAGAAAAGGAACATTATTTGCATATGTACCCTAAATGAGAGTTAATTTTTTTTCTTTAATGCATGCAAGAAACTTTGAAAAATACAGGACTTTCTGAAATAAGTCAGCACATCTAACCAACAGAAAGACTGCTTCTATTGCAGTTGGTTTTGTGATCATTTGAATAACTATGGATTGCTTGCAAACCATCAGTTCTGTAACAATTTAAAAATTATGATTGTCAAAGGTATTGTGTCCAAACAAAGACGTGTTTCAAGGGACAAAACATAATCAATTTGACAAAATATTGAATGAAAGCATTCTTAAAAAAAGGTCAACAATTATTTAATTTCAGTTTACCTGAAATATATCCTTTGAGTTTCATTTTGCATTTAATTTACATTTCAGGCTTTAAAAACCATTAAACTATCATGGTGAGATCTATAGATTTGAGACTGCTAAAGAGATTTTTTTCCAAAACTGGTGAAAATAAGTAGCAGAGCTCTGTTGCTCTCCATCATCTAGTAGGCATAAAGAACTGAAGATAGTGGAAATGGCAGAATCAGTGAATCATTTAGGTTGGAAAAGACCTTTAAAATCTTTGAGTTAAACTGTAAACCTAACACTGTCAAATCCACCACCAAACCATGGCCTGAGGTAATTTCCTGTTGTCCTGTCACTTGTCACTTGGGAGAAGAGACCAAAACTCATCTCACTACAACTTCCTTTAAAGTTGTGAAGAGTGATAACTTCCCTGCTGAGCCTCCTTTTCTCCAGGTTAAACAACTGCTGTTCCCTCAGCTGCTCCTTATCAAAGCTGTGCTTCAGACTCTTCTCCGCTTCACTGCCCTTCTGTGGACACACTCCAGCACCTCAGTATCTTGTAGTGAGATGTCCAGAACGGGACATGGTACTTGAGGTGCAGCCTCACCAGTGCTGAGTACAGAGGGATGGTCACTGCCCTGGTCCTGCTGGCCACACTATTGCTGATCCAGGCCAGGATGCCATTGGCCTTCTTGGCCACCTGGGCACACTGCTGGCTAATGTTCAGCCATCTGTTGACCAGGACCCCCAGATCCTTTTCAGCCATCCAGGTAGTTTTCTACCCAGCAACCAGTGGACCTGTTGAAATCCTGAGCAGCCAGTTTCTCAAGAGAATACTATGGAAGACAGTGTCAAAGGATTTACTAAAGTCCCAGTAAGCACCATCCAGAGACTTTCCCTCATCCACTAAGTGGATTGCATTGCCACTGAAAGAGATCAGGTTGGTTAAGTAGCACCTGTCCTTCCTAAACCTATGCTGTCTGGGACTGAACATCTGGTTGTTCTACATCTGCCACATGATGATGCCCAAGATTGTCTCCTCCATAACCTTTCCAGGCACTGAGGTCAGACTGACAGGCCTATAGTTCCCCGGATCCTCCTTCCTGTCCTTCACAGGGCATCACACTGGCTGATCTCCAGTCCACTGGGACCTCCAGAGTTAGCCAAGACTGGTGGTAAATGATGGAAGGAAGCTTGGTGAGCATTTTTGTCAGCTCCCTGAGTACCCTTGGGTGGATTCCAGCTGGTCCCATTGACTTGTGTGCCTAAGTGTTGTAGCAGGTCATTGACCATTTCTCATTGGATTATTATGGCTTCATTCTGCTCCCTGTCTCTGTCTTCCAGTTCAGTGTTCTGGGTACCCTGAGGACAACTGGTCTTACTATTAAAGACTGAGGCAAAGAAGTACTATTAAGTACTTCAGCTTTTCCCTCATCCTTTCTCACTACGTTCCCTCCATCCAATAAACAACAGAGATTCTCTTTAGCGCTCCTTTTGTTGCTGATGTATTTAAAGAAACATTTTTACTGTCGTTTTCAGCAGTAGCCAGATTAAGTGCTAGTTGAATTTTACCTATTCTAATTTTCTCCCTGAACAACCTCACAATATTGTAGTCCTTCAGGGTTGCCTGCCCCTTCTTCTAAAGATCATAAACCTACAATTCTATGCATTCAGGTATGGTTAATCAAGAGCCATGGTAAGCAGTTACCTGGAAATCAGCTGTTGCTATCAGAGGTATGACAGGCATTTGTAGCAATTAAGCTATGGTTCGCTATCAAGTTTTATTATGTTGTGATGGAAGATTCTGATTTTTTTATTTTCATTTAGTACCAGCAAATCTTTTTGTTGTTATGATTGTTTGTGTGCATAACTGTGCTTGAATAGCAAATGTAATTAGGAAGACTGAGTGCTGTACAGATTAGAAGACAGTGATGCAATAGAACTCAGATCACTAAAACTTAGAACTGCATTCTAATGTAAATTTTGAAAGGTTTTTTCTCATCAGGAATTGTTTTATTTATTTTACTCATGATGCCTTAAATGAAATTGCCACAGGATTTTTCATATCTAAAAATCCTAGGTTTATTTTCATGCTTAATAGGTGTATGATTGTTCATAACTACGTCTGCTTGTTGGTGTAAGATAGTTAGGTTCTTTACCTACAAAAAATTTCCAAACCTGTTTAAGGATGTGACAAATGGTAATAAGCACATAAGTCGACTGAGACATTTAATTTAAAGCCACACATAAATGACTTGCTAGTAAAAAGTAGAGGAGGATATGGAGCTGGATAGTTTTCCAGTTTAATATTTTGATTCGAAGCTGCTCTCAAAAAAAGCATGTTCTCTGTTGACAGAAAAAGGTCTAAACAGATTTCCTTTTCTGTCTTGTGCCATCACAGCATGGCTCCAACAGGAGGTGAGCAGCTGTGCCTTTCTCTAAAGTCTGTTTCATAACTCTAAGTACTACATATCTCTTTGCATCACTGTTTTTTATTTACTGCTTTTATCTATTTTTTTCTGTAGAGTTGTCATAAAGTTAGCTTGTGTAAAATATCTCTAAAATTCAAGACAAAAATGGACAAAGCTGTAAAATCAAAGATCGCTCCAATTTTTGATCTTTTACGTTATTTGCTATGGAAAGGAGCAGTTAGAAAAGGCACAATGAATAGGAAGAATTTTATGCAAAATTTTGGCTAACAATTCAGACAGTTATCTGCCTGAATTTGACTCAGTATACTCAAGATCATTCTAAATCTATGAACCCAAGTGTACACCTAGGCTAAGTGAGCTGTATGTTGGGTATATGAATTCATAAGTCTATTATTTTTGAGAGGCATATTAGTTACTTAGTAATAGGTTTCTGGAAATGGTTGAAAAGGAGCCAGGACATAGAAGGGTTTAACCTCTTTTTTTTCCCATTAGGTTTGGCAGGTGCTGTTGTTGTTCTCTGCAATTTTATAGCATCTCTGTGACCCCCAAGTCTTTCCCAGGCCCTCATTGCCCTACTTTAAAGTTCATTAGACATTGATTTTTGAAGAGGTGCTTCCAGCTTCCTATGGGCAAAGTCCTTACCTTAATTTTAAATTAGCTTTTCAAATGGGGAAGGCAGGGAGGGAGGGAGGAAGGAAGGGAGGAAGGAAAGATGTGTGGGACATGTTCTTTGAATCAAGTATGGGAACTTCATGAGAGCTGCTCAGTCAATTCTTTCCATGTACGTTTAATTGATCTACCTAAGCTATAATGATTAAGGCATTTATAGAAATTGAAAGAAGAGGAATAAATTTCTTCACAGAATTTACAAAATTATAATCATTAGTTTTGCCTCAATGTCAGTTCTCTCTGGAGAGTTTTCCTCTCAGTATTTTTTTCTATATAAGTTTCTACCATTGAATTGCTTGTTACAGTTGAACTGTAACCAAAATAACTTTTTTTACTTATTTAAAATTTAATTTATTAAATTTATTTTTGTTTTTGTCCAGCAACTGCACTACTTTTATTGCCTTAATATTTTTTAATGCAATTATGGCTAAATTAAATTAAAGAGGGATGGTCAAAACTTTAAATAATTTAAAGACTAGTGTGAATAAAACAGATGGATAGGAAGCTATAAATAAAATTTAGAGATTATTACCCATGTGTATTTTTGTAATAAATTTTTTAGGTAGTTTTTACACTTTAGAAAGTAGCAATTTTATCTTTTATTTTTCCATCAAATCCATTCATTCAAATTTCCCCCTCTACAGTAAAGTACCATGTTTTAGATTTATTCTATAGCAAATATCCAGTGCTTGGGAAGGGAATTTTAGGGACATCTTTCTCTCTTAACAGTTCTACATAATACAAATGCACACTGGAAAGAAAATATACAGTTGTGTGTATAGAATTTTCTGTTTAATATGTCTGTGATTACACACCTGACCAGCAAACAATGAAAATTCTCTTGGATGATTTTGTCTGGCTCTATTTCTTCAGACCAGAATAGAAACTTAGTTTTTCCCTTTCAATAGTGCTAAATCCTCTGATAACTCAACTAAATGAGGATGGTAAAGCAATTCACCTTGTGAATTACTGAGGTGCTAGAAAGATTAGGTTATTAAATCTATGAGTTGTTGCTGGAAGTGAACTTTTCACTCCAAAGTCCTTTCATTTTGATACGGTTTATTGAAATTCTGTTTTAATTGTCCAGAGAAATAAATATGATGAGAGTTCTGTCACTGACTCCAGAGGTACTATATAAATAAATACAATTTGAAGATTAATTTCAAATACAGCAGTTTTTCTCTTGGATACTGCACTTCTAGCTTGGGAAGTTTGCTGAAATACTGTGCAGATGTGCTAAATTTGATATGGAACATATATTGACCTGGGGAAGAGAAGAAAATAATATTAGAAATTACTTTGAAGCCATGACGTTAATTTATTTGTGCACAGATTTTATTTGGGGATTATCTGAGATAGAGTTTATATAACTTCCCGAACATGTATTATGATATCCAGCTGGGATCAGTTTGTTAAGATTTGACAGTTTGAGTTTTTTATTCCAGTTAAGATAAGCTAGGGATTCCTTTTAGTAACTACGCGCTACAGCTTGCTTGTCCCTCAGATGCTTAGTCTCATGTAAATAAGTCCTTACCTTATAAATATTACATAAATTTAGGTAGCAGCAAAATATGATTCACTTATAAAGCTTCTATAGCAATCTTCATTTTAATACTTTTGTACATTCTGGAAAATATCTGTAGTAAAAATAATGTGCTAATAATTTGCCAAGTACCACCGCTGATACAGACTCTTAACTCCACTATCCAATTTTCTTGTCTCTATACATACTCTGCAATATGTTTTAAATTAATTAGTCTAAACAGATATCTCAGAGGAATTTCTCTTACTATTTGCATTTAAGTTTTAATGTCAATCTTAGTATTGAATTTCAAAAACTGTTTTTGCATTAAGGAATCAGTGGTGCAATGTATTGTCTGCCATAAAAGCATTTATTCTTTACCAAGTTGAAAAAGGCACCTCGATACTGAATTGGTCTTTCTCATTGCGCTTGTTATGATTTTGGTGGATATATGTTTGGAATAAATAAATAAGTACTTACATATAAGTGTCTATATATTAGAAGAAAGTGCAACCTCCCATGAAATCTATGTGTTAACTGCCTTTATAATGTGCCTTTCGCCACATGCTCTTGATTCCTTTAAAAAATTCCCATAAGACTTAGTATGAAATTGCAAATCTCCAGGTGTTTGGAAATTTATGTGCTGTACACAGCACAGAGTGTACGTCTGCATGTATGTTTCGACCATTTCCCTCTCTCCTCTTCCCCAGTGAGGCACCGAGAGTGATGCAATGTATTAGAATGAAATAATGCAGCTTTCCAAGTGGTTGGCTCACTTTTCTGTCACCCATTGGACTAAAAATATCTCTTGAAACTGCAGCATTGTGTATTTGTGTCAGTTACTGGTTAGATTTTGCTGGCCTCATGCCAAATTTAGTAGGAACGGCTCTTTGTGGGAATAAGGCAGAAAAAATTGAACATGAGCATATTTTTAGAACTTTTTATATATTTTTAGTTATCTCTCTGTTTCAGACTGGGTAATTGTGGGGTGTAGTACGAGGTTACACTAGACCTTTATTTAATACAATCTGTACCAGTTACTCATGGCTTCACACAGAACCTCTGGAAGCACAAGAGAATAGCTGAAACCCTGTTTTAGAAACTAAAAGTTGCATTTGTCAAATAGATGGTTTTAACATCCAGTAATGTGAAACCTTGAATGAAAGACCAACAAAAAGGCCTAGTGACAACTATAGATCTGCACTACTTGTCTCTTTTAAAGGTACATTTTTACAGGTGCAGATTTTTGTCTTTTACCTAAAGGTATATGTCTTCAGTTTTGGGAGTTACCTTGTATTTTCTCTCAGAAAACAAACAAACAAACAAAGCTTCTATATGTATCTGTCTATACGTTCTTTTTATTTGTGAAAAAAGGCAATGTCTTCACTGTTATGCATCTCAAAAAACAGTCTGATCTCTATGGAGTGGGATTGTGTGAGTGAGTTAGGAAGATGACTACCAGTAAAAATGCAGTAGGGGAAAGATAGTGTATTTGACATAAAAATGGCTTTTTGTTTTTGAGACTGAAACTCATTTTCAAATGGGGGTCAGAGTATTATGTGTTTTTCTCTGAGGAGGTCTTAGGTCTCACCTTGCATGGTGTGTTTTAGTTTTATTTGTGTAATGCATTTTAATAATTTTTCTTGATGCTTATTTTGTTTGAATAAACATGTTTACTGAGCTTAGTATGAGGTTGCTGTGAGGTTAACAGGTAATGCAAATTTTGAAGATTCACCAGGAAGATAAGTTTACTGACCTGTGTTTAATAAACAAGAACAATGATTTATTACAACCTAAGCAGATTTATTACAACCTACAGACCTAAGCAATGGCTCTAAGCACTTTTTTTAATGGTAGGGATTCGATGCAAAATCATGCTTCTGGCATTCAACAGTCGCTCTCTGTCCTGGTTTGCTTTTGTGAGGTCAGTCAATGTCATTATGGCTCCTCTTCTTCTTACCAGGGCTCAGTACCCTGAGAATAATATTCCTGACTAATATTCTGACACTGTTCTGTTTCAAAAATTCTCAGCTTACACAGGCATTTCTGGAATATGAAGTGAAACCCTCAAAGGTGTTGACTCACCAACCACACAAGCACGCTGCAAAATTACGCATTAGCTCACACTGATTAAAATTGGTCTCATCTAAACAAATTAAGGGGTCTGATCTCTCATCCATATGCATGGCTAATTCTCATTAATGCTAATAGAGGATATGTGCATACATGGATGGGAGAACAGGCCTCTGAGGATGACGGTTCTGTATCGGTTTGGTTTATTTCTGCAACAACAACAAAACATTCAGTGTTAAGTATTTCATTAATTTTGAGAAAGATTAAAGGGATAGAAGGGTCAATAATGTACCTTTTCTTATACCCTACTGTGCTAAATAGACAAAATAATATGTCGTATTTCTTGTAAGTTGAGAGGCAAGTAGTACCTTTTACCTACTCATTTTTTATAGGGTCTGCTAACAAATTTAGATTTATATGTCTATGTTTTCAGATAAAAATAAGGAAAAACCCCAAAATCATTAATGCTACAAAGTTTTATCCTCCCAAACAGTGAAACATTGATGTGTATTAAGTCTCAATGCCATCTTCATAATTTTACAAGCTATAAATACCATTTACCGTATTCGAGCATGTTCTTGTGCTACATACAGCATATCAGCTCTGATGTCATCTAAAGAACTCCCATGATTTAGTCATTTCATATTCAGTTAAGTGTTCTCAGAACACATTCTGTCAAAACATTTAACATATTTGTATAAAACTGTAAAAATAGTGTTGTGCATATGTTATCAGAGAGTAGGAGCTTCATTAGCATTCTTAACAGCCTGAGCTACACAAGGATAGAAGCGGTGCACATTACAAGGACTGATGCCTCTAGGAAGTTTGTTGTCTGGGCACAGGGGCTTTTAACAAGCACCACTGATAGAAGCTCGTCTGGATTTTTTTAATTGTAAGAAATTCTACGTAAAAATTGGTTGATTCATGGTTACTAAAACATGCCAGTCATGGATTCTTGGCAAAGGTTATACCTTTGGCTGCTCTTTTAAAGCTCCATTTCTGTTCTGGGCTGGACATTTCTTCATGGAAGACTGCAAAAAATAACCAAGAACATCTCTTTTTCTCACAGGCACAATTTGAAGGGTCTGTGCTACTGACTACGTAAGCCTAGGAAAACGAAGCCACTGGATATGATGGAGGATTACAAAACTGAGTATTTTAGAATAATTGTCATGGGTGAGATAGACACAGGGATAGAACCATGTTGCTTAGTGGCATATAATGTAAAAGATATTCATAAGTAGAACAGGACCACTGTGCAAGGGTGTTCTCCATGAAGGGCTATTGTTATCACTGTTTGTTGTTTTCTAACATAGCTGATTCATATCAGCCACCAATGTTTTCATTGATGACATCACCTGAGGCAAATTTCTTTCACTTTCTCCATAATTATAGCCATTGTTACCTTGGTTGCTGCTACATCCTGGTTTCCTGTTCCAAATGTCTTACCTAGGCACAAATTTGTTATGAGTTCATCTGTGCTTCTTTCTTTCTTTTGTGTGCATACCTAATCATTAGAGCAGGTCAGGTGTAGCCTGGAGCTTTGAGATAAGGCTCTCTATGCCAGTTTTTTGGCCTTAGTTTGGTTTTGTAGCACATACCTCCCTTATGTAACAGTTCAGGCCAGTCACTAGGCAAATTCAGTCAAGTTCTCAATTACTTCAGAGGTGCCTTCAGATAGGGTTTATCCTTTGGCAATTACCTTACTTTGTGAACATACTCTGAACTTGCCAATGAGGGAAGGAGGCCTTTCACGTGTCTCTGATCAAAAAGATGCACCATGAAGTGATGCTTCCTCACTTTTACTTAGCCCAGCTTGTAACTCGAAACAATATAATTTGTTATATACCAAAGTCATCTAAAAAATGTTGAAAGATTTGGGATCTAATTAAGGTGAAGAACAGAATTCAGGTTTTTTTACAATGCTTCATGGGCATTTGAGGAGGTCACTGTCCATCTTAATCACTTTAAAAATAGAGGTTAAAACCTTTGTGCAGAAAGAAGTGAATAATACGCACTTACAACACAGTCAATAATTGCTTCGATATTGTGTGGTCCAAAACCAGACCAGTTACTTTTCTATAGCAGTTTAGAATGTGTGCTGCCAGAGGAAAAACAAACAAACAAACAAAATCCATCACTTTGATGGGATGTGAATACCATGTTGGGGAATTTAGCTTTAGTTGATAAAAAACAAGTGAGTAAAACTGAGGGTTTTGTAATATGTGTTTCCTGGAAATGTGTCAGAGCTGATTGCAGAGCGGAGATCTTTGAAGTAATTCAAGGAGAATGACACAGAGAAAGAGGAGTGACAGTTTTGTTTTACAAGGTCATCCAATTAAAACCAAGATTAATTGCTTAAGATGAAGATGAGGCACAAACTACTTCCTTTTGCTGTGTGAATGAGATGTGTTCTGTGCTGCTGAACGCCCCCCCTCCCACCCCCCCCACCCCCTGGAACAGGCTACCTCCTGCACAGAGACATCTCAGGAGCATTTCATCTGATTAAGCATGCTCGCTAGGCTGGTGGGCTGTCAGCATCTTCCCTTATTTCCTACTTCAGGTCTCGTTTTAGGTAGTTCCAAATGTCTGCTATTGTATTCTTGCAGGCTGCCTGTAGGCAGCCTCTGCCGATTTTCTATTTATGATTACAGAAAGGGTATGGTGGGGCTGATTTTGTCTGGGAATTATAGGGAATAAAATAATTAAAGCTAAGTTAGACTGTAAACACACATATAAGTTCTTTCTGGTGCTGAGAAAAAACCCAAACAAACAAAAAAAACCAACCAGGCCAAATGAAAATGAGCATAATGTTTTATTTTTCTATTTGATTATACAGTCTTTTTCTCATATTCTAATTCTACCCTCAAATATTTGTCTGTGTAATGTGGAAACTTGTCTTCTTCCAGGAATTTAAGTCAGGCAAAGCTGTGAACATGCTGTAGATTCTAGAGAAATAAATATGCATATAATTTATTAAAAGAATTTCATTTAATCTTATCTCTTAAAACAAATATATATGTTTCATTAATTGGCCAAAATAAACCAGTGGTAAAATGTAGCGTTTGCAATTTTCCTTTAATAAGGAGAAAACAAGGACAAAGAAAAACAGAATGAGAGAAGCTCACGTGGGAGATTGTAAATTGATTTTTTTTTTGAGATAGAACATAAGGTTTCTATTTCTGTTAAATGCTGGCTCATTTAAGTATTTGTGCTGGTACAGGAAGAACATGCTGCTAACAAGATGAGTTGTGAGATGTCATTGAAGAAAATGAAAAATTCAAGAATGCATTTACGGTTGGTTTTGTTAAAATGAAGATGGATATATAGATCAATATGAAGACTTGTGACAGATTTAATAATTGTTTATACTTTTAAATGAGAGTAAGGCCTTAGAAAGGCAGGAGAGAGGGGATTGGGATTTTTTTTTAAATTACTTTTTCTCTGTAATATATCATAGGTACTGCTTTAGATTCAGTGGAAATTTTATAATTTCCTAATCTTACACTAATGCTTTAATTACCATTCTGCAATCCGATTGATACATTCCTTCTGACCATATAGAAGACAAGCGTCAGTCTTCTTAAAAATAGTACAAAAAATATGTTTGTGCAAACTTCCTTTGTGGAATTAGATCATTTGGTTATAATATTTCTAAAGATGACTGCAAGCCTGCTTTTTCCTCTCAGTTATTCTTACTCAGGCAAAGCAATTTTTTTCATAGATGTGGTTAAGGTTAGAGGTGTTCATTAGCAGCTGAATTTCCTGCTGCTTCAGTGATGCCAATAGGATGAGCTTTTTAAATGGTAACATTATTTTTCATTCAACATTATTCCTTTAGTTCTTTATATATTAAAAAATCCCACAAAAATAACAATGAATAGAATAATTCAGCTTGTAATTGGCACACAGTCTAGGAGCCAATATATTTTTCTTTTCCTCAGTCTAAAAAGTCCTTCATTTTTCATGCCATGTCCTTTTTAAGTCATACAGTTTGAACTGCCTACATATTGATACTTCAGTATTTATAAATCAGGTACTTAATGACTTTAGCGTTTGAAAAAGGTGGACAGACAACTTTTGTGCACCAGAATGTTATATGAAATTTTAAAGGAAATGTGAAGTCTTCAGACAGAGTTAAAAGCTATATTAGGTTATAATGCACATGAATTTTTGGAAGAGATGATACAGAACCTTCACAATAGCATGATGGGTGATTTCTTAGCTTAAACTAGATTTATAATTGACTCTGTGGTTCAAACGGCTAAATTCTGGATGTAACTTACTTAGATGGTGATCAGAAAAATGGAGCAACTGGTGCCTGAAAATTTCTACTTACATGGAAATTTTTCGTAGTCAGAAAAATAGAGACAAAAAGAGAAATGTTGAGGCTTAAAGGTTTTAACAGCATTTAAACTTAACAACACTTAATCAATAGCTTAATTTAATCAGTTAAAAAAAGTTCTAAACAATTTACTGTTAACACAACAGTTTATAGGCCTGACTTACTTAGGAATCTAATGTATTTTAGAATCTAAGAAAGCAACATTCGTAGTACACTTTCTATGGAATATTTACACTTGCATACACATGCAACAAAAAGATTACATACAAGGTATATACCTGTGAAAAATTCCCCTTGAGTTTTGTGAAGCACTCATGTCAGGTATCTTTGCATCTTCTCAACGGATGAAGGGTTGAGCCTTCAGGAGTGGGGTATCAGCCCAGGCTCCATCAGTGGCAGGCCTCCAAATATAGCAAATTTGAGAGTTCTCTGACCCTGAGAGGTGCCTCCCTCGGAGAGAGATTGCTGTTTGCAACCCACTGAGCTCCAGTTGAGCTCAAAGGGTCTCACTTAGGATCACTGTTTATAGGGTTGCAAGAGAGTTGGCTTCAGTCATAGTAATTTTCCTTTCTGGCCAAAATTTGCATCACTATCTTTCTTTGAAACGTTGATAACAGAAGCATTGTTCTACTTGTGTTGTTACGAAGGCAAGAAAAATATGTTTCTAAGGCTGTTATTCAAAAACCAGGAGCTTGTTAGACAGTACTAGTTCCTGGGAGCAGACAGTGCTTCTGACAAGCCCAGGTGCTGTTCATCAAGGCCGTGGCCTAACGAGCATTTCTGAGATGATAGTAAAGTCCAAGAAGGAGAAGGGTGGAAGGGTGAGAACCACCACGTGATTCTTGAAGGGTAGTTTTTTAAAGATTCTTCCTAGGCTAAGCGTTTTTTTTTTTTTTTTTTCTGTTTTAGGAATCATGAGTATCCTAGTGGTATAGTAAGTCACGGTCTTACATAGGTCAGGCAGGGATGAAAACCAGATATTTGAAAAGAAAAGTAAATTAAAGCAGGTTGCCTTATTGTAAAATAGTGTTGGGTTGGAAGCAGTGAAAGTCTAGTATAATTTTGATGAAGACTTCATGGGGCTTTTTTGAAGGACTAGAAGCACATGAAATTCTCTAAAATCTTACTGCAGGCCATAGTTGAAGGGGATATCTGGATAGCTGGAATTTGCCTGAAGTGAGTGCTTTCATTGGAAAGTGGAATGCAGCCTTTTGGAATGGAGGCTACCAAAGCCCTGTCTTGTCACAAATCCAGATCCTACCAGTCTTGTAGTCAGGGCAGTGTACTTTGTAGATCCTCTTTTCCCAATCATGAGGCAAAATGGCATTTCCTATTCTACTGGGAGCTTCAAACACAATTGCTTCTGAAAGAGGTCTTTCCTACTTCCTGTCATCCCTTCTTTCACTTTTCTCCCTCTCTCCCACTTTTTTTTTTTTTAAATTTGTAATATAATTCCCCATACCTCACTCCCTTATTCGTATGTGAGGCTTAATTTTGCTTTCTTATTTTGCTGTATCATTCCTAATTTATGTGGATGTAAAATGCAGGAGTCTTCCTCTAAATACCCCAGAATTAGATATTGCTGCATAAAACTTTTGCTTCTTTGTTTTCTGTTTTATGACTCTGAGTATCCTGGTGACTTGTGCAGGGCAGGTAGATCTCATAGTCTTTGTAGAATTTAATGTATGATCAGCTCTGAGTTGAGCAGCAGATCTGTTAGCTATGCTCATGATGGACCCAAGAATGTACCTGTGCATTTCCAAAGTTAAAATATATTAAAATGCTAAAAAAGTGAAAACCACCACAACAAAAAAACCCCTATCAAACAAAGAAACAAAGCACTATGCAATTTGAATAGGAGGGTGGCCGTATCCACATATCTACAAGATGTTCCCAAAGGTGAAGTCTCTGTGAGTTTGAAAGCATGAGGAAACCTCATCCTCCCTGAAAGCCCTCGCTCCACAGGTGATCTGCTGCTGCAACTGCCATCATATGGGTCTGACTTGTTTCTTATGGGAGCAAAACTGTGTCAGGCTTGTGTTTTTGGAGCAACATCCTGTTCCTCCAGCGCACCTTGCTGTGCCAGGTCTGAGGCTGGCTCAGATCAGTGAGACTGCTCCCAGGCTTGAAGTTATGGCTTTGACTGAAGCTCATTGGTGCATCGGGGACTTAGCAAGTGTGCTGACTGATGTCTGTTCATCATAGCTCCGTTCAACAAAGCTTTCTCTGTCACTTTCAGATTGTTAATTCATTACTGTAGTCCTGTACCAGTGTTGCAAATATCTCTTACACCTTCTATTTCAGTGATGGAAGTATGTGTCTGAAGTGTGATAATGTTAAGAATGACCAGTTTCCTGGGACATAGATATCATAGTTCAAAGCTGAGCTTTCACTCTAAATCTAGGGAAAATTAAATTTTCAGTGACTTATGGCTCTGTTTTCAACAATTTATGGCCCTGTTTTCAACTCCAAATACTCAAGCAGGATTTCAAATTAAACAGTTCCAGCACTCATGTGGTCAAATGATTGCATAATACAAGAGCACAAATTTAATTCTTAGATAAACATTTTTATTTTTGTGTTTTTGTTTTTATTTTTAATTCATCTAGCTGTCAGACCTTTAAGACAGAAGGCTTTTATTTAACTTTGTAATGAAGCAACAGAAAAAGGAACACAAACCTTTGGTTAAAGGCAAAATCTGTTTCACCAACAAAGGCTGGTAAAAAGGGAAGGTAGGGAATTTAAATGGGGCATTCTACTACAGAAAAAAAAATAAATCCCATTTTCCTGAGCGTTAGTATGTAGTGTTGGACTATTTCAATGCAGACAGTGAAATTAAACTTAAAAGTTAAAATATCACGAAAATATAAAATTAGCAATAGTTATGAAACACGCAATTGCAGACGGGACTGAGATTTGTTTGACACAAAAATGTACAAAGAAAATCAGTCGTACAAAATTAACGCCATAGAGCATTAAAAAAAGTCAGAAAAGTCAAAATGCGTTTACACTTCACTTTTTCAGGAAGAGACTGTTGTAATGTGTATGATTTGAAGGGGAATATGCAGTCTGATGAGTTTAAACAATTTTATTGATGCTAAGGAGATTAATTTGAATTCTTAATATTAATTTCCATTTTGCTTCATTGGTTAGTGCTGCATGGCCTGTTTTGTGTGTTTCTGTCTTTGATAAAGATTCTTTGCTCTTTCTCGGAAGTTTTTTTTATGATATGGTGAAGAGTGGATGTTTCACCAGGGCAGCATTTTCTTATGAAAAATAGAGTTATCAGGACTTTCCTTATCAATAATGATAACCTCAATACAGAAATATGCCTCAGATGCAATCCAGAGATCCATGGCTCTGGGACGAATGAATGGGAGTTGACTTTAGGTTTTAATACTGACTAGAGAGTTGTCTGTCTACTTCTGAGGGTATGCAGCCAGAAAGAACAGTAGCGATGACATGAACTGAAGTGAAGCCTAATTAAAGTCACTGCTGTCAACAATTCAACTCTACCAGGACATTTTCTCTACCTCTTTTGAAGTTAAGAGGTCTCACCTGAATGAAGCTAACCATTAGTCTACATATGTTAGGTACATTTGGTTTTCATTATTCTCAAATTATTTATATGATGTAATGATACATATAGCACGTTTGTATACATATTAAATGTATACACAGTCTTCAAAATGAAGTTTAGATTGTGGTTTTGGTGAACTAGAACACATTGCAAAATAAGTTTTCCCATGTATGTGAAGCAGAATAGTTACAGTGGAGCAGATCCAGGATTCTTTGAAGTGCTATAAATATGCCCTTTACCCTCTGCCCCTCCAAAATGCAGTGAGGTTGATGGAAACTTACTATATTTCAAGAGCTGAAAGTAAATGTTTTAAAGTTCTTGTAGAAGTGATGAAACAAATTGTGTGTAAACTGTGATTCCCTTCTCAGTCATTAAAATGTTCAGTCTCATAGTTTGGTTATTTTATATGGTTATATATTTTATATTTCATTTATCAACAAAGAGAGTATATTGAAAGGACATCAGAAGCCACTAGTACTCCTTTCTGAGAAAAGTGAAATAAGACATTATTTCAAATTGGAATTCTGGAAGTTACAGCTGAGTAAACAAAAAATCCTGGAAGGTGGTGATTTTCATTTCACTGGTGTTTTTATGAAATCTAGTAATACAAATAAAGGTTCACAAAAATTTAAAATTAATATTAAAATAATTCTCTTATTTATTTTTTGTTATCTGATCTCAGTTTCCATCACAGAGTCAGGGCCCAAAGTGTAAAAGGCTGGAGATGCATCGCACTGTTCATGCTGATTAAGAACACTGTAATGTAATGGTGTCTAAATGGAGTGCTGCTCATTTCTAGTTTTATTTTCATAAGCTCTGTTTCTGTTCTTCTCATTCCTTTTTAATGTCACCTTTTTGTTGTATTCACTTTGGAGGTAAATTCAGTTCTTATGGAGATGCGCAGTTCAAAGAGGATAAGAGTTTTACACACTGCATTAGCCATTTGCTGTATACGTAATTAACTAGAAATTAGCTACCTAATGTGACTTGGTATCAGAAGTGGATTGCTAGAGTTTTATCTTTATTACCTCAATAGGACAACTATGCTATACATGCATATATGCTTTTGTTTAACATTGCTGTCTAAAGAGATTATTTGTTAGAACAAATCTTATATTCTTTTTTGATCATGAAGGGTAATAGTGAGAAGTGAGCTGCTGCTGTATATGAGTTGTTGGCAAAGATATCTCTTTGTGGCGGCACTAGAATCTACAGCCTACAGCCCCAATTGTTTTTCTTGACAAATTTTTTACCTTCAAAATCTAATTAAAAAATCTCTGGAAAAACATACAGACAACTTCCTAGCATCTTTTGGCATTAACACTCTCATTCACGTGTATATTTTAATGTCCTTACCACTTACATACTCTACAAAATATAAGTCATAACATAACAGTTATTTTTTTTCAACCAATGGATTCTGAGTTGATGTGCTTTACGAATACCTCGCCTTCTTGATAGTGTTTCTCTACTACATATAATAGGAAGACCTATATATTTATTAAGGCTATAAATCAAAGCAATAATACCTCCTGTATGGACAGATACGTCAAACAAGTATAGTCTGTGTCACTCTTCACTTAGTGGCCCCTTAGACATGAGCAGTGTTGACTTCATTGTCATGGTGGTCTGCTCCTTATGGCCTTTTCTCCTGTGTCTTCTTTGCCTCTTGTCTCTAATATGGAAGCAGCATATCTGTCATTTGGCGCATTTAGAGTTGTTTGTTCAATGGCATTGCATAGATTTGATTACACTGTGTTAAATTCTACAAGTTTTTTGCATCCAGTCACATAAACAGAGACATCATCTGTATATCCACCATGTGAAAGACAGGTCAACCTGATTTTCTTGTCTTACGAAATTGGCTTCCTGCTCAAGTAAAAGATTGAGAATTATTTCTTTGAATATTAGTAAGAAGCTATCCTGAGCTATATAAAAGGTATGTGTATGAGGAATTTTGCAGCTGAATCTAACATAGATGATGGAAAACATCCAAAGACATGAAAAAAAAAAGACTGAAATAATAATCCAGCTCATTATTGTATAATTCAGTAGTGTATATCAAAGAAATGATACACCTTGAATTGAAATTTGAACCTTCTTATTAAATCTATGTGTAATTAAATCCAGAGGTGCTTCTTTTTTTTTTTTTTAATGTCACCTTCCTATCAATGTACATTCAAAAAAATTTAGTCTAGCTAGTCATAAATCATCTGATTTATGATCTGTAACTTTATGGACTGATACAAAACTAGGTCACTTTTCAGTATGTATGATATTGTGTTCATAACTGAAAGAATAGTATTTGAAAGAGATGACACATTATGAGACTTACTACTCAAAACCCACGAAGTATATTCTTACTAAAAAGAAATGAGGTGGAAAATGAACATGTGGAAATCTGTGTTCTGCTCCATTTGCATCTGACTTTGGATTGATAACTTTAACTAGATATTTAAAATAGAATGAAAAGTAGAAACTACTTATGATCAATTATTTGAATTTTTGTTATTGTTGCATCTCAATACACTACAGGTAGCTAGAAACACTAATGGCCTGAGCTTTTCTGAGGCAGAAAAACACGCTTACCTGAATTTGCTTTGAAGTGTCCTTGAGATAGTCTGACATGACCAGATCTACTGTAAAACTTGAAAAGTACCATTTTTTACTTCTTTTCTTAGATATATGACTTCAAGGCCCAAGGAACTGTGATGGATTAATGCCAATTTAAGTGAATCCATAAGTGTATGGAAGAGATACAAAAGAATAAGCCAGGCACTTTGAAATGCTATCTAAACTTATTAAATACACATGCCAGAGTGCTCTGCTTGGATTTCAAAACATTCCTATCGCTTGTTCCTACAGGCTATTCTGCACATAATCTGGTTATATGCACCTGGCTATGACATTTGTTACATTTTTTTCAAAAGATGAAAATTCTGGCTAGGAAACCACCAAATAGAATTCAGATCACAACCAACAAGCCCAGGCAGGATACATGTGGAAGAAGCACACACAGAGTTCAGTGCTGGGAATAATAAATCCCTAGTATTTAGTCTACAGACATGAGTAAATGCAAGCCTATCTGGAAAACAAAGTAAGCACTGTAATAGTCTACTGCTTTTCAAAGGTTAGTGGTGTTTAGAGTCTGGAAAAAGAGGAATACTTTGACAAGATAAAAGTTCTGAAGAGCTGCAACTGATGAATATTGCAGCTAAACAGGAACAGATTATCTGCATAAGGAAAGCACTTATCAATTTCAGCACTTTGAGCACTTCTACATTAGAAACAGTGAAATAGTTACCAAGCAGGTGACAAGGGAGTAATAAGGTATAATTCGTCATATGTAGCACCAATTTTACCCATATTATTACAGTATTTGAACTACTTGTGTAGGTTAATAAAGTGGAAAAAGAGTGACAGCTTGTAATAAAGTCTTGGTAAAAGACCTGCAATTGTCAAGAGACTGTTTTTATTACATTTTAGGAGATGTGAAGTACTTCAAAGTTCACAAAGAAAGACTCCAACCTTATCTATGATTCATGTAAATATGAGGTTCTCCTTTTCCTCGGGAAAATTGAAATTCCATACTTTTTTTAATAATGAGCAGATGACATATTTTAAGTATAAACCCCAACAAACAAAACCAACCACCAAAACACCTGTACCTCCAAACCAAAATTATTATGAAAATCTTTTTGTATCCAGAAAGACAAATAATTAAAGAAATGTGAATAAGACTTCTTCCTGATACGAAAGAAGCAATTCTAGCAGACATGCTCTTTTAATGCTTTTAATAAAACAATACTCTCAGACTAGTTCTTGGATTGCTTTTGACATCTAGAATATCTTCTGGGAAAGAAGACTTTTGGATATCATTGAATCAGAATGGTTTGGGTTAGAAGGAACCTTAAAGATCATCTAGTTCTAACTCCCCTAGTATGGACAGGGCCGCCTTTCACTAGAACAGGTTGCTCAGAGCCTCATCCAACCTGGCCTTGAACACTTCCAGGGATGAGTGGTATAATAGAAAACATATTGAGCATTAAATCTGAGGGGAAGAAACAAATGAAGGAGGATGACCAGAGATTCTGAGCAGTGCTTGGAAGAGCTACATATTTAGACTATAAGAAACATTAAAAGAAAAAAAAAACAAAAATAGGAAAAATAGTAAACGGCGAAATAGTAACTAGGGAAAACATAGTAAAAGGTAATAAGGAAAATAGTAAATAAAACAAGTGTACAAATATATCTAAAGATATTTATGTCCATCTCCAGAATATGTGCTTCAGCAATATATGAGTACAACATATCCATGGTTTGGTAAATACAGGGGAAATACCCATTTTTTGATCTTATATTAGACTCTGGAAGATAAATAAAATGTAACAAAACCTGAAAAGAAATAATTTCCAAATGAGAAAGGTATTTCAGCCATGATCCATGGGAATGTATAGACACATAATTTTACAAAATGATATTAAGGATTGCTGAAATTGACCGTTATTGATCTTTCCACTAGTAGCTCGGTGAAAAGATCTTTCAGAGTGTGATATGTTGCACAAATTGTAAAGACCACTCTTTACAACATTTCAGATGTTCATGGAGGACAGACACGAATTTGATTACAGACCTGTCATTCAGTACAGTGCAGTCCAGCAGGAACCGGGCATGAGACACTGCAGGCTGTAGTTAAGTCTTTAGAGCCTGGGAACTTATATACATTCCATTTCAGAGTTACCCCATATGTCATTGTTGCTATGAACTAGGATTTTAAACAAAAACAGCAGACTTGTTACTCTGTTTCTCTGCAAAAAAATATTTTTATAACAGTTCATAAAGGTTACATGACTTAGAAGAAGAAAAGTTTGACCTATTTATATGAACTTATGAACTTTAGCTGTACAAGGAAATAGAACAAGCTATAGAAGCACATTGCATAGGGTGACAGTACAAGCTACAGATTACAGAGCCTAAAATAGTGGTTAGTAAATCAAATAATTCCTCTTACTCAGCAATTTTAACATTCCGTGCTTCCAAAGGAACAGTAGCTGTCTTAAATTTGTAAAAAAACATTCCCTACCAACTTCCTGGAAACCTTTTCTGTTTCATTTATGGTATGGAAGACTCACTCTGTAATGAAATCTTATAAAATATGTTTTTCTTTATAAAATTACAGTTTTTCTTTATCTTGTTCACAAGCAGAGGATCACAGGGATGTAAAAAGAAGTCCAGCAACCCGCAAGGAAGGAAAATGTTGCAGTTTTCAGCTGCTGTCCTGTGCTGTCATATACTGAATTAACAAAATGACAGATTGCCAATAAAACTGAAATAAACACATTCTAGGACAGCATGAGCAATATGAGGAAAGATGTAGTTCATTTGTTGGGCTGTGTCTTCTGCTAGTAATGGAAAGTGTGTAGCTAGATGACTCCTAATTAGGGAAAAAAACCCCAAACACAAAATAGCTAGTTATATTTTATGAAAAATCTGACTCCTCTGAAAGGCTGATGGAAAGCAGACAAGAAAGTAATGCTCAAAATGTAGGATTTTACTCCCTACCTTCTTAGTCTGAAAAAATTACTCTCACCCTCTCTGTTGGTTGAACCCCAGGCAGCAACTAAATACCACACAGCTGCTCTCTTGCACTCCCCACTGCAAGATGAGGGGAAGATAATTCAAAGGGTAAAAGAAAGAAAAATCGTGTGCTTAGACTAGAAAAATTGAATAATTGAAATATAATAACAGCAACTATTATTGTTATTGCTATTATTGTTTAATGAAAAAGAAAATAACAAAGGCAGTGAAATAAAATCCAGGAAAGAAAAGTGACACAATGAACAGTTGCTCGCCACAAAGCAAATGATGCCTACCCAGTCCCTGAGCCCACTCAGTTCCCATGGCCAACTTTCCCCTTTGGTTATTGCTTAGTGTGATGCCATGATATAGAATATCCCTGTGGTCTCTGGGGTCAGCTGTCCCAGCTGCGTCCCTTCCAAACTCCTTGTGCACCCATAGCCTATTTGCTGGTAGGTTGGAGTGCGAAGAAAAAAGGCCTTGATTCTGTGTAAGCACTGATCATCAGCAACAAAAACATCCTTGTGTTTATCAACACTTTTCCAGCACAAATCAAAGATGTAGTCCCATACTAGCTACTCTGGAGAAAAATAACTCCACCCCAGCCCAAACCAGCATGCACTTCTATATTGCTATGATGTTTTCCATTTGGTAATATGGGAATGAAAAAAGTATTTTGACACTTCAGTTTAAGATGTCATGCAGAAAAGTACTGAAGGCCTTGTGTAAAAAATTAAAAATTGACAGTAGGCTTCTGTAGGAGTCAGTAATCAGCATAATTCACAACAAAACCCAAAGTGACAGTAGCAGCATGCACGAATGAAGGCAAAAGATCTAGGTCTGTTTATCATTGTACAGGTAAATGTGGCTTAGAAAAAGACATTGAAGATCAGTCACCTGAGAAGGACTCATTACTATCATATTTTATCTTAATAATAGTAATGAGCTATATATCTGTATAATATTGAAATGTTTGTCAGTTATATTTTTTAATATAGAAGAAAAAAGATACAAAATTTGTAATGTTTATTTATTGTATATCACAAAAAATATATCAGTGGTTCACCAAAGGAAGAGAGGAGATGAGTTTTCTCTCTGACTGAGTAAAACATTGTTTAATGGTCAGTCAAGCACAGGATATAAAAAACACACATATCTAAGGGCGCAGAAAAGTTCTTATTTTACTCAAAAAGCAGAGTCAGTTGATTTTCTGTGTAGGTACCAGGTATGGTAATTTTCCAGGAGAAAGGCTGATTCTGCCTGGGTGCATTGAGAGATTTGATGGGGGAACATGGCTATAAGAATGTGACATTTCACCAAAAGGTAATGATTTTTCATGAAGGTGGTAAAACAGAGATTCTCCGTAAAGGTGCTGTCTGGGATATAAAGTAAGAGAGAGATTATGAATGCATCTGCCATCCTCCCTGCAACAGCATAGCAGCTATATCTGGTTCTGAGAGGAGGAAAAGGAACATTCTGGTCTAACCTTCTCTGAATAGACCAAGTTTCTCTTTACAAGTAGTAGAGTTAAAAAGAGAAAAAAAATTGAAAGGGTGGTATTATGCATTTTTCTTTAACTTGGATTCAGTTAAAGTGATTTTTAAATGTGTTGGTAACTGCTTGCCACTAAGGTATTATGAACATAAGGGTAGCATGAACCTAAACATTATCTCTCCAACAGTGTTTGGAGCATCCAATAGACTGAGTCTCTATTTCATTTCCATAGATCAGGCACCATAAAGATCAGAAAAGCAGGTGTGACCTTATACAAGAAATTTACTTTGGTGCCTAAAACTCATCTGTGGTTGGGGTTTTTTTTTGGTTTTTCTTTTTTTTGTTTGTTTATATGTTTTTTCAGCTGTCTATACCTCCTAGCGATTACCACATTACTGGTAGTTAAAATACCCAGAGTATAAGATCAGCTTAATCATTGTAAAAGTGTAGATAGTTTATGAACTGAATAAGAAAAACAATTCTTGATCAATATATAGAAATCAAATTCAAGATGATGCTTACTATGATGAATCAGTAATACTAAAAAAATATGGTCAGTTCATCTTGAAAATAATGGAACATATTCTGTAGGGTAGAAAAGAGTAGCATAAATTAACCAAAAGCAGTGAATTACACACAGTGTTATTAAGATGTAATTGTTATAAACAGAGGTTTTATAGAGGATAGTTATCCACTCTCTGTAGGGAGGAGAAGAAATCAATAGTATTCATGACACAGTGCACTTGAATAATCAAGTTTCTTAATCTTTTTTATACAGAATAACTTGCCTTTGAGCACTGCACAATTTAGTATAGCCACAAATTATAACTCAAGAAATAAATTGTTGTGCATTTTCCATAGATTGAGATCAGCCTGAAAAAAAGAAGTTTAACTTTTCTGGTTTTTATTTTTTATTTTCTTTTCTCTTCTTTTTTTTTCTTTTTTTTTTTTAATTTTTTTTTTCCCCTGGATGGCTTTCCTTCATCAAAGTCTCATTGATTTGTGCTCCCGTGGAGCTTCTAAGATATTAAAGAAACTGGTGGTCTTTTGGATGCTTTCTTTTTGATTAAGAAGGGGCATTTTAAGGTTACACATGTGATAGCTCTTAAAACCAAATGCATGTTGCATGTTCTGTGCATGTGACTCTCTGCAAAATGAAGGCATCAAGAAGTCATGTAGTTTTTAAGTAACACTGACATCTATTTAACCAATTTTGTAATCTCAGAATGCAGTTTTTAACAATTACATTGCCTTTTAGATAAGAACCTTTTGATTTTTCAATTTATCACGTAAAGCCAAGAAGGGCTAAGTTAATTTTGAACAGCATTGGATTTAGTTCAAATCCTAATTCTGCTTGCCTCAGTGGATTTTTTCAAATCACTTCTCTCTACTTTTGATTCCTTCTTTGTGAAATGTAGTTGCTGGTATTCATATTCTGTGAGCATCTATCAAGATGTTTTATTTAATAATGCTTAGAAAGTCATGTGGTACAAGCTGAAGTATTTTTTAGTATTATATATATGGGTGTATAAATGAACAGTCCTACTATATACATTACTCAGTATTATTTGCATCACGATTAAGGTGGGTTTTTTTTGTCTTTGGAAGATTATGAAAGTAACTTTTTATGTAGTGAATGTATCTTTTTCTATAATCTTAAAAAGACTCATGTGCTAATTGTTCATCACCATCAAGCAATGTTATAAATAACTGCTATATTAAAAGTATCTTCAAATTGTGTTTTCTTTACTAGTTATTAGTTCCACAAATGTGTTGTTGTTTGTTAGGTCATTTGGTTTTTTCTTCCCAAACAGGACAAAAAATTTTGAAAATCAATTTTTGTTGGGTTGTAACGTATATTTTTATTGGTCCATTTGCCTCAACGTTACCACGCTGTGTCAGTACTGTGTTTTTTTTTAAATGAAATATTCAGGAATAGAGTTGAGGATAACAGTAGTAAGATATCTGTTAACATTGTAGCTGTAAATCTTACAGTGGAATTTCACTTGCGTCAGTATTTTCAGAAGGTGCATACTAAGTGTGTCAGATGCAAGGGTCATAAACTCTTTCTCCATTTAATGTAAGCTCTGCCAAAAACTTTGTATGATAAATATTATGAACTGGCTCTTAAAGACCATCATATTGAGGAGGTCCATGGAAAGACATTATATCACACGGAAAAGAAAGCTTAGCAAACTCCGTATGTGAAACATAAAAAAGTGTTACCTGTATCTTCCTCCAGTGCAAAACTGAATGGGGTATTATTCATTTTTGTTTCTTCAACTGTGAAAAGATTTCAGAAAAATTCTCCTTTATTATGTTGTTTTTGGTGGGTGCAAAAGACTACAGTATGAATGTCAAAGAATGAGGTTTTAGTTACCTTGTGATCAACAGGTTTTTTAGAAGAATATTTTTAACATTTTTTTCTCTCTTCCTTCTTCCCCTCTCTTCTCTCTTTTACTTGTTTTTTTCCCTGGTTGACTCCAGTGCTTGGAAAAGACTGTTTCCAGTGTTTCAGCTTCTAACTGAGAAATAGTTTTGTGTGATGAGTGAACACATGCTTCTAAACAGAGAAAAAAGCAGAACGGAAAGCATCATCAGGAAAAATGGTCCCTAGTGACCAAAGGAATGTCATGCTGTTTACCCAGGGCACTGTGTGCTCAAAGCCCATTGTGCTTTGCAGCTATTCTGAATAGAAAATATACTAACTGTCCTAAAATGTGTTATCTACAGTGACCACATACAGAAAGAAGAGTTACAAGAAATTTAAAGGCTTTATAAGAAGTGTTCACAGAATTGCAATTACACTATATTCTGTAAGTAAATTTCCCCAAATCATTGATTAAATTACTGAAATTTCCAGCACTGACTGTTTATGATGTTTTTCAATCTTTCTAGTATAAGAAAGAGAAAACAAAAATATCATTTTTTCAGAATATTAGGGACTTGTGGAGTTCATTTCAGGTGAACCGGTGTATAGTGATTTTTTTTTTTTTTTTATATCTTTCCTGCAAGCTACATTTTCTTCTTCTGAAATGAAGTTTTAAAATGCCGGCAGATCCTGTGATCACAAAGGTTTGTTTTCTCGTCCATATAATTGCTGTAAGATGCATTCCACAAAAGTGGAAAGAAAAGTGGTAAATTACTTGTTGAACTTTTTCAAGCATCATTTTCACAAATGTTCCCCCTCTCTTCTGTTTATCCTTTTTCCTGATCAGCTTTAGCAAAGCAGAAGGGAGTTAAAGAAATCATAGTGTTTCCATGCTGTTACCTTCATGACTTATATAGGTGATACAGAAATTTAGATTTTTCACTAGCATGCAGTTCTTCTGTTCTTCTTTTTCCTTATGTTTGCCCATCCTTTTTCTGTTCTTCATAAGAAAAAATGGGCGGTGAAGGTGGGGCTACAGTTTAGTCTAAGATCCTTCTTCTTAGAGAACTGTTTAATCAACAACCATACGAAGCTGAAAGGGAAAGTGCCGGATTCTGCACCTGGGATGGGGTAATCCCAGATGTATGTACAGACTGGGGAACGAGATGCTGGAGAGCAGAGCTGTGAAAAGGGACCTGGTTAACAGCAAGTTGAATCTGAGTCAGCAGTGCCCTGGCAGCTAGGAGGGCCAAACTTGTCCTAGGGGACATCAAGCAAAACATCACCAGGCAGTCGAGGGAGGGGATTGTCCTGCTCTGCTCTGCCTTTGTGCGGCTTCACGTGGAGTACTGTGTGCAGTTTTGGGCACCATAATGTAAGAAAGATATTAAGCTATTAGAGAAAGGGGGGCCATGAGGATGATGAAGGGCCTGGAGAGAAAGGTGTATGAGGAGTGGGTGAGGTCGCTTGGTCTGTTCAGCCTGCAGAAGAGGAGGCTGAGGAGAGACGTCATCACAGTATGCAACTTCCTCGTGAGGGGAAGAGGAGGGGCAGGCACTGATCTCTTCTCTGTGGTGACCACTGACAGGACCTGGGGAAATGGTCTGAAATTGTGTCAGGGGAGGTTTAGGATGGTTATTAGAAAGGGATTTTCACCCAGAGAGTGGTTTGCCACTAGCTGCCCAGGGAAGTGGTCACAGCACTAAGCTTGCCAGAGTTCAAGAAACATCTGGTTGATACTCTCATTAACATGGTGTGACTCTTGGGGATGGTCCTGTGTAGGACTAAGGGTTGGACTTGATGATCCTGGTGGGTCTGTTCTAACTCAGCATATTCTGTGATTCTGTCATCCTTTTTTTTTTTTTTTCCTGTGCTATTGTTCCAGACTCTGTGAACGCTGTACTTTTCAACTGTATGTTTCCAGGCTTTTTAATAGGCCTGAGCAGATTTTTGTGTCATTTACATTGATAAAAATCTGTAACAATGCCGTGCTTGTCCTTGGTGCTTGTCTAGATGTCTATCTGTGTACCTAAAACTGAGAATCTTTAATATTTTTTAATTTTCAAGATCTGATCACTGTTCAGGAGAGAATGTGTTGTCAAATCCTGCAGGCTGGTTTGCTAGATCCCAGATTCAGTTTGCTTCGTGCCTAGAGAAAAATGAAGTGTCAAATCACAGAAGTCTGTTGTTGCTTATCGAGTTAAATGGTGCTGCTAAAAAAAAAAAAAAAAAAAAAGAAGAAGAAAACAAACCAGCAAACCAGAACAAAGCAGCAAAAGAAACATTTTCTGTTGGTTTGTCATGTTCCTCAAATTGATTTTATTTTACTTTGAGCTCCAAAATGTCTATGCAAAGGCAAAGGCACATGTGGCTTCTTGAGACGATTCTGTTTCAAGCAGTGTCATAACCCACCCAGGCTCTCAAAGTGACATGCAAGACTTTCCTTACCCTTCTTTCTCCTCTATGAAGCGTTTTATGATGGAAGAGGAAGTGTTTAGATCCTCCGGGTGATTTCTGTTCAGCCAAGCTTATTCCACTATCCGTTAGTCATGTTTACATCAGGCTAATAGCTAATAACTCATGTGGAACTCTGTAACCATCTTTAATCTTGTTCTTCATCCAAGCCAGTGCTCCAGGAGCCCAGCTTTCTCAGATTATTAATGATGATGTGTAAGTGTCCTGTCAGGCTTCTGCACACGGAATCACAAAGCAGCACAAGGTCAGACCTTTCAGACCAGCTCTTTGGTGTGACATATGGTAATCACAAGTACCCCTCCTCCTAAGGGAAAGAGCTGACTATCTCATACAGAATCTCAAAATAGTAATTGTTTTCATGCAACATATGTAAACCATTACATAGTTGAATTTTCACTTCTGAAAATGTTGGAGATGAAGGTAGAGAGAATAGTGACTGAGAAAACTCTGCTGTTAGCTTGGTGGCAGGTTGTTTATATCCAAGTGAGTCTTTTTTGTAGTAAAATGATATTATAGAAGATTTCAGAATCCCAGTAGGCACACAGATGCCAAAGGACGCTCTCGGAATGAAATAAAACATGGATAACACACTGTAAAGAAATTACTTTTTAATACTTTCCTGACCGACTTGTACCACCAGTAATACAGAGCAATAATAATTTTGTATTAATTTGGTAAAATGTTTTGTTATGAGTACTTGAAGATATAAATAACTATAATTTTCATGCATGTTTATGTAGACGGCGGAAAAGGTTTACTGTCAGTATAAAAATGTCAAATCACAGATTTAACCTTAGACTCTATTGGAGAAACTGAAGTATGGTGAAAAACTTGTTTAAGCTGTTTCTGTTCAACAGGGCAAATCTGCTCTATTGTTACCAACAGAATGAGTGAATGTAAGCAACTTCAGAGTAAGTGATCATGCTTTTCATCCTAGACAGTGCTCAAGAATCTTGCCTTTCTCTACTGAATAAAGATGATGTGCAAGTATCCTAGCAAGCTTCAGTTTTTGGGATCTGAACAGACCAAGAGCAGACCTTGATAAGGAACCTGTAGTTTATGCAGTGCTAATATGCTAAATATACCTACAGGGATGTTCCTACTTCTGTGATTGTTTTTTTGTTTAAAAAAAACAACAACCAACCAACCAACCAAAAAAATTAAAACCTTCCACCAAAATTGTTTGGTCATGTAAATCTGTCAGGAATGAAAAATAGTTTAGGATCAAAATCATCCCTATACTACATATAGGGATGCATGTACTATGTATATATACTACATACACCATATGTATATGCATGTGCTATGTTCTGCAACAGTGTCTTTTACCCATCCAAATGTAAAATCTTTCAGCTTGAAATAGGCAACCTGACCCAGGTACAGCACCTTGCACTTGGTGTTGTTGAACCTCATGAGTTTCCTTCGGGCCCACTCCTCAAGTTTGTCCACGTCTCTCTGGATGGCATCCTGTCCTTCAGGTGTGTCAGCCACACCACTCAGCTTGGTGTTACCCGCAAACTTGCTGAGTGCATTCAATCTTGCTGTCTATGTCATTGATGAAGATATTAAAGAGCACCGGTCTTAAGACAGAGCCCTGTGGGACACAATATGGATAAAGTATTTTTTTAAAAAAATAAACAAGCCCCAAAGTCAAATGCAATAAAAACTAAATTCTGTTAAGCTTCTTTTTTTTTTTTTTTTTTTTTTGGTAGAGAATGAAGGGTAACCTGGTTAACCTAATTTATTGTTTCCCTTTCTGAAATTAGAAACACCAGAATTTGGGGACAGTGATTTGGTAAGACAGAAATCTTAATTGATTTGGCCTTTGACACAAGCAAGGAACAACTGTAACTGTATGTTATGGGGAAAGAGGAGAACACAAGTGACAAAACTGGGGGGATAAAACAAAGCCAGTCTTATGGGCCCCATGGAGGTTGGTTTGCTAGCCTTGAGACAGAGCAGGTGCAAGCATAGAGGTTTGCCAGGAAACTTTGTGTTGACAGAAGGATGTAAATTCATGCAAATAAGTGTTTCATGTCACAACTTAGCATTTAGTAGATGAAAAAATATGTTGATTTTGTAGAATTAAACTGTCATTTTATGGAGAGAAATATTTAGAGCTGCTCTATATAATGTTCAATCATGTGAATATAGGTACGGCCTGCCTTCAAGGTCTTTCCTTCCAAGTCCTTGCTCTTCCTGCCAGGTTCCAGGAATGCTGTGGCCTCATTTGAATAACTCTTTCTGTGGTCGAATGTTTTGTGCATGTAGTTGCCGAATTTCTGGAGACTCCAACTTGTAAGGCCATTGACCATCATGGGGACATTACCTCTATGCTAATATGACATGTTAAACCATCTGGGCAGAATTCTGCTTTGTATTTTATATTGAAAATTACTTTTATTGTCCCCTGCCTTTGCTTTATAGGATGATACCTTGTAATCTTCTATCTTTCTCTTCTGCTTTTACCTCCACTGATAACTCCAGTTGGAATCTACTTCATTTAATTTATGATAGAAGTGATTTCAGGGTACAGAGATACTGTTGCACTTGTCTTTATTTCATTTGGTTTTTGAGGAGGTGGTTTTGTTCATAAAGATTTTCAGACTTTCTGCTATTAAAAGACAAAAAATTGTCAAAACCAATTGTTATATAACACTGACAAAATCTATTTTGAAAAACTCTGAAATATAAATACATTTTAAGAAATATTTCCTCATTTTGTTTCTAAAATAGATTTTCTTTATTTTCATATAGTCTAGCTTTGTTTAACCAACGGTACCATTTCTGATAGGAAGTTTTTCACTTAAATTGTCAGTCATATTTACCATTCATCAAACAATTGAAGGACTGTTCAGATCTAGAAGTTCAAAAAGAAAGAGTTTTCCACTTTACAAATTTTCCTACTTCATATAAGCCTAATCTAAATCTAATTCCTTTATTTTTCTAGTCTGTGCATGCCTCTTCTCTTACTTTGATTTTATTTCCTACAAACTAAAAAGGAAGAATGTTTTAATTTTCATTTAGGCAATTTTCTGTGAAGACCTATCAGATTAACCCTTCCAGTGAGTCCCAGAATTCCACAGTAGAGCTCTTTACACTATCAGTAAGATGTAGTATCATGTTGGAGGTACATTCCTGCCTGCCCTGAAATCCTGGGGCTTGTGATTAAATCTTTCATATAAGAGGACTTGCATTGGGTTAATTGAAATTCCACCACAGTGGTTAGCCTTAAGCTTCTCTGTTGCAATCAAAAATCAAAGTAGCGATTCAACTGCTAAAATTTCCCTGGGAATAACCATCTTCTGAAATCCACCATAGCTGGTGTCAGGGCTGAGACTTTTTTATGGTCAGAAAATTTCTCACTTCAGGAGGTACATCAACTTATTACAGGTCTTGGGCCTTCTGGCCAGCTCCTGTTTGCAGAAACTGCAGACATGCAGCTCCTGGCATGCAGCAGCAACTATCTAACACATGCATATGGCTAACAAAATATTCACTACTGCAGCACTACTGAATGCTAAATCACTACTTGGATGTCAAAAGACAAATTTTTTTGTTTATTTTTTTGGGGATTTTTTTTGTTTGCTTTTTTTTTTAATTTAGGAGATATACCAAACTTGTCTTTGGTAGTAGTCAATTTTTAAATTGTATTTATAGCTACAATACTACTAAAGCAGTATTAGAATAGAAAATATCATGGAACAGTGTACTAAAAGGCTGCCCATTTCAAGTTGCTACTTGTCTTTTCTGCTTTTGTAATGTTTTCTTTTGAAATTTCTAATTTTTTGTCTCAGCATCCAATTCTGTTTTTCATAGCTTGAAAGTTTTCTGGTTTTTCTAGTTGTGCTGTACTTTTTAAGTACTTCAGTAAGAATTTGATAAGCAAGGACTATTTCTTCCATGAATAGCTTACTTTGCAAGAATTCAAAATGTGCACTAACATCTATTGTTTTTGCAATTTATCCATTCAGTCTTAAATTTTCATGAGGTTATTCCTCCTGTACCATCCTCTGTAACTTCAAGAAGCTTCTTGGCCACATTAGGAATCACTTTATTTCTCTTTTGTGTCATAATTAAATCTATAGTTTTACTTTTGACAAGAGAAAATTTAAAACTGAAGTGTGGAATGTAAAATTGCTACAGCAAGGGCTTTAAATCTTAAAAAATAAATGTCACTGGCACACAGTCAAAATAATAGAAAGTGCATGTGAGTTTTGTATGGAGAGATTATACTCTTTGGAATAATGCATTATTTTCAGGTTTGGTTTTGGTTTTTTTTTGGTTTTTTTTTTTTTTTTTCCCAGTGGAAGAATACATTTAATTTTCTTATTTTTTACATCTGAGCACTGGACTACTGCACTTTGTGGAAAGAGGAATATGTACCAAGGGGCTACTTTGTTTGTTTCTTCTTTGTTGGCAAACTGCAACTTTTTTCCTTGGAGGACATATAGTATGGGAAGGGAAACTGCACCTTAAAAAAACCTGAGGAAGTCATATTATTGGCAGCGTCCTTCAGAAATGCTTTGTCTGTACATAAACTAGGAGTGGAAAGGATTTTTACACTGTATTGGGAAGATTGATTTATGTTATCTGGCAGCAAACATATTTGGTGGGTTTCTGAGAATTTATCACTCTTATGCAAGGAAAACAATTTCATTTTTCTGAGTTATATATATATATATATACATATGTAAAGTCTCTGTGTATTATTATTTATGTGCACATATACACATAGAAAGAACACAAAATAAAGGGGAATTTATTGTCCTGAATTTTCTGGCCTGAAAACCAAAGCAAATGTAGTTGTCATGAAAGCTCTGTCTCACTTAGTGGGGACTTTGTATAATATTAATGACTGAAGATTATTTTATTTTTGAAATAAATTGGAGAAAATTAGAGACCTGAGGATTTTGCCTTGATTTCCAAGGAGAAAAAAGAAATCAATGAGAGCTTGTTAGGAGAATTTATGCTACTTGGCTTTGACTTTGCTCTGAGAAAAATAAACTTTTGGTTTTTTCTTTGGGAGGTGGAATGCTTAACCTTTGTGGAACAATAGGTTGTCTCGGATGTCAAACTTTGCTACCCCGCTTAGGCTGAAAGGGACATCAGCTCTGGAAGACAACTAAATAAAAATTTTAGTTTTGCTGCAAATACTTGAAAAAAACAGTGTTCCTCAAAATCAGATTGGTCACAATTTTTCTCTGTTTCAAAGATCCCATCAGACAGGAAAGATGTGAACTAAAGTATCAAGGATGCTGTAAATTTTTCCATTACTCACACAGGTAAACTGTGAGTTTTAACATGGCATATAGTCCAACTTCCTATACAAACTGGTCATGAAAAGAATATATTGTGCCTTAGGCTAATATGTATCTAAAAACTTGACCTAATTTTTCGAAGTACTCTGATCACACAACCTCTGAAGCAGACCTCTTTATGTGTCTAGCCAAAAAATTTAATGTCTTGTGTTAAAATGCGTTTGCATTCTAACAAAAAAATCCCATGTTCTCTCTTTCCCTCTTCTAAATACCAGTTCTAAAATTTGCTAAGAGAAAAAACAGCAGCAAAGAGAGGGAGATAGGGAAGGCAGTTAATAAGTGAGCATCAAAGGGATGAGTTAGTTGACGTGTTGACATGCTGGAATGATGGCACAATGTTTTATTCTTAATTTTTATATCTTGAGCATTTCTCAAAATGATAATCATGCTTCACGAGGGCCAGCACGGCCAAGTCAGGTATGACAATGCACTTTCTGAGCCCTTTCCCATAACCAATGGTGTGAAGCAAGGCTGTGTTCTTGCACCAACTTTATTCACAATCTTCTTCAGCATGATGCTGCAAAGGGCCACGGCAGACCTCGATGAAGATAACGGTATCTATATCCGATATCGTACCGATAGAAGCCTATTCAATGTAAGGTGATTGAAGTCCCACACTAAGACCTTAAATCATCTTGTCCAGGTGCTGCTTTACGCTGATGATGCCGCCCTTGTCGCCCACACAGAAGCAGCTCTGCAGCTGCTTTGCAGAGGCTGCCAAGCTTTTTGAGCTGGAAGTCAGCTTGAAGAAGACAGGAGTTCTCTATCAGTCTGCACTTCAGGAAGTCCTCCATCATCCCCATATCACCATTGGCAAATCAGAGCTCAAACCAGTCCAGCAATTTAATTACCTGGGAAGTGTCATCTCCTTGGACAGTAAGATTGACGAAGAAATAGACAGGTTAGCAAAGGCATATAGAGCTTTTGGCAAACTCCATAAAAGAGTTTGGCACAACAATCACTTGAAGAAAAGCACAAAGATCAGTGTTTACAGAGCCATTGTTCTGTCTACTCTTTTATATGGGTCTGAATCATGGGTCATTCACTGCTGTCACCTGCAACTCTTAGAAACACTTCCATCAACACTGCCTCTATACAGTCCTAAACATCCGCTGGATGGATTATGTGACCAACACGTCTGTCCTTGAACAGGCAGAACTCCCGAGTATTGAGGCCATGCTGCTGAGAGCACAGCTGCGTTGGGCAGGGCACGTCTCCAGGATGAAGGACTGCCGACTCCCCAAGATTGTACTCTATGGTGAACTCGCCACTGGCTGCCACAAGAGAGGAGCCCTGAAGAGGAGATACAGGGACTCCCTGAAACAATCTCTCAGCCTCAGCCATATTGATCATCACCTTTGGTCTACTCTGGCCTCCAATCGGGAGGCCTGGAGACACACTATCCATAACGCTGCTGCTTCTTTTGAGAACACACGCAG
>JAWMRA010000078.1:73236572-73339820 GCA_035584735.1 Pseudotriccus pelzelni
CCTCAGACTCGGCAACATTGATCATCACCACTGGTCTACTCTGGCCTCCAATCGGGAGGCCTGGAGACACAAGATCTGTAACGCCGCTGCTTCTTTTGAGAACACGCGCAGGATCACTCTCGAGGAGAAGAGACAGCGCAGAAAGAATTGCGTCCTGTCGATTTCACCTGGGGAGTCTTTCTGCTGTGCCTTCTGCAACCGGACTTGTCTGTCTCGCATTGGCCTCTTTAGCCATCAACGTGCTTGTAGCAAGCATGGGTAGAGCCCTTCCCAAATCTTCATTCGCAAAGCCTAGCCATGATAACTTGAGCCAATTGGACAGCGGGGATGCTGCACAGTTGCTGATACTCATCTGTGTATTTATGGGGCAATTAGCAATTCCCTACCCCTCATCTGCTGGTTTTCTTCCATAACTGTGGTATGGTTATTTCTCAGTAATAGTAAAATATTAAAGTCTCTGTAAGATGGCTGAAAGTTCTTATTTGCATAACTATTATTCAGATTATTTCTGAACAAGGGCTAAATCTTTTTCATTGATCAGCTGAGATCCATTTTAGCCACCCTATTAAGAAATAATCACAACAATTCTTTCTGCTCTGATTGTCTGCTGCTCACAGGAACTACTGCCCAGACAGACTGCTAACTATTGCCCCAGATGCTAACTAGCTAAATATTTAATTATAATTAGTGATGCTTGAATACCATAATGATGGCTAACATAGGTAACAGAGAAGTACAGTCTTTTTTACTGAGCTGGGAAGAGCCTTTAGAAGGCATAGTTCTTTCTGTATTTGAGGGTTATGTATCCTATAGAATTAATTGCTTATTCTGTGCTAAAGGCAAACCTGAATCTTGGAACCTTGGTTTTCATTTCCTTTCGTGGCAATAGATTTGTTTCTGCACTTTCCATTATTACACAAATAAGTTTAGCAGAAACTCCATTGATATATACGCATACACACAGGGATAGCTCCCTTTCCCAGCACTATCAAAACACAGTTAGGGGTCTCAGATGGGTTATCTTAGTGCCAGACCAGGTTTTGAAGTGCTCAGCAAGGATTCTGTTTCACACACTTCAGGTGAGAGGTGTATCTGCTGGGTTCCTGTCTTGTCTCCCTTTTCTTTTGGTCTTTACCTGAAATATTGTCTTTGTGTCCAAATGAAGCTAGGAGGTAAGTACGTGGAAACACATCTGACAGTTTGGCAGATGCTGAGGTATACAGAGTTACAAGTAGTAAAGCAATGAAAAATTCTAGTTGCTCACAGATATTTTCTGCATTATGCTCTGTCTGCAAATCCAAAGGGGTACTAAAGCCAATAATGGTTGACACTGTCTAAAAAGTAAAACTTTATTCAGTTTCCAAGTTGCAGGCTTTGGGTTTTAATGCTCTTTAGTGCCAAAAACCACAAAAAAATGTGTATGTGTATCAAAAGGAGTAAGAACAAAGAATTGTTTTAATTTTGGAAATTAAAATAAGACCCTTCCTGAGGATAAAACCCTCCCAGAAATTTCAAAAGTTTTAGTATCACAGAAAATTTTAGCTAAAATGAGGTTGTCATAAAAGCAGTTCAGTTGGAATTTTTCTAAGCAAGGAATTTTTCTAAGATTTTACTGTCTTTGATATCATCACTTGCTTTTAACACCTTCTAACACCCAGCAAAGCAAATACTTAATTTTATAGTGAAATAATTGTTCACTTTATATTTCTGAATTATGTCATAAAAAATGAGAAATAATTTTACCATCTCTATTAGAGAAATGTAGGAAGCTGAGTAAATTTTTAAAGAACATTAAAGATATAAATTAATTAATTTACAGATATATTTTTTAAAACTCACTGTGCAAACTGAGCTTTCTTGACTTAAATATGAAGATTTTCCAGGTAACAATTCTGTCACTGAACAGAGTTTGTTCATTAGGGAAAAAAAAAAAGGGTTTTACAATAAAATGTGGCCACAAACCATTAAATTTAGGTCTTTGTATTAAAAAAATATTTTTCATGTGAATATTTTAGGTGTCACAGGTGAGCTAATCTTTTTATCCATTACATTAAAATTCTGCCTTCCAAATAGCATTTATTTAGTGCATTTAATATGCGTTAGGTATCTGCATGTTTATTATTATTTGTTTGTAAGTTTTAAGAGTACATATCTTGTTTAAGAGCATATCTTGTTCTCTGAAAGAATTCTAAGGATTTCAGCAGACATTTGAAGTCTGTACTGCCTCTGAAAAACCAAAATACTTTATTTAGGAGCAGACAACATGGAGCATGGGCTCCCATGTTAACAACTGTAATAAGTAATAATAAAAAAAAGAGGCTAATTCATTCACAAAGGAGAAATTGGAAATTTAATTGAAAAATTAACTATAATGTTCTCTAAAAGTCCCTGGGTCTTTCAAAGACTCCTTTTCTAGTAAGAAGGAGTCTTTTCCTCTTTTGACTCCTATTTTGAGCAAGGAAGATTTGCTCTCAGTAAGTGAGTGAGGACCAGGTTGGGAGCACTTTAGCAATTGGGACATACACAGATCCATGGGGCGTGAAGTGTTGCATCTATGGATAATGTGGGAGCTGGCTGTTGTCATTGCAAGGCCACTCTCAGGTGCCTTTGAAAGTTCATGACCATCAGGAGAGGTTCCTGAGGACTTCAAAACAGCAAATATAACCCGTATTTTTGAGAAAGTAGGAAGATCTGGGGAACTCTAGGCTAGTCAGCTTCACTTAAGTCTTTGGGAAAGTAATAAAGCTCTGGAAACTATTTCCAAAAACATGGTGGACAAGAAAGTACCTGAGAGTAGTCAGTATGGATTTACAAAGAAGAAATCATGCTTAACCAACCTCTTAGCCTTCTATAATGAGGCAGCTAGCTTGGTGGATGAGGGAAGAGTAGTGGATATTGTTTACCTTGACTTTAAAACAGCTTTTCATACTGGCTGCAAAGCAGTCTCAGAGAGAAACTGGTGAAGCACTGATTACTTAAGTGGATAGAGAGGTGGATCAAAAACTCTCAGAATGGCCAGACCACTGGAACAGGTTGCCCAGAGAGGTTGTGGAGTCTCTGTCTGTGGAAAAAAAACTGTCTAGACATGGTTTTGTCCATACAGATATAGCTGCTTGCTGTAGCTGACTCTGATTAAGCTGGGGGGTTGGACTAGATGAACTCCAGAAGTCCCATCGAACCTCAACTATTCTGTATTTCTGTTCTTCTGTGATTATGTGATTAGAAGAGCCACAGAGTGGGTCACACTTCGCCAAACACCAGAAGTTACACCGAGAGAAACACATGTTTATTTCCATCAAAGCAATAGCTCCCTCTGTGATTTTTCAGTGCAGAGTATTAGCCTTCCTTCCAGCCTACTTTTTGGCCCAGTACTCTGTTTCTACCTGGACAAAATATGTGTGTCTCTGGGCTATGTCCTCGAGTAAGGTTAATTCGCCAATTTTAGGGAAGTATTTGATTTAGGTTGCTCCAGATTAAATGTGTCAATCTTTCTACCTTGAGACCTGAAAATATTTTTTTAGTACAATAGGACTTTGCCCTTAGCGATCACAATATATCTGATTGATTGGCTGCAATCTATAATACTGCAGGTATGACATTATCCTCTTGCCATAATGCTGCTCTTTGTGAGTTCAGCTGAGGTGCAATTTCATCAGAGACCATTTCAGCACTTTGTTTCACTGAGCTTAACCTTAAAAAGACATTATTGATTTCCTATCTAAACCACAATTTTGCAGACTGCAATAACTGGACAAATTTATGTTTATTATAAAAAAATAAAACATATGCAATATATGCCATAAACAAGCTGCTCATTACGTGTCTTGAGGTAAGTTATATAAATCATAAACCACCTTTCCACCACACTATTACATTTTTACTGTCGTGTAGAAGGAGTTCAGACAGAAATAAAGGAAAAACTTCACTTAAATTGCAAACACAAAATAAAAACAAACCATTGCCTTTTATGAAGAATGAGGATATTGACTTCAATAGTTTCTGAAAATATGTGCTTTTTTATTAATACTTGTTTATCTAATTATTGAAGCAATTCAAAGCAGGGTGTTAAGGGTGAAACATAATAACATGATATGGTTGCAATTCTAAGTTAAATCAGTACTAACTGAAAATGGCTTATGACACTATAGAAACCTTTATTAAGAAAAAAAGTGGGTTTGTAATTGTAAATAGATTTAAAAGGACTGAGGAGATTTTGCATTTTACATTTACATTTGTCTATTTCCTGTATTTTCTGTAATGATATGAGAAAGGGCAGGTGTATATGAACAACAGAACAGAGACAAAACTTTATTAAATTAAAACAGATATGTTAGTGAGTGAAATTATGGAAATATATTCACACTAGTTAATAAGGCCCACTTGTGTATCACAAGTGAAAAAAAGGATCAGTGAGAGGAAACCTCCAGTAATTGATGTTGCTGAGTGTGGGTGACAAGACCTGACTCTTTTTCTTGTTATTTTAATTAAAAATTTAGAAGGGTACAAAAGAATCTAAAAGGAAAATTATTTTCACCAATAAGATTTGCATTTATTTCTCTGGACTAGACAGATAGAGCTGCAGTAGTAAGTGTCACTCAAATGAGCCCTTTATTTCCTCCTGCACCACCTCATCTATTGTCTGTGCCGGGCCATAATTGCTGAAATTCACAGCAGGCATCTGTTATAAAATTACTCAATTCATTACCCTTGAATTTGGGAAATGAACAATCACACACAAGAGACATGGGAATTTATAATGATGAAAGCAAAGCAGGAATATTGTTTAATCTTTTTTAGAAATTGTACACAAAATGTCTCCTGGTTTCTTTTAACATCGAGTTTAATCACTGACTTAGGTTGGGAGCACTCCCACGTAGACTAGAGAGTAGAGGGTTTTATTTGAGTGAAAGGTTTTTTGATGAGAGACTAGTTATTCACATACAGGTCTGATATTTGGTGAGTTTTCATGAAACACATCTGGTTCTGAACAAAAATACAAATGAGAATTACTTCGGCTGAAGTAATTTATAGATGGCTGTAGTCTCCAGTTAGAATAGCTGATGCCAGTCTAACTACACCTTGCCTCTGTTACTCTGAAGACCTTATATCCCTGTGCAGTAATAGTGGGCAAAACAAAGAAGACTATTTTAAAGAATATAAATAGAAGCCTTAAAGTTGCTATTTCTGATATTTTAAGTCATGAAGGAGTGGTGTTTGTTGTTTTTTTTAGTCCATCAATGATCAGAAAAGAGTCATAGGCTCATTACAACTGTTGGTTCTACCAGCAAATATAGGTAGGGTGAGAAAAAGTAAAAATGAGTTGTGAAAAGAGAGAAATTACTAAGCATAGGAGTTATTTATTATTGAGCATTGGAGTAAGCCCAGACTGGAGTAAGGCCTGAGGTGATGTTCTCACAGTTAAGAAAACTGATGGGTTATCTCTCACGCCTGTTGTCTCTGGGCCTACCTTTTAAAATTCACAAGATTAATGGCTACAAATCTGTTGGTCAAAATTGCTGTCTGCCATTTCTTTCCTATGGAGGGCGTCATCCTTTGAAATTATGTTAGTCAGTACTGTTAGAATGACTCTATTAACCTTTCAGAAGGCTAAAAGTCTGCAAATTGGACTACAGATTTCCACAATCTAATATGAAAAGGAATATTAGGGATAATTATTTCTTAATACTACGTTGATGAAGACAGAGACATTTAAATCTATGTTGTCGAAGTTGCAATAATTTGCAATTGGAGACCTATATTTTCAATTTTAAGTGTCAAAGGTTATACACCACGTTTATATTAGGCAATAATTGGGCCATTATATCTGCAATACATAAACAAATGCCTGCAAGAACTCACTTCAAAATACATATGTTTGAGTTAGTTTTATAATGTAGTATATTTATATAGTCCTTCTAACACAAGAAACTATAATAAATTGTTTCAAATTTATTATAATCAGAGTCTGACCAACAGTAGAAAATCTTTTAATAATGAAATCTTGACTAAAGTATGTTTGCAATCTGAAGTAATTGATAGAATTCTTGACAGGCTGGGAAAACAGAAATATACTAAGGAATAACAAAATAATATGTTGCAGAGAACATTAAAATGTGCTCACATTCATTTCAGTGTCTCATGTTATGTACAGAATTATAAATATATGTGAGCTGCAGCCTTCTTCCCGTACATATATTGCTAATGTGTTGAAATGTATTGATTTATTTGCCTTTCTGTCCTTTCCTCCATTTCATATATTTATTCAAAAAGCATAGAAGGACAATAGAATGAAGGATGGTTTTCTGGTTGTCCATGCTTTAGTATTGACATTGACAGATTCCTAGCAGAAATGGAAATGTTTGTAATTTATAAAAAATAAAGATTCTAGATCATTGACAAAATAGGTATAGATTCACCATGGTACTTTTCTGAGACAAACATGACACAAAAAGGAATAAAAATAAATTTGATGACACTACTTCATCATCTGACCATCTTTACAAAGGAAACTTTTTTTCTATTCTGAAACATTTTATTTCTTCTTTTTTAGCTAATGATTAAACCGTAGAGCTGCATTATATATTTACAGAACAGTACTGCCTTGGATTTGAATTTCACCAAAATAAATACTAATTATTAACCTGGAGTGAAAATTTCATTTAACCTGAGTTAACTTTCAAGAGTTCAGTGAACCGTGGAGACTCGTGCATTTACTGATGTGTCTTTGTTTTTATAATTAAAGTTTCAGGTTTGGGGGGTTTTTTGGCTTTTTTTTTTTTTTTAACCAATTATCTCCATGATATTCTTATGCATATTTGTGAGTTAGAGATGATAATTTTACAGGTAGAGAATGATTGCTCAGAGGCTTATATTTAAGTCACAAATGATCTAAAAGTATGGCTAATGATGACAAATCCAACATAATATGTGTAAATAGTTACATAGGGAACAGTTTTTCATTTTGCACTCACACAGAATATTTTTTATTGCTCTTCTTCATCAGTTTTTCAGTAAGTCTCAGCAATGTACAGCTACCTTTTTTTTTTTTGTTTGGTATTATGTAGCATTTCATTTTTGTTATGTTACCAAACCCTCTAAAATAATCACTTTTTTATATGCTAAAAAGGCAGTTATTAAAGCATATATATGAAACTATAATACTTTTGTTATTTTAAGGCTTAGAAATGCCAAACATAAGTAGACTCTTTTCTGATGTTTGGCACTTGATAAGTATTTTTACTGGGTATTGATAGAGTATATCACATGTGTTTTTTTGTGCTGTAATACATCTTTGTGGCAACCTTCCTATGAATGTGCTTACAAGGGCAGTCATACTCAAAGATGAGGGACATCATTCTCATCTCATTTTGGTTTTATGCCAGTAAAACTCAATAGAGAAGTCTAGATTCATACTGGTATCACTCCTAATATCTGTAGGCACAAATGACATCAGAATTGATCGTGTAACTCAGTAGAGAAAATACAACTCTGAAGAGAATTACTGAATAGGGAGAGGGAGTGGATTTGATAGTCAGATCCAGAAATCACAGCCATAATCAAACTCATATTATTCTTATCAAGATGAATAATTAGTAACTTCGTATCAAGCAAAATACTTGACATGAAATACTAAGATTTGGGGCTTTAGTAATAGAATTTAACAAAAGGAGAACTAAAGTCACCTTACTACAGAAGAAATGCTGTCATCTGCTTGTTGCTTAGTAGCTCACACAGTCCAGTTTTCAACCATATGATACATATCTTCCATAAATACCAAGATTCAACTTCCATTTGTCCATTTGCACATAAACAGTGCTCTCATCACTAAATTACAGAATATTTGAGGTTGACTTAGGTGATTTGGTGCCTGTTCTTCATCTTCGGCAATTTCGTATAAACAGCCTCTGAAATAGGTGAACTGAGATACATATTTTCATCTTTGTGAGGATTCAATCTATATAGCCAGAGAGCCACCTTAGACTTCTGTACTGGTTTTGGCTGGGACAGAGTGAGTTGTCTTCACAGGAACTAGTATGGGGCTGTGTTTTGGATTTGTGCTGGAAACAGTATTGATAATAAAGGAATATTTTATTTATTGACGAGCAGTGTTAACACAGACTCAAGACCTTTTCTGTTTCTCACATCACCCCATCAGCAAATAGGTGGGGGTGCACAAGAACTGGGGAGATGACATAGCCAGGACAGCTTACCCTGACTGACCAAAGGCATGTTCCATAACCTGCAATAAGCTAGGGGGAAGGTTGGCCATGGGACTGCTGCTCGGGGACTGTCTGGGCATCAATTTATTGGTGGTGAGCAATTATTTTCATTTGCATCACTAGTCTTTCTTGAGGTCTATTATTTTACTTTTCATTACAATGTTTTTGTTTTGTTGATAATAATAATAACAATAATCAACAACAATAATAAATATTTCAATTACTTTTGAATTACTGTTCAAAAACTGTTCTTTCTGAACACACATTTTTTTTCAGCTTTATTCCTCTAATTCTCTTGACCCCATCCTGCTGGCAGGGAGAGTGAGTGAGCAGCTGTATGGTGCTTAGTTGCTGACAGAGGTTAAACCAGGACAGTTTATACAGCTTACTGAATCTTACACAAAAGGAGATAAAGGAATAACTGTTTTGGATCGTGTTAAGACTCCATCAGGTAGAAACATTGATTTATATTTTTTCCCCCCATGAGAGTTACCTAGCATGGATTCCAGATGTTATCCTTGCCAGGTGGGTTTTGTAGCTGCACATGTGCGACTTGTTTAATCTGTTGAAAGTCTTCTGACTTGTAGGATGGACAGATCGAGAATTAAACTCCTTTGATAGTTTGAGGCTTGTAATCATAATCTGTTTATTTGTTATCTCCCTCCTAACCCCCTTTTTGATGTTACCAAGTATTTCCCGCACTACCTAAAAAAGACCAAAGAGAAAAAGGAAGAATTACTTTCGTTTCCAAAGTGTCTAGATAGGTTGTGAAGTTTGAGGAAGTCTAACTCACAAAGAGAGACGGACATCTTGAGTCTAATCAAATGGGATTTCTTTAATAAAATAACTTTGAGGATATTCACCTAAGCCATTTGTCTAAACTAAGAGAAAGAAAAATATGAACAATATGAGAGGTGAATTGAGGTTTGCCATATCATTTTACCATTTCTTGAGCCAGAAGATATATTGTTTCAAATGTTTTAGCAGTTGATTTTAATAGATACCAACAGCATAAACTTTTTTTTCCCTGTTGTTTTATTTTCTTTTTTGAAAATATTGCAGAGAGACAAGGTTAGGTGGTCAGCTATTACACTGTATCCGTAGTTATAGATATTATCTGGCTTTCCTTCTGGCATGATCAACCATCTTACACTACCATCAAGCTTTTTCCAACCTCTTTATGAGTAGGAAATGGTTGTTTTACATTAGCTCTTATTTCACATAAGCAAAAGAATCCTCTATGCTGATAGATTTATGGTTAAGGTGTCTGTAGAAATGCTCCCACCACCAGTCCATAATGGATGCTTTGTCAGTAAGCAATTTGCCTCCGTTCATGGAGATGCAATTATCAGCCTTGCTGACTGATGACAGTTTTGCATCGTGGAGCTTTAGTGTTTCCTGCTTGTCTGCATGTGACTGTGTGTAGTGCATCTGTGGTCTGATCCAAGTAGATACTTCATACAGATCTGCACTGGTTTTGGCTGGGATAGAACTAATTTTCATCATAGTAGCTGGTATGGGGCTGTGTTTTGAATTTGTCCTGAAAACAGTGCAGGTAACACAGGAACATTTTAGCTATTTCTTAGCAGTGCTTACACAGAGTAAAGGCCATTTCTGAGCCTCACCCCATCTCACCAGCAAGGACACTGAGCGTGCACAAGAAGTCGTGAGATAGCCAGGACAGCTGACCCCAGATACTCCAGACCATATGGCATTGTGCTCAGCATACAAAGCTGGAGGGCAAGGGAGGAGAAGAAGGAAAGGGGGAATGTTTGGAGTTAAAGTTGAGAGTGGCAGCGTTTGGAGTGATGGTGTTGGGCTAGTTGCTGTTATGGCATTACGCATGATGGGGCTCTGCTCTCCTGAGCATGACTGCCTGCCAATAGGAAAGGGGTAAATGAACTTCTTGTTTTCCTTGGCTTGTGTGTGCAGTTTTTGCTTTATCTATTAAACTGTCTTTATCTCAACCCATGAGTTTTTTCACTTCTACCCTTATGACTCTCTTCCACATCCCACTGGGTGTGAGTGAACGAACGGCTGCACGGGACTGAGTTGCTGGCTGGGATTAAACAGTGGCAAGATCAAAGATCATTTAGAGTTTCATTTCAATTGCTTCTCTAAACAAGGCCTTATGTTCATACTAGTGATTGCAGAGGATGTATGTCCTCTTTAGAAGGGGAAACCTTTACCAAGCTTGGTGGTGTGATTTGTGCCTGTGGTACCATGACTCCCATTGATTAAGTGTTGTTGCAGCAGTAATGGCATGCATCAGTTTTGCTGTTCCAAAAACATTCCTTTGCTCAGGCTCTTTAGATTAATGGCAGTATAATCGAGGTCACAATCGAAATTCTTGCAGGAGCACTATTTATACTGTATTTTGTTATTCTCAATAAATAATCGCAGTAGTGATATTTTATTCATCATTTGAATTTCATGAGTTCCTAAGCCTGCAGTTTGGGAGATACAGTAAATACGATCAAGATTTCTTAATTATCGTGTTTTAACAGATTGTCCATGCTTGCTGCTGGGTCACTTCATTTTTTCAAACTGTGAAAATGAATAAATGTAATCTCAGTATAAAAAAAGATGTGTGTGGGGTAAGTTAATACAAGCTTTCCCTCTGTAGCTCTCTTTATGACTTAATTAAGTCATGCATAATGCTACATAAATCCCACACAAGATAGTTGGAAGAAATGACTAGCAACAGCTACTATTGAAAAAAAGTAAGATCTAAGAAAAATCTGACCTTCTGTACTTTCATAATATATAGGAAAGAGATGCACTGAGGATGCATGTCAGTTCACAACTCTCTTACTAGATAAGTATCTCTTTATGAGTGTCAGAGGAAATAATACCTTAAAAATTTAGGAAATATGACACCTTCCTGATTGATAATTGTTCTTATTGTATTTATAAATCTTTATAACCTAGTTGTCTTAGCAGTTGTCTGGACAGAGGTATATTAAGGGTGTTGGATTTAAATGTCTATTAAGTATATGACACCATAAAAGCACCAAGACAGGTTTAGGCATCCTGGCTGGAAGACTGACACATATCTTAAATAGAAAATTCAAAGCAATAAGCACAGACTAAAAGAAATATATATATTAGCCTTTGAATTGCTTTACAAGTTCCAACTATGTTATTAAATACATTCTGTCAGGCCAGGCTTCCTCCAAAGCCAGCAATGAAATAATGTGGAAAAGGTGGTGGAGGGAGACCCTCTGCCTCAGTTTCCTACTGCTCATGGGTCACACAGCAGCAAGCTGGTGTGATTCTTCCAAGTGCCAAGGTACTGGATTCTCAATTACTTGTCTTTCTGAGGCTTAAATTCGGAAAAAAAGAAAAAAGGAATTAAAAAGAAAACCAGTTCTTTGTGGTGAACTCTTCTATAGCTGATAAGGGCATCTGTGCTGCAATCCTGTACTACCACACCTATTAACCTCCCATTGTTTTTCTGTCTGTCCCAATAATCAGCTTTTTGAAACTGTAGGGGATGAATCAAGCTCTGGCATTGCTCTTTCCTGACTCTGCAGACAGCATTCTGGAAAGCAGTCTGGGAGACCAACAGAGAAGGGGTTAAAGTGTTCCATGTTTTGCGCTTGGTTACTAACCTTTCAGCCAAGGGGGAATTGCTCTCCTTTCATAGAAGTCTTTCAATCTCTTTGCATTACTTTTGGTGCAGTATAACATTTTAAAAGCTCCCTGACTGACAGACATGGCCAGAGGCAGAGCTCTGCTGGGAGAACTGTAATGTACGGTCTTCTCAGCAAAGAGAAGTGGTATAACAATTAAGTTGAATGCAGCATGATTTTGGCATTTCTGAAATAGTGCAGCCTATCCCAATACTTTTTTTATATTTATTTTCACATCCCATCTATGGCTGAGCAATACAAAATGACACTTTGAGTTCTTTGTTTAGTTTTACTTTTTTGGTATGTTTCATGGTTACTATGATTTTGCCATAAAAACTCTGCAACCATGAATCAGGAGAGGCACAAAAGTTTGCAAGTTTTGGAACTGAATTACGTCTGAACACAGTTATATACCACTGAATGTACTGAAGAGAGAAGCACAAAAGCACATGTGAACTGTTCAATAAAAAAGAAATACATACCAAATACATTAATATTGAGTGTAGATCTGTAGTGTGGTTGCGTTCTTGTCTTAAAGTTTCTTTGCTGGAATAAAATCCATAGACTACAAATTATAGTGTAAGTAAGAAGTTTGTACCCATTGCACTAAAGAATACTTTGCTCTAAATGAAAAACATTGAAATGTCTGGAACATAACTTAGGAATTTATTTTTAAAGGCTCATGAGCAGGTGGGACTTCTTTCCTCATTTTTATCTTTTCTCAAGATAGAATTAAAACATTCACTTGCGCTAGACACCTTTTCACCAGGTTTTTTACTTTCTTTTTTATTAAGACCTAAAACAGTCCTTGAAATCAGAACGGAAAATCTTGCCCTGAATTAAGAATAGGAAGTGCAATTATTTGTCTAGGGTGGGGTTTTTTCTTCTTTAAGAATTATTAGGTTTTTGAGGCTCCTGATTGTAAATCCTTTCCATTTAAATACTGTAGCATGTGCCTAAGAAACATTAATTTCTATGTTATTTATTTTTATGGATAGTAGTAATATCATTCATAAGAAAAATATAACCTTTGGTAGTATTTGAAAATGAAAAATATATGTGGTTAGCTACTTTATGATTCTTCTTTTTAGAGGTCCATGTCATGTCATTGATTTTTAAGCAGAACTCTATTGATTTGCTAGAAACCTGTGCTTAAAAATCAATGACACAATATGGTCCTAACTAAGTGGTGAATTCCATAGTGCTATAAATTGTATTTTTGTTTTTAAAATGTAAAATGGACCTATCTTAAACCCTATAGGCAATATTTTTTATTCCTTATGACCAGCAGACTGTAGAGAAGACACCAAGATGCTTTTCCAGCAGAGAAAGTAAGCAAAGCATTTCTGCTCTGGACAGTAGGATGGAAGACTGGCTCCTCTCTTCTCAAGTATTTTCTCTGTAAATCTGGAGTAAAAGTTTTTGATGCCATTGATGGGTAACAGTTTTGTTTGAAAACTAGATCATAAAGCAAAGGCTATGACCTTGTCCTCAGACAGACACAAAAGGAATGCTAAGCAGAGCAAGCATAACATATTACTGTAATAACTGTAAAATGTTCTAGAGCAGCTCAGTGCTACAAGGGAAATAGCAATCTCTTTTAAACTGTGATTCCTAATTTTTTCTCTCTCTCTAGAAACTAACTAGGTGTGAGAATTTTGATAAACACTTCAATGTAATTTTATGTAATTTGATGTTGCATGTAAATTTCTTTTATAGGTCCCTTTAGATGGAATTTAATGCAGCAAAAACCTTGTCATCAGAAGGATTAATGCCTGCATTAGTATTTCTGCAATAAAATCAGAAGTTAAGTTGTGAAGGCCACAGTCACCTCAAACCTGGATTCCGCTGCTCTGCATTAAGTGCTGGAGTTTTTATTACTTGCTGTAGGGAAGACACTGCCAATGCTTACAAGGAACTGCTTGTCCCTGCTTCTCTGGGTCCTGTTTGATGGAGGTCTCCTAACACCACTGCATCCACAGTCTCAAGAGATTTTAGAAGCAGAGGCAAGAGAAAATGTTGTCCCACTGCCGGGGAGGAGGTCATCTGCTCAGCGAGTCAAACGAGGCTGGGTGTGGAATCAGTTTTTTGTGCTGGAAGAGTACATGGGCTCTGAACCTCAGTACGTGGGAAAGGTAATTTTTTAATATTTCTTTAAAAGTTTAAATGATACAAAGAGAAAAATGTATTATAAATGGGTACCTGTTTCTGATGGGGCAAATCTTCTTCAGGTGACAGTAGTTCTGTCTATTCATTGCTTTTACCATTCAGCCTCTCATATAGCCACTATATTCTTTCTATCTGCATGTTTATTTCCTTGTTCTTGGTTTTGGAAGAAAACAAAACCAACAACAAACAAACAGAGGGATTTCTGAGGTAAGTTTTTGGTGCACAACTAACTTTAGTCGAATCTACTTTAATAGCATACTTGATTTTTAGCAATCAATATTGGTCTGATATCAAGAGATAAGGTTGAAACCATAAATCTCTAGTCCAGAATCCATAGACATTTCTGTGATTCATATGGTTAATCCAAGTCAGTTTTGAGCTAATGAAAACACGTATTTTTTGCTCTGATGACTTATTCCTCAGCACCATTTACTTTTATTTCTGATTGTTCAGGTTGTTTTCAAGTATTTCTAATATGTTTTATTGCTTCATAATTCAAACTCTTACATTATAGCTTTTCTACTGTGTGTAGGCATGCACACTCATTCATGCAGAGAATTTATGCAATTCTCTCATTATATGACCACTGTTTCTGTAACAAGGCATAAGTAAATGATAGCCAGCTATTTGAGGTGTGTGTGTGAGGGGTGAACTTAAATAATAGAATTTTCAGACAGGAAAGCTGAAAATGAGATCTGAAAAAAGTCTTAGCAGAGTATATAACTGGATACTGTGAATAGTTTTGATTTTAAGGACCTTAATGAAAATAAGAAGTCAAGGATTTGTTTCCTGGTTTCCCAAATGACACTTCCCTATTCAAATTCACCAACCATAAAATGAGTCATCATGCTTCAGTTTTTACTTTGATACCATTTTGTAACTTTTTTAATGTAAAACCTTGGAAATTTTTTCCCCCTAAATATAAGTTAAATTAGCAGAAAATTAATTTTCCTCCTATTCTTCCAGAAATCCATTGACTTTAAATTTATAATCAAGTTTAGAACTAATGGAATATTTTCATTAAAAGTAACACTTATCACAGATGTACCTGGCATATTTGTACCTCTTGAGACTTTTTTGAACTGTTGCAAGTTGTGGAAAAGACACTTATCAAATATGAGAAAAAATCTAATTGCAGAGAAGCACATGCAATAGTGAGGCTTCTTGACAGAATGTCATATACCACTGTTACCCAATAAATAAAGTAAAATACAGAAAGGTCTTAGTGGTGAAAGACAAAATAAACTAGGATGTTTACATAGAACATCAGTAACGTTAAAACAACTTGCTTCTAGAATAGAGCAATTAATTCCAGATGATAACTCTTTTCAGTAAATTTTATTGCTTGCCTCTTGATATTTTTTACAACTTGCTATTTCTATATTAACTATTTCCTTCAATATATTTGACAAAAAACCAAAACAAAAAAACTTCCAGTTTTTGTCATCTTTGCTGAATCTCTTACAAAAGCCCAACACACAACGGAGATGTGTTTTCCCCTTATTTTCCACAAAACTCTCAAAGATGATATAACACTGAATGGGAAAAGTTCCTTAGAGAAATTGCACTTTTAAATCCATATGATGAAAGCCAAGTTCAATATAAATTCAAACCATTGTCAATATACTGGACTATACTCACCAGTGGCTAATCAATATCTTTAGATCTTATGTAATTTTTTAAAATCACATACAATCTTTAAGGTGTGTGAAATGCAGTTGAGTTCTTGATTTATTGCAGAAATTAGTTGCAGAAATAAATTATTTACTGTAATTACGGTTTATTCTAAAAGCATATATTTACAAAGTAATTATTTTTATAATGTTACTGTTCTATATTTTAAAGTGGTAATATGTATATGATAAAGTGTAGGAGATTTCATGTGACTGAAATTCCAGGGGTTTTATCTTCTCACAGCCATGATAACCAGATAGCTGTGCATTGGCATTTACATTACTTATTATAGAACTACTGCACTAATAATGTCACATTAATTTCTAAATAGGAGTTTAATGTATCTGTTAAAGCAGCTGACAATTTCACTAAACAGTTAAGGGTGACTAGTTAATTTTGCAAACCTCCTGTAAGAGAATACAGATTTACAGCAATAATGGCATCTTAATTCCTTTCACGTCTGTTTTTAGGAGACTGTCTCAAGAAGTGTTAGGTTGCAAATCAAAATATAGTTTAGAAACTGATGGAGATTAGTCTAGCTTGCAGGTGGTGATCTTGAAATAGTGTTGCAAGTTGACATATTAAAAGCATTTAACCTGAATATTAGAGTTTGGAAATCTTCTGCTCGTGTAATCTGGAAGGCCGATAAAAATCCATCAGAATGCTGAATAAAAGATAACCCCCTTTACCAGGCATCCAGTGAGCAGATCCAGTCTGTAAAGCAAAATCAGAATATGGCATTACTATGTGACCCATGAAAATGGATGGAATGATGAAAGGCTTGCTGTAAAATAAGACTTGCACAGTTACTTTGCAGTGCTTTATTTGTTTTCCTTGTTCTATGAAGCCCCAGAAGGCCAGGCAAAACAGCACATGTGTGGATGAAGACAAAAAAGTTTTTTGGTTTTTTTTTTTTTTGTGAGAAAGCTCTGTTCTCAGTGAATGGTGTCAGAAATCATCAGAGTATCAGGTCCTTAAGCATGGCCAAGTCCCAGCACAGTTTATAACCACAAACAAGGCAGCAATTTTAATTGCTCTTAGGCAGGAGTAGCTCAGGGGTGTGCAACTCCACTGGAACACTATAAATCTTTCCGCAACCTTCCTTAATTGCTGTGTTTCAATAGTGACATGCAGAGGCAGCAAAATAAACTGAAAGTTCAAGAAATAAAATAGACAGGAACAGTAGACGTTCTTCATTGTTAAGATAATACTGTTAAAGGGTTTTAGTTGTGATCCATGCAGCATGCTTCTTTTTATATGTGTCTTTGCATTCCTAATGTGTAAATGCATTGCATTTTTCTTGTGTTGTACACCTCTACAGTTGCTTTTAGTAAAGATTTTTGCTCTCTGTCCTCAAGTTTACGGAGACATGCATATGGCAACTTGTGCTGGAAGCAGATTGGTTGCATAGGAAAAGATTGCAAAGTCCTCTTCTATGTGATGGCCAATTCTCTTCTATTTTCCAGTGTGAAAAAAAAAACAAACTAAAAAACACCTCAGCTTGCCAGATATTTTTTTGCCAACAAATAATGTATGTTTTGCAACATTTTGTTCTTTAAACCTCTGTCACATTATACACACACATACAAACTACTACAGCTATTTTTTGCTAAGAAAAAGATGCTGTAAAATGTAGTACTCATGACTGCTCTATGGCACTGCAGTGTGTGTGTGGTATTTTTCATCTGACTCAGTGTTGAGAAAGCCTCATCATCTTCAGAGGTTTGCCTTTATATCAAGGCAGAAACACTGCTGATTTGGAGGAAGCAGAGCTCTGTATCAGTGACCAGATCAAAGTGCTTTTTTGAAACCTAATAATTTATCTTCTGCATTTGAAATGTGAGCATAGAATTCACTTATGCATTTTGTAGTGGGTAGTTCTTAATATAACTAAATTAATGTTGACCACTTTCCATCAGGCTTAAATCAAAACGTTCTTCTGAATACACTATCATTTTACTGTTATTTTCCCTCTTGGGTGAGTGCCTGGATGACAGGGCAGTCTGTAAAGGAAATTTTGCACTCCTTGTGTAAAATCTGTTCAGACAAAAAATTTTGCAGTGCTGTGGCTGTCATTTTGGCATCAGTCATAAGCAGTGAGTTAACTTGAAAGAAAAAAGTTAAGGAAGAGAAATTGCAGTAAATTTAAAAACTACTGCCCTTTGAAGAAAAAAAAACGCTTAAGTCTGTTCATAAAGGTACTCTGATTAATCTGATTTTTTAACATTATATTTCTACTAGATTTCTGTCTAGAGGGTCACAATAATATTTCATTTCAAGTTGTCCAAAAGGTTTTTCCTGGCCTATCAGATTCCATGCCCACAACTGAAGTAAGAATATTAAAGAGACCTGTGTATCCTTGCCATTAGACATTTGCACAGGGCCTTCATCAAGGAGAGGAAAATTGTTTCAGGGACTGCTGCTAGTAATGTATTAATTGACTCCCCATGATGGAGGACATTACAGTTACTCACACTTGGCTGATTTTAATATGAAAGATATGTTAATTATAAGAATGGTCTTGTTCAATACATCGTACAAAAGTTCACATACCCACCTCTGTCTGCTGATATCACAGGGAAATCTTTGTGAAATCTAAAGCCTTAGTGGTCCATAGAAAATAATTTGAAGCCTAATCAGGCATGATCACATTAACCTAGTTTACTAAACTGGCTTACTGAGCTTATGCTGTGTACATTTTCAGGTGAAAACACTGTGACAATTTATTACAGATAAGAAAATTGCTAAGGAGAAAAGAAATGGTAAAAAAAAAAAAAAGGTGTAACAGGAATCAGAACTGGTAGCAGAACTCTGGCTTTCTTATCTTGCTGTGTTGAGCTGAGACCTATGTCTCTCTCACTTATGTCTGGCTGGTGAAAAAAGTGATGACATTAAAAGCTTTGCATCCTGTATATTGCATAGAGCATGTGAGACACAAAGCAATTTTGACAGTTGCACGTGAAAGTGTGAGAAGGAAGTGGAACCATGGAAACACAAAACCCCCATGAGCAAGTCAGACAAGCATTTAATGTTTACTCTTGCAAGGTTAACTTTTTACAAGGTGTATAAAGTCTTAGTTTTATTCTTACATGTGGTAGAGGTGAAGAACTTAAATAAGAACAGTTCTTATTGATCTAATGCCTTCACTTTGTTTATTGATTTACTTAGGTAGCTCATAGCAGGAAATTTATCAGCAAAATACTGGTAGTAGTAACACCTCTTGCCTGTGGTGCTTGCATTTATGAAAATTTTATGAGATATTTGGAAATTAAACAAAACTGTTTTCACTGGTTGCACGGGAGACAAGAAAGAATGAGTTCAGGATGAAGAGAGATCAAAATAAAAAGGAAGGACCAACGTCTTGAGCTGTCACCCACATTTTAGAGGATGTAAAAGGTTGAGGTCATTGTTTCAAGCAGCTAAGGAGATCACAGACTGAAATATTTCAAACTCTAAAATTTAGCAGGCTGTATTGCACGAGACTTCAGTGATGAGTGTAGGAGATTGAGCGCCTGTGGAGATGGTCCCCCTAGCATGAAGTGACTGGCTCTCACAAGACCTCTGAACACGGCTGAGTGGATGGTGCTGATGGTGCTAGCATTATGTCTGACATTTATATTGCCAACACAGAGGGAGAAATAAAAATAAGGTTGTAGAAATTATCTGCTAAGGAAAAACCTTATATCAATTGCAGTTTTATTCCAAATGTTTTTGTATAAATGATTTAATCTAGGAAGTTTATTTGAACTGGAAAATATGTGAAAGGATAGTTTAACAAATATTTATAAAAAATCTCTGAAGGACTTGAGGTGAATAGACAAACCAGAACATCATTACTGCTTTTAATATGAGAAAATTTGAAGATTTTAAGTTTATTTAATCTAAATCTGGAGTTTTTCTGAGAATTTCTGATTCACTGGTAGATTTGGATATAGTGTTTCTGACAGTCAGATCAGACACAGGCATGTATTATGAATGTTGGCAGTGCAAACTAAATTTATAACTAGTAAAACATTAGACCATCAATTACAATTGAGCTGAGATAATGATATCTCCTTTCTGGAAGAGCATCAGAATGCCAAGTAAGAAATTAATTAGAAATTTGCAAGACAGCAAAATATGGGAAAGTATTAAATACCCATAGCCATTCCTGTATCTGGGTAACAATGTGTAAATCAAAGTAAAAAGGAGGCTCAGAAATGGATTAAAAGTTATGATTGCTGCAACATGTGTGATGTTAAAAACAACGAGATAGCAAAATGCCTCACTGAAACATGCTACGAAAATACGGATTTGCAGTAGGCAAATAAAAAATAGGGAAATATTGAAGAATTACTATGTGCCAGGAGACAATATTAAAGCTCAGGATTTCATACGTATGAGGTGGATTGTTTTTTTTTTTCAAAATGTGGATTTTTGTTCCTTTCGCTCATTTTGGAGGCGTGTAGGTTTGGAATTAAAAAAGCAATTGGAAAAAAATTAACACAGTAAGCCTCAGAAATAGAAATAATAATTCTACTCAAAATAAATAGCTGTTAAAATGAAAATCTTTATATAATTTTAATATTTATACGATTTTCACTGAAAAGCAGTGCCACAGAAAGAGACCTGGGAGTCCTGGTTGATGGCAAATTGAGTATGACTCTGCAGTGCCCTGGAAGCCAGGAGGGTCAGATTAGTCCGGGGAGTATCAGGCGAAACGTCGCCAGGCAGTCGAGGGAGGAGATTGTCCTGCTCTGCTCTACACTGGTGCGGCCTCAAGTGGAGTACTGTGTGTGCAGTTTTGGGCAACACAATATAAGAAAGATATCAAGCTATTAGAGAAAGGAGGGCCATGAGGATGATGAAAGGTCTGGAGAGGAAGCCGTATGAAGAGCAGCTGAGATCACTTGTTCTGTTCAGTCTGGAGAAGAGAAGACTGAGGGGAGACCTCATTGCAGTCTACAACTGCTTTGCGAAGGGAAAAGGAGGGATAGGCACCAATTTACTCTCTGTGGTGAGCAGTGGTGGGACTCGAGGGAACGGCCTGAATTTGTGTCAGGGGAAGTTTAGGTTAAATAATAGAAAAAAGTTCTTCATCCAGAGAGTGGCTGGGTACTAGAACAGGCTGCCTGGGGAAGTGATCACAGTACCAAGCTGGACAGAGGGCAAGAAGAATTTGAACAATGCTCTTAGGCACCTGTTGTACCTCCTGAGGATGGTCCTGCGCCTGGCTAAGGATAATCCTTGTGGGTCCCTTCCAGCTGAGAATATTCTGTGATTCTGGGATTAAATTGCTTCAGTAAAATACAAATAATTATTTATAATTTATGAAAACATAGCATGAAAGATCACCAGTGAAGTTCAAAATCAATGTATGAGTATAAAATAAAATCTAACAAAAATTTTTAAAACTTAAATGCACTTTTTCAAATTAAATTATAAATATACTGAAACAAAAAACATTTTCAGAGTGGGAATCAATCAATCAATTATTAATGAAGCATTCTTGATAAGAAAAATTGTTGTGCTCTGAGGAAATTATAATCTCTTTCAAATGAGAACTTCTGTCATAATAGCTGTGTGCTATTATGCTTAGTGTGTGGTAGTGCCAGAAGTCTGACTGCCTGAAAGGTTGAAAAACAAAAGGTAAATGAAAGGAATTTTTTATTATACCTTGTGCTTTACTTCTGTGGAAGAAGTCCTTGTTTGACTTGCAAGCTTGAAAACCTCAAGAGTTCTGTATATGTTTGCATACAGTCTTTATATGCAGAATGAATCCCACATACATTGAAGGAGAGTGTTCTGGTTGAATAAGAATTTAGGCCTGTTAGGAATGTGTACAACAGCCTTTCAGCCTTTTGATTTTTCTTTACTACTTTGGGTCTTCAAAAGAACGTTTTTGGTGCTCAGTTCAAGTCGCCCCTTAAAGAAACTTAAGGTGAGGCAAGATGAGAGAGAATGAGGATAATGTCAACAAATGTGTTTTAATTAGTAAAGCCTTTTCTCCCTGTGACTATGGCAGTGAGTTAACTCTAGTCCCTGGTGGTGTTGCTATTGCCAGTCAGTACAGGTTGTTCTATTCAAATTTTTCTCATGATGTTGACTTTTAGCAGTGATGTCTGAATAAGGTGTTGATCACAGCTGATTCTGAGTCTTTTATGTTTTCTTGTAATCTTGGTGTTGGTGTAGAACAGTTCTTTATGTTGTAGAGAGTAGTAGTTGTCTACGTTGAAGAGAGTACAGTTTTTTAGTGTTTCATAATGCAGGAACCAAAGACATTTTCTTTAGTGTGTCAAAATGCAGATTTGTATAGTTAACAACAGTTTTTGTGTCAAAAACCATCAGCCTATAAATATTTATGTGGTTTTTTGCTTATCTGAATCAAGGATGACAATAAAAGAGTAATGCAGGACAGTCTAATTGCTTTAACAATATGTTTTTTTCTTATTGTGACAACTGGAGCATAAACTGTGGAAGGGAAAGCCAAGAAGTCTCATTGAAGTTATTAGTGCAATGTATATCTTTTAGAATCCAAGATTACTTTCCAGCACTGCCATATATGCCAGCTAATAGTTCTTGCTTGTCAAATCCAGCTGTATCAGCCCAACAGCAGGTAACTGCTTCTAGTTTAACTCTAATTGATGCCAAAAGTAGAGTCCAAGAAAATAATCAATGAGTGTTTGCAGAATCAGGAGATTCCTGCACAAGCCTGATGAATTCTGGCAGACAGCATTTGTGCAATTTAAGAACCATTATAAAGATGCTGAAAACTTGAAACACTGATCAGTATAACTGAATTTTTTTTTCAGTAAAGGTATGTGTCATTGTGGCATTTTAAAAAAGTACAAAATTTATTTATGTAATTTATATGCTAATAGACTAACTGTTTAAAGGGCGATAGCAAACATAATTTATGTTAGAAACAATAATTTTAGCCTTTTTTTTGTTTGTTTTTGTGTGTGTGTGTGTGTCTTTTTTTTTTTGGTTGCTGTTTTTGTTTTTGTATAGCAAAACATAGAACCAAAAAGAAATTATTCTTTTAGTTGGATGATAACAGGATTGGTTTGGCGTTTTTCTATTTTATTTACTTTATTTTACTTTATTTACCATTTTCACATGTTCATTGCACTGCCATGTCCGAAAGCTATTGCAAGGCCTGGTTCTGAATTGTGCTTACTAGATCATTTCTTCTTCAGCAAGCTGAATGCAAAATTCTATCAGATTAGTCTTGTAGTAACTATAGCATAATTTTATTATCCAGAGGAGTAAAATTAACCATATTAACAATTAAAAATTAATATCTAGTCTGTTATTTTGTTTTGGAGCAACTTTTTTTTTTTTTTTAAGAAATTGTAATTGATCTTTCCAAGGAAAGATCCTGTCCTCTGCACTCATTACCATTTTTACAAAATACAGTGATTCAGAGAAGTGTTTTTGTGGGTCTCATCAGTAAGGCATCTGAACATTATAATGACTATTCTTGCACTTGCAATGTGAGGCAAGAAAGTATTAGCTCTCCTCCCTAAGTAGGGAGTTGAAGCATAAGAAGGCTGAATTACTTGTTAGAGGAATTATCAAGATTAAGTTGAACCTTAGAAAGTCCATCCTTCTGATTTTTTATTATTCTTGTTACATGTGTGTTTTTTTAATATAAATAATGGTCTACAGTTTGATATTGTCTGAATTGATAAGGGAGTTGTGTCTCAGTTGAAGAAACCAATAACAGAGAGCTGGGCAGATTTGTCTACCTGGAAATTACGTAAAGGGTTACTGATTAAATTTCTCTACATCCAGCACTGCAATGCTCTTTAGATTAAATCGTTAGCTTCCAAATCTTTTCCTTGTCTTGGCATTAATAATGTCAAATTTGTAACTGCAAGGTAAGGAAGCTCAAGAGAAAGAGGGAAGCGGATAAAAGGGCAATGCTGCCAAGTCCTCACTAGCTTACAGTATTCATGGATCATCAAACTAGATGACAAAATTATTAAAATAACAGAGAAAACAGGAAACCAGAAGTATTGTGTTCATGATTATCTGTCTGCATTATGCTTTATGGGTCTTTACTTGTGTTCTGTGAAATAGATTGTTAACATGTTTCTTTGGGGAGCCCAGCCCTAGAGACTGATTCAGAAGTAATGGCTTCCTTAGTGTATTAAATAATTCTGACAGGATGCTCATTTTCTTTAATTATATCTAAGTATCAGTAGTTAAAAACCTGTTAGCAATAATGGCATAAGTAATTAGCCTATTGGCATTACTTTTCCTATAGGCTATACAAGATAATAAGAAATACGTACTGAATTTGATCACATTTTATGCATTGTACAGATAATTTTGTATTATTTGGGAAAATATAAAATAGTATTATTTTGGGGAGAAAAAGGCACCTGCAACCCCTCTGCCCAATATACAAAAGATAGGAATGAAAGATTCTTTCATTCTGTGTGTTTGTATGGGGTCTGCTGTCATTTTTGTTAATGATGGACACATTATGAGTTAAATAAATAGGCTGAAACTATTTGCTTTAGTAATTATATCTCCAGTGTTACTTTCCAATAATGTAGCTCGAACTGCAGAAAAAAAGTAAATTACAAAGATAAATATAGGTAAAATTATGCAAGGACTTTGAAAAGCATTGATAGTGTATCATGACAATGTCTTAAAAAACCCTTAAAGTCATTTATGATCTCAATGTTCATTAAGGTTATACACTAAAGGACAAGATGAGCAAGGACTTAAAACAATGCCTACAAAGAAAGTTAATTGTGACATTTGTTTAAATGCTGCAGATATCCTACACATTTTGACAGCATTTATTAACCCAAAACATTTTCAGAAAGTTGATTTTCAGATTCAGTGATTTTAAAGTAGAGTTTCATTTTTACTGTTAAACTCCAGTTCACTTCATATTACACCACCATGAATTTTATAATCAACTGATGAGAGCTGTATATCTTTACTTAAAGAGAAATTCCCTTTCTTTATAATGCAGGCATAAACCAAAGCCTACTTGCGTTTTGAGATGTGTCCAAAAATTAAATGGGAGCTTTCTTTAAAAATTATTTCTGATTCTTTCAAAATTAAGAAGTCATATTGCGTCAAATACTAAAGTCACAACCATTTTTCAGAATTATTACCTGATAGCTGACAAATCTCCGTGAGCATTTTCATTCTGATTTAAAATGCACTTTTAAGGCAAATCTCTTGATCATTCAGACTTACGGTACTTTTGTTCACATCAGAAGAGGTCCTGGAGAGTACAAACTAGATCACTTCTGGATTAAAAAAAAGAGCCAAGAGGATGCACTACATGAATTGGCACTTAGTCCATTGAACCAAATGATATTTTGTTCACAGCAAAAAACCCTGAGATACATTTATTGCCTGCATCATTCCTACCATCAGCTGCTTCATTCTACAGAATACTGGTTCATGTTACTTGCTAACATAGGTACAGCTTGTGTCTAATAAAAAATAGATACGAAGACACTACCCAAGGCTAGGTGAGTCCTGTCATGTGTCGTCAGCTGTCTTTCTCTAAATTTAAGTTAAATTTTCCATTATTTTTAAGAAGAACTGCCAAGAAAAAGTGATATATACAGTCAAATATCCAAAGGTGGGGAAGAAATTATGCAGAATAGTAGTGTAAAGCAGGAGAGTGATCTCAGTTTTGGAGTAACTCTTAATGATATTATCTTTATGTAATTTATATGTCTCAATGTGTCACAATTTCATGTTTGTAATGTACATCTCTCATAGCCTACAATCCTTGAAATGTCTAGGTACGAAAAGCAAGTCTGTACATTGTTTACACAAAATCAAGATATTGATTTATAAGAAATGAACTTCCAAGGTACAGAGGCAAGAGAGGTGCTGGACATGTGCACGTGTGTGTGCCTGTGCGTGATCTGCAAGTAAAAATGCATTTGCCTGTATGTCTTCTTCTTTTTATTAGTTCCGTGTCTTATTTGCGTTGGAATGTTTTCAGCCATTACTTTTCACATTGTGAAAAAAACATACTGAGAACACTAAAAATTATGAGAGAGAGTAAATTTATGTTGAATTCACCGAGAGACTCCCATTGGAGTAAATTTTGACTTAATCTTAATTGATTGATAAAAAACCCCCATGAAACAGGCAAGGCAAAGTTGTAAGAATCATGACAGAGAAATAAAGAATTATTTGTTGTTGTATTCAGTTAATAAAATATAGTTTATTTAAAGAGATATTTTCAGTGCAATAATGAAAGATAAAATGAAGTACATTTCTTTTTTTTTTTTAATGGAAAAAACCATAGAATAGTCCAACTGAAAAATGAATTGTACAAGATAAAAATTTTGGTATGAAAAAATTTATACAAGGTATTATGAAGAAGCTAAGTAGTTTTCTAAATATTTTTTTATGCTCTTACCAGTATTTTTATTCCTGTGAAGGCCAGTACTTTCTGTTGAACATGTGCTCCTAAAAATACTGATTGTAATATTTTTTAAACTACAAAAATTAATATTTCAATACATTTTTATACATGAAAGAGATGAAAAAGGATGGATACATTATTCACAATCTGTGATAGAGAAATCTTGTATGTAGAACACAGTCTAAAATGCCATCTGTTTTTTCTTTTAAGATTCTCATAAAATGTGTATTTTTAAAATACTTGGCTATGTAAAATTCATTTGCCCTTTCTTTTGGAAACATTTGCTGGCTGTTTTGCAACATCCATTAGTAAAGCATATGATTTACACCTTTGATCATAGTCATCTTTTTTTTTCTTCTTTTCTTTTTTGTTTTTCTCTTCTACATCTTACCAGGAAAAGAACTGCTCTAAAACTCCACAAGCATGTGGACAATCTGTGGATGTATGTTTGCGTGTGTAAAACCTGCAGTTGGGGAAACTTCATTTGATTATTTACTTTTGAGCTGGTTAGCGATCCAGATTTTCTTCTCATAGGTCCTCTGGTTTCACTGTCTTGACCTTTAGTGTTTTTGAGCTTAAACCTTCATTGAATTGGCCCAGTTTCATATGGAAGGAGGACAAGTTTGCTTTAGTCAGTGTTCTCTGTTGAGGTGACATCTCTCTGTTGTTCTCTGTTCACTCTCTCTCTTTGAGTAACTCAGCTGGAGTTACTGAAATTGATCAATTCTTAAGTGTTCCCTGCTGAAGTTCCATATATTCTGCTTCATTTCCGTGACCTTTGCGGTTCTATGGCTTGAATGAAAAGCAAACAGTGCTCATCTAACTGTTGCTTTTGTGCTGCAAGGCGGATGAATGACAGAGTACTGCCATTAAAGTCACTGAATTCTGTTTACAAATTGTACCATAGGGCTTCTTTGTACTGTTCTATTTTTTTGTCTGTTTCCCTTCCTCTAAGCTGGGTTGATAATGCTCTCTGTAAATTGATGTAAAGTTACCAACTCTAGCTCTTATATGACCGTGAGTTTGTAGAACCTGAACATCACTAACTTTACTGTATCAAAGTCTGTAATACCTCTGGGGCTCTCACAGTGTGTTGCTACACAAATCCTAAATACACCCTGTGGTCCCAATATGTGCTGCTAATTTGCTGTTGCCATGACTCGTTTATTATTTTGCCTGTCCACAGGGAAAAGTGCTTTTCCCTCCTCTTCACAGCTGGCAGTACTGCTTAGCCAGGAAATGTAGGAGTTGTTATGGGCTAAGTAGAGAAAGAGTTGATATCTGCTGCCCTAGCATGGCATGGCACACATATTCCTCCTGAGGGACGGAGGTAGGTGTAGCAGCAGGATCAGTCCACAAAATATAGTCAGTAACGCTATGAAAACAAAGGTTTACTTGCACTTTTGGGAAGTCATCTGGAAGCACTTTACAACCTTCCCTCAATGATTCTGGTGAGTCTACACTGCTGTGCTGAGGAGGGATGTATGTTAGAAAGCTGTCCTGGAGTCATGGGGAGAAATATCCTCCAGCTGAGATATGTAACTTCTCTTTTATAACCTCTTCATAGACAGGTAGGTGTCTCTTAGCTGTGCTTTGTACATCTCAGCCTGGCTGAAACACCTGTTCATCTGCCTGTCAAAGTCATGACATTCACAGATCACAGAGAAGAACCACTGTATATTTTTTTTCCATCTTTGATAAAATATTTCTTGTTACTCTTTCTTAAAAGTGAGAACAGTGTTTTTTGAGGGGAAACTTGCTTAAGTAGAGGGAGCATGTGTCAGAATTTTTTTGAGAGTGAAGTTAATCAGCATTTCTGCATTCATTCATGTGTATGAGTAAATCAATTTTTAATTTATAGAATGAAGAGACATCTTTAGATTTTTCTACTATTTTTTCTTCTAAAATACAGTTTCCATTTCACATTTATCTCACATTTAAGACTAATTTTGTGAACATTTATCTTTACAGATGTAAAGATAAGGGTTCTTTCTGAAAAAGAAAAATCCCTAGGAATCCCATATTCCATGGTCAGTTACATGGTGCTGATAACAAAGGAGTCACACAAGCCCCGAAACTGTTACCAGGGGTCCACAGCACTAAAAGTTGACAAAATAGATGCTCCAAGAAATCAGAAATGCTACATTGGCTGCAGCTAGTATATCAAATTATGACGAAAGTATATTACTATTGTTCCAGGTACCAGATGTTCTAATAATGGAAACACCACTACTTAGAAATATTGTTTAAAACTGTTTTAAAGATTATTTTTATTTTAGGGGAGATTGGTATTATAATGACTTTTTAAATCATGCTGGTTAAACCAAGTCTAACTAGGTCATTAAGTTAATGAACAAATTAGCAAAGAAATTTTAATATATTTATGAATTTCAAAATCTGTATTGAGTTGTCTCACTAATTTTATCCATTTTAAAAGAATATTATGGAAAATTTAGTATTCAGATGAATTCTTACAGAAGAACATAATCCTGATAAGACTGTAAGTGTGCTGGGACATAGTTTATTCATGATTTTATAGCATGAAATTTCTTTTTGACAGGTGTTTGGCATCCCACAACACCATTTCATGTTTCCTGTAAATGTATCATTAAGATGAAAAATACATGCTTTTAAGGCACACATATAGTAAATCAAAAGCTTGATCTTGCCTGAATTCTTTTTCTCTCTGTGCTATATGATTTTTCAAAGCATATTTTGCAGCACTCAAAACAAGGCCAGCTGGATGCCAACGAGAGATGAATCTGTTCTGAAAGCTTAAAAAGGCCCATGACAAGTGAATGCTGTATTCTTTTCATTCTGTTAAACCAGCCTCTCAAAAGACTTAGTTTTAGAGTAAAGGCTGTAGCTGTAAACTGGATCTTATAGCAGCTCAAAAAGGATGGCTATTTCCCTGTGCAGGTGCAGAGGGTGAGGGTAGGAAGGTGGAAAGTTCTGTCCAAAAAGCCTTTTTCTGTTCCTATTGAATCAAACTCCCCAGTGTTCCTTTAACAGAACAAGTTCTATGGGGCATGTGGCTGTTATAAATAGAGCTGTGCCCTGCTGTGGATATGGGGTTTGGCAGTTGCATGTTATTTCCTACATGTAAATTAAGTGCAGCATTGCAGAGTACAACCTCGCGTGGCTTTTCATACACACTGTCTTTGTAAAGACTGTACCTTCTATGTACAAATAATCATACACTATAATAGCTTAGTAGTCAGATCTTGCCTCCTGATTGAGATAGGAAAATACAGCTTGTCTCAATGGCAGAGTTCATTACTCTTCAATTACTGTAAGCACTCCTTAGAAAAGAACACACTCATAAGGCAGTTTTAACCATATTGAACCTATTCTGATTCATATCAGATATCCCTCAAAGAAATGAGGTTTTCCAACAAATAACTTTGCACTGAAAATAAACATTTTAACAATAATTTTTAAATAGAAATAGAGGTGCTAGCTTTCAACAGATTCAGTAATTTGTCTATCTAGAGTATTTTCCCCTAAAAAAAAAAAAAAACCAACAGAAAACAACTATTGTTTTCTGGCTTAGTAATTTTTGGCAAATTCAGTAGTAAATAAATGCAATTACTTCATTATTTGATTTGTTTTAAACAAAATCACTCTGTTAATATTTTACCTTTCTGAATGAACTAGGTGCAATAATTAATTTCGTATGTAAACCAGACTACATTCTCTTTTATTATTAAATTTAGTTCAATTAATGGTATAAATATTGCTAGAGTAAGAGTTTCATTAACAAAGAGGTGTTATTACATTGGATCTGGTCTAATTCTAAGTAAGTGCCAGTGTTCTGCATTATCATTAATAAATATGTAGTTTCTATACATACATCTTTCAGGTATAATTAAAAGGGATGGTCAATAGATTGTATGTTTTCTTAAAGTGCCTTAATTACTGTAGAGATTCTGTATTATTCAGTGAGTAAAAATGTTTAAATTGTCTTTTTGAAGAGGTACAAATATGTTTCTCAGACCTTGTTTCTACATTTGAACCAGGTGTCGTAAGATGATGAACTTGAGAACTGTGTTGCAAATCTGTGAAAACTTAAAGGCAGGTAGCAAAGGAAAGATGATATTTGATGTTCAGAAGGTCTCCAGACAATTATTATTTTCTAATAGATAAGTCTGTTCTTATGTTCAAAAAGGGCATGTGTGTCATTTATCAAACCAAAGGAATATTTTTTAGGAAAATTTCTAAAACCAGGTTCCCTTTGTGAATATGACTTCCTTGATCATAATTAGCAGCTACTGCAAATGCAGGTGAATTCAGCTATCAAAAGCTGCAGCATTTGTCAGTGAAAGAAGCATTAGTTCTGTGAACACTTACAAATGGATAATATCCCTGCCATATAACAACTAACTCCTGCACCAGTGGAAGGATTTCACAGTCGTTTCTGCCTAACAGAAATTATTTGAAGTTCTGGAAAATCAAAGGGTGGGGAAGGCATAGAGAGAGAGATGGTGAATGATTTCCATATAAGAAAAGACTTCTGTTATTTCCATTTTAAGACCTTTAGTTTGGTAAAACTTTTAAAGGTGGAAAGAAAATTTCCCTAAGTGTGTGAACTTAAACAAATGAGAATGTTTGCTCTCAGTCTGCAGGGGAGAACCCTGTTAATGCTCTGCAGGAGAGTACTCTGCTAGTGCTTGCAAGGCCCTAATTATTATGGAATAAAATTGGAGACAATGGGAGTTTTGCTATTGAACTTTTCAAGTCCAAGATTTAGGCTTTATGGACACAGTTACACTTCCTAGGAGACTGAAGAGATTTTGCCCCTGTAAATTATTTTCCCCAGGACTTCTCAAAGTACTATATGCAGGAGGATTAGGAACAAATTAACACCTCTCTTGTTTCACTGAGCAGTTCTCTCAGAAAAAGGATAGAATATAAAATCACCCAGACACAGTTTTTATTCCTCACCTCCTGCCTCTTCCCTCTTCCAAGTTCTCAGTAGGAATAACCTTCCTGCTCTCTTGTCTCTGGAATAAAATTACTCTACGCTCTTCTCTTCCTCCTCCATCCCCAATAGCAGTAGCAGAGGTGGCTGTTCTTTCATCTCGTCAGTATAAAACATAAGTACAGCCACAGTTATAGAAAACAAGAGATCTTACAGCAGCTGAACAATTCTGTTCCAAATTATAAAGCTTTTAAAATTCTTTATCTATTACATTGTAGACTCCACTGATTTTTATGAAGATTTATTCGTTATAAAACATGAGTAAATCTTGCAAGTTATAGCTATAGCTACCATATAACTTCATGTAAACTCAACACGTTTTTAAAAATTGCATTGAGAAAATCCAGCAGAGACAATTACGTTCAGATTTATAATTAAACTGCTCCATTTAAGCAGAAATGATTTAGCCTTGAGCTGTGGAAGATATTTTTCTTTTGCTTGTTAGTACCTAGGTGTGACATTTCTATAAAAAAGAAGGCACACCATCCTTATACAGTGCAGCTTAATGATATGTGAAATATGAATGTACCCATAACTTATACTGGATTTCCAGGACTTGATTCAGTTCTGTATAGTGCTGTATAACTGCTGCTTGTTTTAAATAATCCAAGCTTGAAGAACGAACTCTATCTGACGCTTTTACCTGTGTCCTAGGAACTTACTTTTCTCCCATACAAAGGTCGATTAGTTAAAACAATCCACTGAAAGAGAATTTTTTCTTATTTTTGAAAAACTTAAAAAAAAAAATAATCTGGGTTTCAAACTAGAAGAAAATGCAAAATATGCAGCGTGTCAATTATCTGTATTGCTTCATCAAAAGAATTCACTGAAAGAGAATTTTTTCTTATTTTTGCAAAACCTCCAAAAAAATAAAATCTGAGTTTCAAACTAGAAGAAAATGCAAAATATGTAATGTGTTGATCATCTGTATTGCTTCATCAAAATGAAAGCAATACATACGACATAACCTTTTCCTGTATTGCTTCTGGAACCTGAGGAAAATCAACACTTGCTATGTGATAATACAGCCTTTAAAAATATTGTTACGAGGAAATCTTGCAACTGGAACATGATTCACATGATTGTGCTTTTTGGAAACAGAAAAGTCTTTCAGTTTCTTTGCTGTACTTTCTATTCCTATATCTCTTGTACATCAAGCATTATTCATTCACGACTGCTGGATTTTTTTTGGGTTTTTTTTGTATGTGTGTATCACAGATGCATGTTTGCCTGATTTTTTTTGGCCAGCTTAATACAAAGTGGTTAAAAATTCAGAAGATACTATGTTTCACTCATAAAATTCTCTACCTGTGAAGGCCATAAAATTATCCCTCTAATATATGTGTTAAAATTGATATTTTTCACCTCTATGATATAACTAAGATTTTTTTCCCCCTGTTTAGAAGAGAGAAGTGGTCAAATAGTTTGTGATTGTATGCCTTGTCACAGTGATAGACAGGCTGAGGCAAAATCTTTCTACTCTGTCATTCCCTACCTGTTCTAGTGTGTCATTATGAAACAAAGAGAGAAACCTTAACTGACAGAGCTTTAGAGCAAGTGTGATTTACAGAACAAGTTTTCTGTGCTTAACATAACATTAAATTCAAATACATAAGAAGGAGGTCATTTGCTATGCAGTCAGTGAAGAAAATATTTGAAATAATGAAAAAAATGTATTAAGGGAAAGATCAAACTGAAGATAGTTTCTTCAGCACCAACAGAATGTAATTTTGGCCTTTGTTCTAAACCCATCCAAGATCAAACTGGAGTTGAAGAGCATAGTTATAAATAAAAAATTAAACAACAGAAGATAAATTTGCTACTTAAAGTTCCAATCAATGTCAAATTAAGCATAAACTTTTATAATCAGTTTATAATCTTTGATCTCTCCAAATGCAATGGATTTAAACTGCTACTGTTTCAGCATGTTTCCAGTGATGTGTTTACTCAAAAAGGAGGAAACCCTACAGTTCTAGTCTTTCTTTTCTTCTTCTAACTACAAGAATCTGTCATTTTTGATTTGTTAAAGAGATTCTGTTGAAAGTACTTTAAAGGTGTGTATTTACCAGTGATTTTTTTTTTAATTTTTATTATTATGGTTGACACAGAGAAATGTCAGCATAGGTAGACTACTAGGTTATCCAACTGGAATATGTATAATGATCTTTTGTCCTTTCATGTCTCTGCATATTTTAGAATTGTGACTTCCTCAAGTAGAATAAACCTAGTTTAGAGAGTCTTAAGCAGGGTGCCCTTCTAGGAACTATACTGATCCTTTGACTTTACAGAGAAGCTATCTCCAGGGATTTTGTACAGCTGAGTCAGGGAGCCAGAGTCAGGCTTGGGATTCACTTTGTGTGTGTTCACATGCACCATTTCTGTGACTGTGGAGGTCAGCTAACTCCTAACCACAGTCTTCTGTGTTAGGGACTGATTAACAGTAGCAGATACTGACTTCATGAATACTATGCCCTTAGATGTTTATTATTACATAGCTGGGTATATATTTTTCTCCTAGTTGCAGCTATGGTGTGGAAGTGTATGCTGTCCCCCATACAGGTTGCTGCCTGCTCAGAAGAGCAACTCCAGCAAGAAGTTTGAATTTTCCATAATTAATTTCAAAAGAACCAGGCTTGCAAAAGCCAGCCATTTTATTCCTTTAATTAGATGTAACAGTATGATATAAAGAATTTCAGGGGAATTTAATTAGCAACAGATGTTTAGGGTAGAGAAGTGAACACCACCAAGGGAAGGAATAGGAAGGTGCTCAGAGCCGTGATCTCTTCCAGCACCATGGCAGTCATTAACAGGCTTTTTGTCTGTCACTTCAGAAGCAGAATGACATACCTTACACTGTCTTCCCTATGACATACTCATAGCTAATCCTACAGCTACACAAAGATATTCCTGTTGGCATCAGCAGAACAATTCCTGTAGGAGAAAAAAGGTCATGCAACTGACCGGCTGTAGTTATGGCTTCAATGGGAAATCAAATCTCAAAAAAAACACAACAAGTACATAATGTCATGACCCATTACTAGGTGAGATGACGAATCAAGCAAGTGTCCTCTGATGCTAATGGTATTTTCTGTGTAATGTCCAAGTAGTTAACCACGATTTTATGCCTTATAGCTTAAGACATAGAGACATATACTACAGAGTATAATTCTACAGAAAATGGATCACATTCACATATCCTTGAAAGACAACAGATTTTGTCATTTCATTTCACAAATGTAAACACCTCATTTTAGACTGAAAGTATCTAACCTTGCCAACATCTTAATTTCGGTGACACTTTGCAATATAAAGTTCTCAGTGGTTATCTGGTGATCTTCAGACAGACTATCTTCATAAATATAATTAGATTGTCATTAGAATTTATAAGCTCTTTTCTAATAGGTGTCTAACAAATTTTGCTTTGGATGTAACATGTATCATGTAAAAACTTACTAAGCCTCTAGTGTCTATTTTTATTATTTTAATTCATACAGCATAATTCATATTTTCATACACTGATATTTTATGTATGTTGAGAAGGGATACAGCAGAAAATACAGTGTAAAATAATGTATTACTGTCAGTATGTGGTATCTAGAGAGATGCAGATCTGTTTGATTCTTACAGTGTTTCCCCTTTCAAAACAGAAATACTGAAAGCATATATACTTCCCAAAAAGATCACCACCCCTTCATACTTACAATTTTAATCAATAACAGCAATTCCATTAAGCATTTTTTCAGATCTTGCACGATTAAATAACAAGTGTATAGAATTTTATTGAAATGTCTTCATTTAGTTTTCAGGAAGAAAAAAAAAAAAAGTATTACCTTGAATTGGAATACAACTGTTGCCTGCTGAAAACTGCGATGATTTTTTTTCCCCAGACTCCTGTTTGTGGCAAATGCCCTTCCCTCATGTTGTTTTGGGCATCAACATTATGCTACCACTTAGCCACTGGGACTCCAGCCAGGCACTGGTACAGAGGGAGTGCCAGTGCTTTCACAGGTGTAAATCAAATCAACTCCACTGGTGCCAACTGAAATGGATCGATTTGTAACAGGTGATGTCTTCCATAGGCTCCTTAAAAACAGAGGACTGTTTACCATAGATTTCAGGTGCACAACAGTGAAAAGAAAGGCCACACCTGTGAATGAGGATACATGGCACAACCACTTTTCCCATCTGATGCATCAAGGTCTTCGAAATGTAAGGGCTTCAGATTCAATCCCTTGCTTGGTTCCTGTTACATACTTTGAAAAATCCTGAACTTATAAAAATTTGATGAGATGGTGAAATAATTTTCTACTGAGCCAACATCAGCAGCTGCACACTCCATTGTAGCTCATATTACTTCAGTAGGATGTATAAGATTATGCTGGACAAAGAAGAAATTACAGTTGATAAATTCCCTCAAATTTTGTCTCCTATTGCTGTCTAATAGACAATAGTGGAATTTGTTGTTGGAACCTGTGATAATGTTGTTACTTTACTATGGTAACACCTGCCCAGATTCATGGTCCTATCAGCTGTTATCATTTTGCAAAAAATTTCTCCCAAGTGATGTTCCACATAACTATGGACTTAAACCTACCGATACATGTACACAGAGCACATTGTAATGTCGAGTTACATGAGATCAGGAAGAATAATTTAATTAAAAATTTACATATATCATTACTTACATAATTAAATTATCTAACAATATTATTGATAATTTTTATTCTTTCAATATTTTATTAGTGCATAACTTTTTTATCAATATTTTTATGACATTTCATGAAAGATTTTTTTTAACTGAGAATTTACAGTTGTTATTATTAAATTCCACATAATCCAACCAAAATATTTGTGCAGAGCAGAATTAGAAAAAGAACAATCCCTGATCCCTAAAGTGAGTGATGCTCATAGGGATGAGGATTCATCTGAACTGCCCAGCTCAGGTAATGCTTTTATTTGTTGCTAATGACTTACTTGCTATCAACTTACTAACTGATAACCACACTCAGTATTAGAAAAGTCTGATCTGACTCAGTGTGCTTAGACTGAATCCCCATGACATAAGGAGATAATATTTTATTTAATTGGATAATTAGTGTTTTAATTTTTAAAAGGCTCAACTTTATTTGCCAAACAGGAACCATTAGAAAAAGAGTGTAAATTATTTTTATTGAATTCTTCTTGAATAAGATTGTATTCTAATCTAATTTGGACAGAAAGAGATTTTAAAATGCAGAACCCTGTTGTTTTTGTAACAAAATTTTGTTGTTTTTTTAATGACTCTTTTTGTAAAAATTAGTCAAAAGAATGCCGATTCTTGGAGGTAAATATTTTACTAAACAAAAAAAGAACATAGAAATACATCCCCAAGAAAATTAGTCATGATGAGAAAATATGCACTGTTTATTAATTCAAATACTTTTTTATATATTTATATATACATATATGCACACACACATCCTTTAATTGACATTTTTAATTGTTTGAAATTCTCATAGCACAAGGAAGTCTGCTCACAGATGTGAGTCTCTCATAAAAGCCCTGTACAAAGAAACCTCTTCCTGTTGCAAATAATTTTCATCTTTAAAAGGAAACAAAACCTTCTTTTCCAAATGACCTTTTAAAAAAAGAAAAAGTAATTATTTTCTCCTTTTGTTCACCTTTCTTTTACCTCATCATTTTGCAGTGGGACTCAGCTATCTTAAAGTTCTTTTCCAACCTGAATGATTCCATGGTTATTTGATTTTAGTTGCTCCTTGCTTCCATATGCCTATTTTGCAGATTGTCGTTCATCCCACCCTTTTGTAGTAGTATCCTGACTCCTCTCAACACAAGCTTTAGGGCTTTAGTCTTGCCTGACTATTACATGCTAACTGACTTTTCAGAAGATGCCTTAGGTTATCCAAATTTTTAGGATCAGGAAACATTTTTACTGACTATGTTGTGAGAAGATTTCCCCTTGTCCCAAAATGTCCTCTGGAGGGGGATATGTCTGTGATGGAGAAAGGAAGAAACAAAAACTGCTTTATTGTAATTTGATTATCACTGTTGCTTTTCTTTCTCAATTTTCTTAAATCAAAGTCTCTTACATTCCCCTTCCCCTTTATATTGGGAAAAAAATCAGGTTTTATGTATTTTTAGAGAGAAGGAATAAATACACTTGTGTAAAAGCAGTACATTAGATTCTAATTATCAATTTTTAAAAGAAACTTTGAAATCTGTGTAGACCATAGAGTTCTTGTCAATAGAAAATATATGTAGAATAATTATATTTTAGAAGGGCAATCTTCCAAATGGAAAGTCTGCTCAAGTGGTCAGTAACAAAGGTTTCTCTAGACTCATTTACACCCTCCTCTCCTGTAGTGGGTATCCCTGTTCCAACACAGACCTTTGCAGTTGAGGTCTGTTAAAATAGGTGTGCTCGTGTCTGTGCTTACTATACGTGCTTTTTTTCCTTTCCTCAATTAAGGTCATCATTCTGTGTTTGCAGTCTTAGGTAATTGAATGATTGTTTAGATTTCTCAAATAGTTTTCATTGTGCATCTTACCCAAGAAAGGACAGAGGGAGTAGCTGGTGGCTACAGAATAGATGGAGATATGGAGATGTAGATATAGGAAGAGTAAATAATGAAATGAGGTCCTAAAAGGTATTCTAAAAAGAAAATTATTTAAAGATAACAGATGTGGGATGGATAATTAATACTGTTGTGGAGGAAGGGAAGGGTTAATATCCTGGAATATTTAGCATTTTTTTCAGTCTGGATATGCATTACAATATAGCATTTAAATTGAATTACTAGCAACAAATAAATTGGACACTGAATTTTTTTTTTTCAGCTTTTGAAATTGGCAGTGGAATAAGACCTAGAATCTGAGTATATCACAGGATGAATATATCAATTTAGGAATGTCAAACACTCCTTGACATTTAAAACTTTTTTACTTCATTGTCTACCTTTTTTTTTTTTCATTGTATGTGGATGGGAAATGCAGAAAGGGAAGCTGTCAATTCATACAACTATTTAATGTCTGTATTGGAGTGAAATTAAGATCATAGCAATCCTAACAGATGTCATAACCCTTGTTCTTGCGTTGTCTGTGGAGCTATAGTGATTGCTTCATCTTAAGGCTAGACTATCTTGCAATTTGTTAGGTTTCTTTTGATTCTGATTGCTCTACCTGTGTATGTATGAATTTACACATTTGACTTTCCAAATCATTGTAAGTGTATTAATGCAAGCCATTAAAATTTGTAAGAAAAGAGAAGGTGAACGACTGAGGATCAGAGGCATAGAACACTGAGGAGCAAATCAACACCTCAGTATACTGAGGAACAAGCAAATCTGGTCCATACTCCTGCGATGTTGAATTTACCTAGGAGTATAAAGCAATTCTTGAAGTACATTACTGAATGCATTTCTTGGTCTTTCGTGTGGTTTCATATGTAACATCAAATAATTTGTGCAGGTGTATGAATTCTTGAAGTGACACAGAACTTATAAAACTGAGTTAATGAAGCAGTAAGACCTTAATTTATTGCTAAAATACAGTCATACTTCTTGTTAAGAACTGGACATAATTGTCAGAAAAAGTGAATAAATAGTTCCTTCCAGATGTGCTAACAGCAACTTGTTACCAACCTTTCATTCCCTCTGAAGCAAACTAGCTTTCAGCTTGTTATAGGGTGAAGTAGATCCCATGGACTTATAGACTGACTCAATTTGACATCTGGTGTTGGATATGATTTAAAAACAGTCATAATTTTTGCATAGATTCATGCAATATATTTCAAAATAGTATCCATCCTATTATGCATACTTTATTTTTTTAATCAGTCATTTCTTTGCCATATGTGTTATTGTTTGCACACATTAGCAAGAATTATGGAATCTGCCATCAGAGAAAAATATTCATGATTTTCTGCACTAACAAAGTTTGCTGCAAGGATTTACTAATTTTATATTTGGGGCAGATTTGCCCAAAGATCTGACACTAAACTCTGTGTTACTTAGGTAGTGAGAATAACAGTATAGTTTTCAGCAAAAGTAGAAACAACTCCCTCACATTTCCAAATCTTTGCTGCATTTTTAATATTCAGGATTTATAGGCAAAACATAAATTTAAGAAAATCTGTCTGAACACAATCATTTGTAGAACCTTGTTGCAGTAAATTCATGTGATTCTGAAATGTAAACACATTGTGGGGAGGGGAGTAAGTTAGAACTGAGCACTTGTTCTCTTGCCCTGTAGTTTTGCTCAAATGACGCAAGAGCAATAATCGGAAAATAAGTACAAATAAGAAGGATAGGTGGGATACAAAACTAATGCTGCTGTTGGACACAGTGTCAAAAAATCTAGTCTCTCACAAATCTTCTGTGTCTTTCAGCACAAAAAAATAAAAGCCTTTTCTTCCACTGCTTGTAGCACATAAATCAAAAAGAAAATAGCAAGCACTTCTCTAGCCTAAACTGCTTTCTGGAATATTTCAGGCATTGAAAGTCAGGCTTGCTTTCTAGTGTTGTGTAAGCACAGCTAGTGCTAGCTCCTTGCTCTTCATCCTTGCATCTGAATCTCAGTTTTCCATGCCTTTTATTGTTGGATTATTTGATTCATTTTAAATTAAATCAATCAGCTATTTCCCTACAGTAATTAGACACTTTGTAATGCTGAATTGCGCAACAAATTAGATAGCTCAGTGTGGGTTACAAATAGCATGCATTTGCCCATTGTCTAGCAATAGTACCTAGGAAGTCCGTATCAAAATTGCCAGATTAGCATGATTTGATGAATAAATAGAATGTGACAGATCCCAGCTAATGCAAAACAACACAGCTCTGCTAAGATAGGTGGAATAGTTCCTAGGTTATACTAGCTGAGTGATGCTTTTGAAGCCTAGTAAACACATCTGTAACTGTAGAATTGCTAATCATGCCAGTTATAAAGCTTTTTATCTCCAATACATTTGCGAAAAAAAAAAAAAGCTATGTTTAGGCTTGTCTCTGTATTTCACTCTTCCTTTGTCTTGGGAGCCCTTGCTTTGCCTGTTTCTTGTTACACTTTTTACCATTTTCCCCAGCTAGGGAAAGCAACTATAATTGTTTCTAGTATAATCCATGGGCTCAGATAAAACATCCAATGCAGCCTGATTTGTTACTAGTTGAACATAAAACCTACAGCTGGCAATCAGAAAAACACTCAACCATCTCAGCTTTAGTGCCAAATCTGATGACAGGAGATAGGTATAGAGACAATAATCTTGTCATGCTTCCCTGTTCACAAATTCCTGCTTTGAAACCACTTTCTTTTGCTTTGTGATATTCTTACTTTCAGGAGTATGAATCAAGGTAGTCTTCAAAATGCAGCTCAAATAAATTGTATTTAATCAAGAGACATAAAAAATAATTGTGTGGTTCTGTCTATGAAGTTCTAAAGTTCCCTCTATAAAGTTTTTTCTTTGAGCTTTTCCATAATTATTTTTATATCTTTATTTCACTCTATGTATGTCTGCAAGTCTGTATATGATAATGGAAGGAAAATGCCAAGTCTTTACTGAGAAAGGTGTAATGAAGCAGTAGGAAGTTTTGAGCTGCTTAAATTAAAATGATGAGGAAGACACAGACATTAATTATCTCAGACTGCTTTATCTTTTCATTTTGCAAGCAAGGAAATACTTAACACCTCAGAAGCAAAATGCTTTACTGTAGACCAGAGAGGTAATTTAAAATCGCATGTGGGGGGCAGCAAGATGAAAGATCAGAATCTAGTATATTCACTGAGCAAGAATGATGAGATGAAAAAGTAGACAAAGAAGAAACTATGTTCGTGTTTGCTCTGTGCCACAAACCATGACCTCTTCCACAGCCACAAGGACCTATGTTCAATTTCAAGTCAATAGCTATAAATGTTAATAATTGCCTTTACCTCTTCCTCTATAGCTTAGCTTCTTGCCCCATTACCAAAACCGTTTAGTTTCTCTGTAATTCATTTTCTACATAATCTCCTTTTATGTCCCATGTTTCCTCTATTGTGTTTCACCTTGGGCAGTACATCATGTAAATAAAGTCCATATCCATAATCACTTTACAATTCTGCTTAAGGGAATTCACTCTTGAGAACTCCATTCCAACTGGTGTCCATTATAGTAGATCTTTTTAGTCCTCATTAGATGGGACAAGCAGGCGTATATTTTAAAAACTATTTTAGCATCAGTAATGTAACCTTGAGTACCTATTCAAAGCTTTTAGATGAATTTCAAGGATGAGTATGAAGCAGATAAAGGCTTCTGAGAAAGAAGTTCATCATATTGTGTTTGGATTCTAAAAATTCCTGCATTTTAAGTAATGTTTAAGGCCACATTATTGTAATATAGACACTGATCAAAGGGACAAAAACGTTTAAGAAGTTGTATTCAAATATGTTTTTTTTTCAAATTAGAGATTTATCATACTAATAGCCAGGAAAATGTGCATCTTGGTATTTAAGACAGAAATGGATGAATTAAGACAGAAAAGAATGAGTTCTGCATTCTTACAATGAGCAATAAACTCCTTGCTCCACACAATGTGCAATGTGACTATCTCAGAAAAGGCAGAAGCAAGTGATCAAATGTGTGTGTAAAAGATAGCATTTTTAGCTCTGTTTAGCATTTACTGTAATTATGAGGCATATATTTTCTTCTTTTAAACCAAGTTTTACTGTGACTTTTGTACTCCATCAAGCTCTTGCTCTTGAAATAAAATGGTAATAAAAGAAATAAAATTAGGTATTTCCCTTCTACTTCCCTGAAAGCCAAATGCCCGTGAAAACTTTTGACACTCTCTTATGTCATCTCACATTTGCTTGACGTGGTTCTGTGTGGTTTTCCATCCTTGATCTTACATTTCAGTTTGTAAAAAATCTGAAGCCTTGCTTTATTGCAGTTTTAGTTGCTGAACCACTGTGTGTAATGTTCTAGATGGGGGTAAAAAATCTTAGATAACATGCTACCCACATGCACTTACAGGCAGTTAAAAACTTATGAAATTGGTTCCTCTAACACCTTTTATTACATAAGAGAAAAAAAAGTTACTTGCCTTCCGGCCTAAGAAAAGTCATTAATGTTCTTTTCTTCCCTTTCATTTTTCCTTTCTTTTATTCTCAAGCTTCATTCTGACTTGGACAAGGGAGTCGGCACTGTTAAATATACCCTTTCAGGAGATGGTGCTGGCACAGTTTTTACTATTGATGAGACCACAGGAGACATTCATGCCATAAGGAGCCTAGATCGAGAAGAAAAACCTTTCTACACACTCCGGGCTCAGGCCGTGGATGTTGACACCAAGAAACCACTAGAGCCCGAATCAGAGTTCATCATCAAAGTGCAGGACATTAATGATAATGAGCCAAGGTTTCTGGATGGGCCTTATGTTGCCAGTGTCCCGGAAATGTCTCCAGTGGGTGAGTAAGAGGCTTTAAACACTTGATAACTAATTGCATATTACTTGATTGTCTCAATGTACGTTTCCTGCTGAGGAAAGAAAGATAAGGATGAAATAAAAATATACCTTCTAAAACTTATTATTAGGTATGTTTGTAATGCTCTGTGCTTAGAAATATGCAGATTACAGTTTTCTTTTAGCTTTGTTTGCTGATTTACAAACTTACTTCCTCCAAAATGAGTGCTGATGACTTTAAGTCTCTGAGGACAGGAGGAGAATAGAAAGAGATAGTCAAGGAAGGTACACTGAAGTCCAAGAATTCTCTGTACCCCCAAACATTTATGTCACATATTGAGGTGCATTGCCCCCTCTTCCTTGATTAAATTAACTGTTTGCTGTACAGAATTAGATTAATTTTTGTACAGCATCTTGTCATTTAACTCTCTCTTTTTGTGGCTGTTAAAGTCCTACAAGCACTTGCATGATCTCTTAATTATGCATTAGGGACAGTTCTTTATTTAAGTCCTGCTATACTGTGCATGCTGAAAGTAACAATTGTCCTCACCTCGTTCACAATGCAAGAGTGGGAGTCTGCAAGACTGGCGCAAGATCAGCCAGTCATCTTGAAATGAAAAACCTAATGTCCAAGAAAATCTTTAGTACATCAGATTCTGAAGTTAAAAAAAAAAAAAAAAAATTGTCTGGGCACACGGTAAGTTTTCAAAAACCTGGTGTACGGAGGAGAGAATCATTTTCTGTCTAAAGAAAGGTGGACCGTAGTAAGCAGTGACTACTGAAGGACTGGAATAGGTTTTTGCTTGAAGAATTTTTACAATGTGATAGATATTTGCCAGGAATGACATAAAGAGCATCAATCCTGCTTCGGAGCTGGAGAATAGAGTTAATGGGCCCTTCGAGTTCTGCCTGATGGCTGATTCTGCAGTGGTCCTGAGCAGCATGTTTGCTACATAAGCACACTGCTTGTGTCCTGCTGCCAGATGGCATTTTGGGTTTCCCTGCGGACACCAGAAATTAATTTGTTCTGCCTTGGGAGTCCTTTAACTTCCCAGTGTTAGTTCCAGCTTACTGCCATTTTCTCTCCTAAACTGTCTTTTCCAAGTACTTCACAATCTAGTACCAGTCATTTAACACTCCCTGTAGTTGCTCACAGTTTTTTAAGTTTTCTGAGTCTGAAATGGCAGAAGGATACTGTTCCGCTTCAACTATGCAGCTCAATCATTGATGTTTTTTAAGTGAATCTGAGAGGCAACCAGCTGCCTGCACAAGTTTCTATACAGAATTAAAGAGGTAGATTTCTAAAATTTGTGATAAGGTATGGTATAATGTGATAAAGTGAGATGTGAGTAGACATAGGGGTGATCACGTTAATCTTATACAACTGTAAAAATTGGTTCACTAGTTTGTCTATAGATTCCCTATATTGTTTACCCTATAGAGTTGCATAATAATATTACTTAAACTTGTATTATTCATAAATGAAAAACATTTGTTATATTTTGATGTATGTCAGAATAAAATTTTCTCATGAGTTAGTGTATGGTTGGTTGTTAAATTGTTTTTAAAACTTGATCAGAGAGTTCTGAGCAAAATAAAAATTAATGATGCTGTTTATATAGTGGAACGCAGCGCATGCATTCATTCTTACACTCAGATGCTCTCCCTCCATCTTCCTTTCTTATTTTCTTAAATACGTGTGTGCAGCAGAAGATTAAATGCTAACAGGGCTTTTATTTCATGGGAAACACTCTAAGGTTTGCCACACATTGTGACTTGTACATGGATGGGGAGTTGCATGACTAAATGAGATACAGCTGAGCGTGCTGTGTCACACATACCATGTTTTAAAACAAATGCTTTCCAATTTACTCTCCTTTGGAAAAAACAGCAGTAGATGCCATGGAAAAAGTGGATCTTCTTGGTCTTCACTTTATTCAGTAACATTCATTAGATCTAGAAGATTTATTAATAACAGATGTTATTTTCCTCTATAAAAACAATCAAAAGATGGATGAAAATTGTTCAGAACAGGCAAGGAAGGAAAGAGTGCCGTAAATGGAAGCCTAAACTTCAATTAGTGGTTACTAACACAGATAAATTTTTTTGCCGTTAGACTGTCTTGCAGCAAAAATATCTGGAAGTGCCTTCTGTTGCCTCTAATGTGCCAGGAGATTGTGCCTTCTCCAATGTAGGTCTTTCCACTCCCTTGTTGTCTCTTATTGATGCTTTTGCTTTCTTATGCAAGCACAGATGTCTCAGAGGATCTAAAACTACTGCTCTCTATCATCAGTACTGTTTAGTTGCACCTATAGATATGCTTAAACCTACCAGTGCCTGAGGCTGACATTGAAAATCTCTTTGATTTTTCAGCTGGTACAGCATATGGTCATCTTGGCTTAAGCAAAAACCTTGATAAACCCTTCCTCTTATCAGTTTTTTTTTTCCATTTTTGTTTTCTAGTTGCCACTATTCAATTACCACATGTCCTTAACTTCACTTACTACAGTTTCACAACATTAATGATTAAGAACTGCACTCATGCATACTGTTTTCGTTGTGGGACATGCACTGCAACATGACTTTTTTCACCCTTAGTAGTCAGTTATATGAACCTGATAAGCTTTTGTGACTAGTGACTTGCTGTCTTTTATTGTTATATGACACTGGAATGCAAAGTTTTTCTCAGTTTGAGGCTTTATGCCAAGGTTATTGATAATAAGGAGCAAAATATGGATGCCAGAGTTTATGTTGAAAGGGGAATAGAGGGGCTGAGAAGTAGCTAATAAAATCCTAATCTAATGTAAACACACAGTACATATTCCATTTGGACAATGAAAAAAAGCGAACTGTATAAATCATCCTTGAGGTACAACAGTCTGCAGCCATAAAAGAGGATTGTATGGGACTGGGGAGTCTTGGGAAATAAAGTGTCTTTCTTTCAAAGCCCGTACACACCTTAGAAATTTTCATGGCTGCATGGTTCTCAGTCCTGTGATGTCTCTGGATTTCATTACAGTTGCTGTTGCTGAGTCTGGGGTGGATGAAATAATGGCATAGCATAGTTACAGAGTTATAATAAAACTGCATATCAACTTTATCCTGGGCCTTGATGATTTTTTACTGGAAAAGGTGCAAAACGATGAAAATTTGTAGCATTCTCAAGGTCTGGTTTTCTGCATATAGATGTTATTTAGACATATCTGTCATATCCAAGTTTTTCATGGTAGATTTTCTTAGAACTTATGTTACTTTCCACACATGTTGTAGGTGGAAATTTACTTTTCCCCTTCAGATTTACACTGAGAACAGATTGAAGTTTCTTCTGCAGTTTCTGTACTCTAGAGCTTGTTTGTTTTTCCTTTTTATCAATAGCACTCCTTAAAAAAAGATAGTGGTAATGCATATCTTTTAGGTTTTTTCTGAAGAGATAATTTTAGGATTGCTATTTTTTACTTAGTGGTGCATTCCTTACTGGGAGCCAAATTGCTTTATATGCTCTCAAGAAAAAATGTTAGAAGGGTGGTTACTCACTACAAGCTAGGCTGCAAACCTATTTTATGCCAAAGCTTGAATGGCCAGCTAACCTTGCTCCTTCCATACATGCACTGTAATCTGCTCTTGTATTACGGAGAGAAAAGTCAATCAGGGACCCAAACAAAAAAAAAAATCTTCCCTTTAAAAGCCCTTTGGTTACATACTGCTGTAATGTGAAGGCTGCTGTACTCATCTGTGACTTCTGTTCTTTCTGATCCTTTCAAAGTGGTCACAGTTTTCGTGTTGTGGAAGGGTATCTACCTCCAAAGTTGACAGTGTATTGCTTACATAATAAATAGGGTGCAGAATACTTTATGTTGAAGAATTTATTTTGGAAAGGACAGTGATGTGAAATTCCCTGCAGAAAAGCTCAGCAGATGGAGTCAGATTACAACACAGAACTAATATTTTAAGAACAGAGATTGCTATGTGTCATCTTATGCCTAGTAAGAGACTTACACAAGCTTAAGAGCTGGACTCCTAATGTTGAAGGGGGGGTGTTTCAGATATTGAATTGGTTTTATCAATATCTTTATTTTAAAATATTTTTTTGATTTAATATGTTTCAAAATGCAGAACAAATCAGAAATGGAGATTTATCTATGACAACTGAAACCAGGGCACTAATATTCCCATTTGTAAGTTAGTATTAGCAAAATATGTTGTCCTTAAGTGTAGTTTAATCAACTGTGTTGTTCCTTCTGGCAGCTGTGCCAGCTTGTTGCAATACAGTTGACGTAAGCATGCAAATATATGATGAGTTTAAACCAAGGTTATCCCCTTATTAAAGCTATCAGTCCACATGACTGAGAATGGGGGCATAGCAGCATTAAGCACACATTCAAGGAAAGATATTATACATTTTTTTATTTTTATACATAAAAATGTGCACAGAAATTAATTTGCATTTCTAACACATTTCTTTCACTGAATATGCTGATTTTAACAGCAAATTTATAGCTTCTACTGTCACAATTGTCGTAATTGTTTTCTAAGGTCTTTCCATTATTTCTCTATGCTTATACATAGACCAGCTATGGGTGTACTAAACCCATCAATTCCATAATATATAGATGCCATATGTTCTTTTCTAAGCAATTTCATTTCATACTTTCCCACTGGATTAACTCCGTGTTGATTGGGGGGGATTCTACAAACTACAAATCACCACAGCAGACTAAAATGGTCAATGATAAGAGGAAGCAGAAATCAAGTTATTTTTACTATGTTCCTCCATGGTTTAAGGCAGCTATCTGAAGACTGTTATGGATTTGCTTTCCTTGGTACTGTCAGTTGAAAAATTTTCTTCTAAATTGAATACTTAATTGGATTTTATTTAAACACTGGCTTATATTTGAACATTGAAAAGGGTGTATACATCCACAAATGGAACAGCTGTTTAATATATCCATCTATGTAGTTTCATGTGCAAGAATTGCAATACAGCGAAAACTAACCTGAGGAACTGGTGGGTAGTAACCTGCACTCTGGTTTGGCTTTGCTTGGTGTCATGTCCCTGAGTTTAGCCTGAAGCTTACAGTGTGCGGAGGCTGGGGAAGGAAGGACTATAAGACATTGGAGGAATTACTGAGTGATCCTTTGATATAGATTCCTAGCTTCTGGAGATATATTTTTAAGGACTTCCAAAAGCATATCGAGACTGTTGCGAAAGATATTACTTTGGGAATCCATTGAGGCCAGAGATATTTTTGAATGGCATTACACATGCTCATGGGCAGATAACTGACTGTATAATCTGTTAGAAGCTCCTCCAGCTTCACCCTGGTCTCCATGCTTATTTCTGGTCTTATCAAGTCCTTAGATACCATGATAGGAGTTGGATGTCATATCCAAGATAAAAAAATCTTGAATATGGTTTTTTTGATCCACCTTCACTTGTCTATTTATTCCCATTGATCATTTTCCTTCTTTGTCTGATGTTGATCATTGAGATGAAAACTTTGGAGGATTTTCCACTGTGATCTCAGGGTCAAGACTTAATAGGCTACTGAGCTACAACCCACCTCTGTGAAAGTACTGATAAGGTTTGTTGTTTTTTTCCTTCCCATACCTCTTTGTGTTTCTCAGTGTGAAGTTCAATATTCTGAGATATATGCTACGTTAAGATTCCCCTGTAACACTTTGCAGACAAGCTTTCATTTTGCCCAGCTGTCACCTGCTCATATATTCTCTTTTACTGGTAACCTATGAATTCAGATCCAAGAGAGATGCCAGTGGCAACCCCTCTGTCATATAAAGATTGGCAATTTATTCCTGCTGTTTGAGTTCTATTTTTATTTCAATATTATTTTAGGAAAGGCTCCTATGTCTTAATCTTTCTCTTTTTTCTGCTATTTTTAAAGATTCTTTGCTTAGGAACGTTGCTGAAAGCTTTTTTCAAATTTAGATACTGTTTAATCTATACAAGTAATCTAGAGCTATATACTCATTGATGCACCCAATAGTTTTAATAGGTTTTGTGAAGAGCAGCTATGTGAAGAGCTGGAAAACTATACTGAATCTGACCTTATAGGGTCATATCCGCATGTCCTCTAATTTAGTACTTTATTACAGTGTACAGATTTATCCATCGCCTGGGTCAGACCTGGTTGCCTGGGTCACTCAGGCCACTTTTTAGAAAAATTCATGTCCCATCACTGCCTTTCTCTACTCCATCCAGGGACTATGACAGATGGCAGTTTACCCATCACAACTGGTGTTCCATTGGTTTCTTACTAAGAACTGCTTTTTTAATTACAGCTCTTGTCGTTTTGATTTTTTTTTTTTTTTAGTTGTGAAATGAAACATCTACTTCACTGATCATCAGACTAAGTTTTTTAGCCACTGTGTAGAAAGGTGAGTTTTAAGGAAGGGGAAGAAGGAAAGGCAGGTTAGGGCTCCTTAGCTTGTTCTCAGAGATCGTTTTTCCCTTTCAATGGGACATTGCACAAAGCGTAAAACAAAACAAAAATTAAGAAAAACCCAACACTGAGATGTCGAGAGAATATCACAAGTAGACAATAAAAGCTTTTGAAAGAAAAATATTTCTTGTCACTATGATAGATCACTAGGCAACCTAAACAGCTTAACTGTGTGAAAAAAAAAAAGACAAATCAGAAAAAAATGGTTTAGATCAAAAGGCAGGGGGAATCAAGACTCACTTGGTTAAAAGATTGAGGTTCTTGTCATACTGTGATTATCTTTTCATACACACTGGGTGTTGGATGATGTCAGCAGAACAAAGAATTTTGGCAAGTGTTGTTAGGTGGGAGAATCTATGCAAAATGAAAGCTGTGGCAAACAGGGATATACAAATATGCACACAGCAAAATATCTGAGCAGTTAGGGCTGTTAAAAAATGGCAATACTGGATAACTGGTTTCTGATAGCTATTTTTACAATACCAAAATGTCAGTATTGGTGTTGAACTCATGTAAAACATTTGAGTCTTACTTCATGTGTATTCAAGCCTCCAAGTAGATACTTTCTACCTTGACTTCAGCAAGGCTTTTGAAACTGTATCTCACAACATCTTTATAAGCAAATTTAGGAGATACAGATTAGATGAGTGGACAGTGGGGTAGATTGAGAACTGGATGAATGGCAGATCCCAGAGGGTTGTAATCAGTGGTACAAGGTCTAATTGGCCTGTCACTAGTGATGTCCCCCAAGATTCAACACTATCCCCAGTATCGTTTAACCTCTTCATCAATACTTGGATAAAGGGTCAGATGCCTCCTCAGCATGTTCACTGATGACACAAAACTGGGAGGAGTGGATGATGCCCCAGAGTGCTGTGCTGCCCTTCAGGAGGGCCTCAACAGGTCAGAGGCATTGGCAGAGTGGAACCTTCTGAAATTCAGCAAAGACAGAGTCCTGCACGTGGGGAAGAATAACCACAGGCACCAGGACTGGCTGGGGGCTGACCTGGTGGAAATTAGTTCTGTGGAGATGACCAACAAGCTGTTCAGGAGCCAGCAGCATGTCCTTGTGGCCAAGAAGGCCAGTGGTATCTTGGGGTGTGTTAGGAAGCACATCACCGGCAGGTTGAGGCAGGTGATCCTGCCCTACTACTCAGCTGTTGTGAGGCCTCATCTGGAGTGCTGTGTCCACTTCTGGGTTCCTCAGTAGAAGAGAAACATGGAGCTCCTGGAGTGGGTCCAGCAGAGGGCAACAGAGATGATTAAGGGGATGGAGCATCTCTCTTACATGAAAAGGCTGAGGAAGCTGGGCCTGTTCAGCTTTGAGAAGAGTCAACTGAGAAAGTACCTTATTTATGTATATAAGTTATAAATATAAATTTATGTATATAAGAAGGGAGGGTGTTAAGAGGATGGAGCCAGATTCTTCTTGGTGATGCCAGTAGGATGAGAGGCAACAGGCAGAAACTAATCCACTGGAAGTTCCACCTGAATATGAGGAAGAACTTCTCTGCTGTGGAGGTGACTGTGCACTGGAACAGATTGCCCAGAGAGATTGTAAAATCTCCCTCATTGTAAATATTCAGGAACCATTTGGTTGCAATCCTGTGCAATGTGCTCTAGGATGACCCTGCAGGGAGGGTGGACCAGACTGTGGTCACTTCCAATCTTACCCGTTCTATGATTCTGTGTGTGATTGTGTGGATAAAGTTAAAAACTCATGTCACATCAATTAAAATCATTATGTTTCTATACATATGCTGACTTTACTCTGGATGAGTAGCATAAATCAAATAATATATTTTATCACACACATCTTTCGACGCAGATTCCTCTGTTAGGTTACCAAGCAGTACTTTCATTATTGAAATTAAACTATTAGGTTTGCTCAAAATGTGTATGTTGGTAATTTCAATGGTGTTGAGTATTAGTTCTTTTAGTATATAAGGAGAAATCTTGCTGTTTTCATAATCACCTTTAAGTTCAAGATATCTCACGTTAGAGTTGTTGAGATAATGTGTTAATTTTTTTGTTAATTATACTGTTGCTGAGGGAAAGGTATTGGCATGTTTAAGTGTAGTACTGAAAGATGTAGAAATTGTTTTATATGGCACACAATATCTGTAAACATAAAACAGGTCATATTGATAGTTGTTTTAAGAGCCACAGATCAGCTGTAAATGATAAAAATTAACAAGAAGTTGCTTTTTTCTTATGACAAAATGACTCTGAACATTAATATCTTTTCAGCAAGAGCCGTTCTTTTGGCCACAAAGTGGTTTTAAACATATTTTGAAAGTATTTTGTTCTCAGCCACTGAGCAACTGTAAATATGAAATATGTTTTATAAAAGCTGCTTTTCGAGCTACTGCCTGCATGTCTATGAACATAATTTTTCTTCAAGTGGCTTTCCAGCCACTGAGCTATTTTTTTCATATTAGCTCAGTTCTATTTATAATTTTTCAGAGAAGAAACAAGTGAAAAGTTTCAATGGCACAAGGCAGCTCTTCATTCATGAGAAGTAATCATGTTCTACCCGTCTTCTCATAAAAACACTGCAGGTAATGTTAACAAGCCAAAATTTAAATGTCTTTTAATGGATATTTTGCATGGAAAGTGAATGCATGTGTAGTGTTCTTCTCCCCCAGTTTTGTGTATAACTCTGCAGTAAACCAAAATAATAAAAGCACAGACATGACTGATATTCTACTAAGATAACTAGTTAAAGAAACCAGTCAGTGATAGATTGTGTGAATCAATCAAGTCATCATCAGCCCTAGAGGAGGGCGAAACAGAAGGTAAAATATTCTCAAGACTGCTAAGCAATTGGGAGTCACTAAACCAAATATGATTAAGGGCTTTAATTCTGTGTGCAGAAATAACTCCATGTGGCAAATTAGATGTAATCCTGGAAAGGCCTGGAGTGATAAGAAAAGTGTTCATGAGAATCTGGCTTAACAAGAGCTAAGAGAAAAAAATCACTGATCATAAATATGCTGCTAAGGATGAGTTATTCTCTGTTTAGAGAATCCCATAAGGCTTAAAGTCTGCTGTAAAGACATTGCAGATAAAAATAATACCTTAGGAAAAGAAAATCTACATAAAACAGAGGTCTAAAAATATCTACAGAATGAGGAACAGCATATACTAGAGTATCTTTAAATGGAATGTCAGCCAATTAGTCAGTGTATCTGTCTGTCAGCCTTGGATTTAATGAGTCCTAGATACTTAATGTTCCTCCTTATTTGTAGTAAGGAACACTATAGATGGGCAATCCAGTCCATTATCTGTTCTGTACACTGTAGGTTTTTCCTAATTAAGGAACCATTATAGATCTTGTGGGAACATGATTTTGACATCCCTTCAGCCTTTGCTCAACAAGGATCCTGATAGAGCTGATTGAAACCTTTCCACAAGTGACATTTTTGCTAAGCTTCTATAGAACTGAACGGTGCAAACATGTAATTCTCTCAAAACTTATGAAAAACCAGATGGGTGCCTAGTGAGTCATCCCACAGGTTAGCTGATGACTGGAAAATTAAACAGGTGCTTCCCATATTAGAAGAGAAGCATTCTTTTTATCACCTTGACGGGCCAAGCTCTAGTTGGCTTTGAACCCGTAGGCTAAGCAGTCTTCTGTGAAGCTGGGAACCTGGTGGGTTTGCCTGTGCCCTGATTTCCATGAAGTTGATGACAAGGCAGGTTGTCAGGTTCCCAGACAAGCTAGTCAGTCTGCAAGCTAAACAGGTCATAACTAAGTAGGAAGAAGACCAATGGAAATGAAATAAGCTGTTCTCTTTGCTAAAAGCTTGGCAGTGCCAGTATTGTTTTCTGGAGAGTGCAATACTTTTTTTCTAGAACAATGCAGGATGAAGTGAAAGTCCAAAACTGTCTGAAATATCGCAGTAAAATTCCACTGTCTAGACATCCTTACTTGCCAGTTATGTCTGAGCACCTTTTGTGCAGAAGCCAGCAGTAAATGTGAAATCACTGAGGAGGATTAGAGAGGCAAAGACTGGAAATAGAGGAGAAGTCTTCAGGCAGGTGTGAAAGCAGAGAATGACAGCAGAGGAAGAGGAAAAGCTTTATACACTGTTCAGTTTTCATTGCAAGATTTACTGGAGAGAAATTAACACTTTTAATGCTGCCTTGGACTTGATTCAAATTGACACTGCTAAAGATACTGCTGTCATTTCTGTTAACAAACCTCAGGACCATCTTCCTATTTTCATAAGAAGCTTAAAGGATATTGATGAATAAATACTCAAGATACGAGTATTTCTATGAAGCAGTCTTGAAGGGACAAGAAAACAGCAAGTAGTACACTCTTGAGGGAATAAGGACACAGCAAGTAGTAGGTAAGGGGACCTCTGACCTAGGATTTCCTGACACACCATTCTGCACCAGGATTGACAGAAAATGTTGCTACTGGTACTCTCAGAGGTGTAATTTCAGCTAAATATTCACATAATTTTACACATTACTAACAATGGATGATTTTCACCAGAAACTTTGTTGACTGCTTGTCTTCCCACTGAGGTTGGCATGATGTTTTGGGCATAACGATTCTAATTGGAACCATTACCTTAGAAGCCTATCTAGCTTCCTGTTTCTGTAAATGTCCAGAAGTAGATGCTAGGAGAAAGTTAAACACACACTTAGGGAAGTTATAATGTCACAGTCTATTTGGGGCTAGCTTTTATCTAAGCACAATTCACTTATTGCTTTCCTAACTCTTGAAAAGGATAGTTGTTTGGGTTCACACACATGTTAGGTATTTCTCTAATCCCCATTTTGTTAGGTTTAGTGACTGTACATTCTCTAAACTGATCATGTCATTCTACAAAATGTTTCCTTTTTCTATTTTTAACATTTTTAACTTTCAGTCTCGAAGATAAAAGACGTGTAGGAACAGATAATTTAGTTTTGGTATAGTCTTACCTACTGTATACATCTTTATCATGCCACATGTTTTTGTCTCCTTTCTAAATTAAACAGATTAAGTGTTTAAATTTCTACATGGAAAACTTTTCATGTTTCCATCACTTTCACTACTTCTTTCTGAACCCATTACTTTTGTTGTCCTTTTAGCAATAGGGCAACAGTAATCAATATTTTCAACAGCCTTGAGAGAATACAGATGAAGAAGGTGCCTGAAGGGCAGGTTTAAGTGCTCAAGCCTACAATTTATGGTCTTACAAGAGGTTATACAGACACAGATGCTCAAATTATCAGCCCTACTTGCTACTTTTCTGGTTCAGTAGCTGCAAATTCATCTGCTTTTTTTGCTGCTTTCAGTCCACATCACCTCATGTCTGAATGCAAACCAAACCCTTGCAGACAGTTATCAACAGATGCTTGATAGTCCTGGGATTCTTTCATGATTCTTCTGTGATTTTGAATGAATCCTTTTGTTCACATGTTTTAAGTCCTAAACCAAAAGTAATCAGTTAGCATAATCCACTGAGACAAGTGCCTTGCTGTTCAAAGAGTGGATGGTCCTGTGTGCCTTCAAAAGATCATCCAGTTGCTAGTTCAGCAGGAGGGAACAAAATCTTACCCTGGTTGAATAGAAAAAATAGCTTTACTACGACATATTAAAGCACCGGTTTTGATAGTTTTATTGCAATACTGGGGGAATAAGGAGGGGAACTATTAACATTTGTGGAGGGAGAGGCAGTGACTGAACATAAGTAAACACTGCTTTTATTTCACACAACCCAGATTCAGGCACTTGTGTGCCAGGAATTGTTGCAACATAAAATGCTGGATAATCAGTTCCTACATCAGCTTTTCTTTGTAACAAATAAGCAAAAGCAAATTATAGCCTTTCCTTCTGAAGAAAATCTTACACAAGTGACCTGAAAGGCACCAAGGTGTCAGACTGCCTGCCTGAATCAAAAGATCGCAGCAAGGCATCAGCTCCTTAAATTCCAAAATCCATATGAAGCTAGTAATTGAACTGGCAAGTTGTAAAGAAGGAATCCTCTCTTTGGGCCACTGCACAGCAATAAGAGATCTCTGAACGGCTGATTTAAAGGAAAGATAAGGGATAAGAACTGCACCAGCACATGCCACTGATTTACTGTAGAGCTGAAGTTGTGGCAGTTCAGTAATACCTATACTGCAACCTGGATGCTTTATATTTTAGCCACCTTTATCGATTTACTTTGGTTAGCACAAGAGGACAGTAACAGTGATGACAGGAGAGGTTTTATGGCAGCATAGTACAAGAGACTTTGGGACACTAACTCATCACCTACCTTTCAGGAATGCCCTAATGGTTCGTTTCCAGTGCTGCTGTTCAGATTGCTTATATTAAAGGATACATGAGTTGCACTTCTCACACTACAAATGTGTTTTATGATTTGAGTGTTGACTTGTGGACACAGTGTGCATAATGTCGGTACTGCTCTTATCAACAGTAGAGATTTTAATCTCATTAGTAAGGTCTTGTTCATGAATGCTTTTCATCAGCACATTCTCAGGCCAGATTTATAAAGGTAACTTGGCACTGAGAGTTTTACAAGCATCTTGTGGGTAGGTTTTCGGGTTTTTTTCTTTATATGACTAAGTGCAGGGCATGTAAATGGTTTTGAACACCCTAGTCAGTCTTTAGACTCCCAAATATCTTTAACAGCTTGAGTTGTACCACTAAGTTCCTCAAGCAATGCTGAGAATACTTTGTCTATAGGAACTTAAATTTTGCTGGCCGACATTATAAATCTGAGACAAAATGTTCTTGAAATTTGGCCAGGTACTTGGAGCCCAACCGGATCAGACACAAGTCAAATTCAGCACTACTACAGTAAGTGAGTGTATGCTGTGCAGGGTTAGACATCCACATATATTTATTTGTCTAATTCCAAATGAAGTATCTTAGCACCTGCCTGAAACTTTGAAAAAAGTAAAATTCTATAAATTTTTTTCCATGGGTACCTAAAATGTCAGCTAAGTCTGTCCTCAGTCTGCTTGCGCACAGGACCATCTGAACTTTACACTGCTGAGCAGCTAGAAGCCAATTAATGCCTAAGCACTGTCAGAAACCATAAAGTAGATATACCTAATTCTTTTTTCGGAAGCCAGTCCGTGACATTTTCAGAGTTCAGAGTTACATCCCATGCAAAATATGGCTGGAGGAGAGGTTGTATTATGGTTTTTTCATTTTGCAGTGAAGTAGGTAGAAAACTCACACAAGATGTTGCAAATACAGCTTTAATATTCTCCTTTTTTTGAATATCCCCTCCTCATGTTTTAACCACCAGAATCTTTGTAGTGTTCCTCTGTTCTCCTTTTTTTTGGCCTGATGAATGTTTAATGATCCTACATAAAACAGATCAGCTTCCTTCTTTTTTTCAAGAGAATGATGGTCTTGAGAGAGCTTTCACTTAAGAGGTAGGAAATAAGCATTCAACCACCGTATAACAGAAGAGTGACTTAAAATAATCTGTAGCTCATGTATCCACTGGGCATTCAAGGTGATAACATCATTAGTTTCTGCATTTTGTCAGAATAAGGTTGCTTTAAACTGTTAACATAGAAAAGGGTTCAAAATTGTTTTCCCCAGTAAATAATTTCTGAGAAAGAAGGTATCTAGGATACAACTTTTCTCTTTGGATATTTCTTGCAGGCTATAGCACCTTTTTGCTAATAAGCTCACTTGTATGGATCTCATTGTTAGGCATCCAAATAACACCAAATAGAAAAAAAAAAAAAAATATGCATCTGGGCTTATTGCACTTTGCAGTGGCTCTTTTTATGATTCATGCCCTTAGTATCTCTGCACTGTAGTTGTTGTGCATAAAAGAACCGTGTAATGTCACTTCTCTGTTTTATAGGTGTAGTCTTGAAGGTGGTGAAAAGTGAGAAGAAATGTTCATTGCAGAGCTCTATTCTTAATGCTTGTATGTCACCAGAATTGACAAAACACGGATGAGGGGGTGTGTGCAAGGAAACTGGAGGAAATTCATCTTAAAAAACAGTATATCTTTTTAAATACATTTGTGAAGGTGTCAGGGGAAAAAAAATTTGCTGAAAAGAAAAAATATACAATAAAAAGTTAGGAAAACAGATGAAAAACAGGATTAGATTTTAATGCTCCTTAAAAACAATCTGGCCATGATTAGTTTAGTGAGTTAAGATGACAACCGTAATGTCTGTTTGTATATATGGGGGAAGGACTATGCATGGATTATTTAAAATTAAGGTCTGGCTGGGGGTTTTTTGTTTGGTTGTTTGGGGGTTTTTTGTTTGTTTTGTTTTCCCTTTTTATTTTAATTTATTTTGTTTTATTTGGGATTAGCAGGAGAGAATTTTCTTTTGCAGTGTTTACCACTCTTGATCTTTGGACAAAATCAATACCTTGGACTGTATTTTACTCAGAAATTTTAAGGGGAAGACAAGAGGCCCTGAATACTGAATACAATCAAATTTTAGATAGTTGATATGTAGGCCTGAATTTGAGTTTTAGCAGATGTAGGTTTATCTAAAATGATAACACAAAATATTTTCCTATGAAATGTAAAACTCCTTTTTTATGAGTTAAGCAATAAATTCCAAGATATCCAGGCAATATTTAGGTGCATTTAATTTTAGCTTTGTTTTTTCACAAGTTCACAGTTTTATGAATATCAAGACTTGCTTACCTCACAGATTTTAGAATTTATGAATAAACATAAAAAATGTTGGGGTGGTGGCATAGGAAGGTAAATTTTTAGAACAGAATCCTCATTACAGTCAAAGAAAGGTCAGACTGCACTTCAGCCTGGACAACAGCATTCAGCTTTTTTAATTTTATCTTTCCTTATTCTGTTTCTAGGTTTGGGTTTTTTTCCCAGTATTGCAAAATTAAGCATGGCTTTTTATCTGATTTCCAGAGACAAATAATTTTGGTCATCGAAATGCAAATAGGGGGGAAACAATCCCAGAACAGGCTCTGGATAACTTTAATGAGTAAATGATTTAAACTCTTATCTGGTAAGAATTGTGAAGTTCCTACCTTGATCATTTTAACAGCAGGAGTACAGAGTTAGGCATTTTGTACCACCTTTAACTAGAATTTTCTGTATCATAGCTATGCCATACAAATATTGAAATATTTGTATTTTTGCATTTAGGTATGGTCAGAGTTTATTTTCATGTTGTTTTGATATTTTTCTGTCTTGTGTCTTGTTTAAAACACGTTATGCATTAAAATAAAATTGAGACGTTAAAGAAGCACTCAAATAAGACACAAGAGCTTAAAATTAAAATTGTAGAAGAATATAATATTGCAGCCTTGCTACAGGGACAGTTTAGCATCAAAGTCTGATTTGACCTTTTTTTTTTTTTTCCCCCCCCTCCAAAGTTCAGGTATTTTAATTAAGGAAACATCATCTTTCATCAAGTTTCTTAAAAAAAAAAAAAAAGAGATTAAAGGTGAAATGATTGGAAAGTATATAAATAGCTATGTACACCTTGAATGACATCAGGAGAAGGCTGTGTTGTAATCATTGATGTTAACTAAGTGGGATGGTGACTCCGAATTTTCAAATAAGAGAAATTTTTCTCAAAGAAGAATCATTGTAAATGTATTAAAGATTTGTCAGTCCATAGTGCAGTGGCAGCAGGAGAAGGCAAACAAACGTTTTCTTCTTATGTTTTGCAGCTAGGAAATTAAGCAGATAAGCAGGTTTTAACTTAGACTTTTCCTCAGAGCTTTCTGGCTACCAGTTAGGCCCCTGAATTCTTGGTTATTGATAAGGAACAGAAGAATATGATAAAGTAATGACTGTGGAGAAAGGAAATGAAACTATGTACTGTATTACCGCATATCCTTTGGTTATTCCAGTAATAAATCCCAATTGCTTACTTTTATATATTTGATTTCACTGACTTCAGTACTTTTTAAAGGGTTCTCTAAATGAAACGTGTCCCAAGTGATTTTCTGAGTAGTTATGTTCTTAAAGGTTTTGCTTGCAGTCATCAGGCTTCCACTCGCATTTTATATGGATCCAAGGCTGTGCTTACCTGAGATATGTGGGCCATGGAGGAGTGTAACAGAATTCATGGGTGGTAATCCTGACCTGGTGTGTTAGTCATAATTTTACTTAGTGATAACTGTCCATGAAGAGGGAATAATTTCTACTGCCATTGTTTTGTCAGTGTAAGCTTTAGACAACACTGGAATGACAGGGAAGGGAGGAGGGTAAGCTGCATTGGGTGGCAGAGGGAACTCAGAACAGTGGGGAAGAAGCCAAGGGAAGTCCCAGAAAAAGACACCTTGAAGCCCTCTTGCAAGTGATTTTTGGTGAAGAGCTCCTGCTGAAACTGCTCAGAAGTCCTCTGATTAAACATCTAGGGAAGTGAGATGTTTCAAATATATATCACTTCTGTCTGGTATACCTTATTCGTGATGATTGTGTAGATGCAGAGTGGGAATATCATGCAGGCTTTCTGAGTGGTGATTTTCAACACTCCCTTTTAAATAGAATCATAGAATCAAACAGGTTGGAAAAGACCTTCAATATCAACCTTGATCCAGCACTGCCGTGCTTAATATACCATGGCACTAAGTGCCACATCTAGTCTCACCTTAAAATCCTCCAGGGATGGAGAATCCACCACCTCCCTGGGCAGCCCATTCCAATGCCTGATTACCCTCTCTGTAAAAAATTTTTTCCTAATATCCAACCTAAACTTCCCCTGGCAGAGCTTAAGACGGCAATACTCAGATAATGAGGCAGAAATTCACAATTTGGGGTGTTTTCTTTGGCATAAATTAGCGTTGAGGTGCCTCTGTGTTTCTGATATTGTGCATACATCTGTCTCAGCACATTTCTTCTCTCTCAGCTAGTAACAGGCAAATGGACTTACAGAAGTTTGGCAGCCCTCCCTGGTAACTGGACTGGGTTTCACAAGTCACACACACTTGTTTTTCCTCTTCACACACTGTGCTAGCAAATACTTAATCCCTGTCATAAAGTTTATCTGATAGAGACTAACAAATACTCTTTTCATGGTTAGAAATACCTTCATTTTTATCGTCAGGAAGATAAATGCCTTTAAAATCTGATCTATAGTGTATGTTCATCCATACTGTACTATGTCTTACCCAAACTATACAAATAAAATGTCATATTGATTATTTCTCTAACATGGGGGAAAAATGGGCTCCTGGTTGTTTGAATTTTTTTCCATGGGTACTTGAACTACACACAGGAATAGAGATTGTATTCCAATTTGCAGAACAACAGATATTATACACTTAGAGTCTACTGGGATTATCTAATATTTTCTACGGCAATTTTCATTTTTTTAATTCAAATCAGAATCTGACAGAATTTCAGTTTTAACGTAAAACAATGTCAGAGTTGTAGAACTGCAACGGTATTCTCACATACAAAAGTAGATAAACTCAAGTTTTTAGATAGATTTATGTATCTAAGCAACTCAGAACCTCATTCTTCGCCTCAGTTGTTTTTTCCCCCTAATCCCCCCTCTGCATTTAGGGACTCCCTTCTAACAATGAAGTAGGACTGCAATATAAGAAATGGAGCCTAGCCAGAACTCCTGGGACCATACCAATTTTGTTTATTTATTTTGTTTGCTGTTCCATGTTTTGTTTCTCCAGTTCCACAGGAGACATATGATCTTCTATGTGTACATTAGCAAATATTTTTTGGTTATTTATCTATGGGAAACAAACAAAAAAATCCCATTTGCTGAAAAAGATCACCTTATTTTTAGAAGGAATAGGGTTCTTCAATCCAGAGAGTTTTGTGAGACTAGGTGTTGCAAAACAAAGAGTTCTACATATTCAGTATACTCTGAAAATACAATTGAAAAAGTTACAAAGAGCATATCTTTCACTAGGCTGATGAATTCCCATGATCATTTATTTTTACAGAAATTCACAACGGTTCTGAATGTTTTTCCACTATATTTGTAAATTAGTTCTACATTTCAGTGAATTACCAAGTATTTCTACAGATCTTATGCCCCAATTTTGCAAAGCAATATATTCTTTAATCTTAACATTAATTTCAAGCATACTGAATTACTTATTTAAAATAGATTTAAAACACGCAGCTTTTAATTTTAAACTATTGTTTGTGTAAAATGTCTGTTGTGTATGAGGAATAGAAGATGACCTGTACTGATTACATGCTTATTAAACTAAGAATAGTAAGAATTCTGCTAATAGTATTGAAGACAAGAGGGAAATAATAGAAGAATGTCAGGAAGTTGCTGTCAGAGCGTTTTATCCTAAGGGATATTTCCTCACCTGTATTTTAGTACAGTGATGACATATAACATTCAGGGCTTTTGGTTGTTTATTTTTCAGCCAGAGGCCATAGGAAAGACTGATGACCTTTAAAGATGCTTTTCCATACACTTGTTTGCTTGGGTTTTTTTAAGAAGATCCTCATTATGCCTTTCCTTTACATTTTTACAATAGAAATGGTATGTCACACCTTGGTAAAGTACAGTACATTTGCTTTTGCCACTGGTCCCTTTCATCAAGCAGATCTTTAACTTGTGAGCAGAAATTTAATTTTCCTTTCTTGTCTATTTTTCATCTGGGGACCACCCTGATGTAATGTTTTCTTGTTTCACATATCTATGCTTATGTTTTGAAGTACATATACTATTTCCTGGGGAGTCATCAGAACCTAATCTTATTGGGGAATAAGAGATATATGGAAAAATATTTACCTTTCTTTTAATATTTCTTTTTGTGACATGCAAATAAAAAGAATTATGACGTGTAGGTCTGAACAACTAATGATTTTTTCGTAGTTCACTGACCTGGACGATTAGGGGGACTTAAATTTTTTTTTTTTTTCTAATCAAAGCTTGAAACTTCCAAACCAAAAAGATTTCACCTTTCTTAGTATTGTTTCAGAGAAATATGTGGTGAAGTTGTTCAGCATAAATTTGGAAATATCTTTGATTATACTGAATTTCATTTTTTCAGTTCTTTTTCCACAAACAGAATCAAAACAGTGTTTAGGATTGTGTTGCCAAGGTAAGAAAAAACCCACTAAAAAGCCTTGTGGGGACTTTTTAGCGTATGAAATGTTTATCTTTAAAATCTTCACTGAAGATTGATTCTCTTTTGCAAAATGGCTATTGCAAACTTCTGTGTAGGTTCAGCTGGGCACTAAGAAATGAACCTGAGATCAGCTTGGAGACTGCATGATATCCTTGTGCATACCAAGATGATTTTAACAGTAGAGTTCCCAGCATATCAGTGTGCAAGAGGAATGTAATTGCAGATCTGTAAGCATAGTTAAAATTTTCATAAATATTAAATTATTCAAGGATTTTTTTGAGGGTTTTGCATAGACATATTCCAGTATTTTTTATCCTCTGTCATGTGACCAATATCAGAGTAGGGTTTTTTTCCTTTAGAAGAGGCTTAGCATTACATCCTTTATTCCGCACACCTTGAGTATTTCAAAGTGCAAGCATGAGTGGTTTGCAGGTCACTCACTGTTGAGTCTGTGTGCCTCCCATCCCAACCAGCTTAACGCAGTCCTGTGCTTGTCATTAGATTGCTGAGCTCTGATCACCCTGATGACATTGGATGGATACACTGTACAGTCAAAGCTGAGGCTACGGGTCTCAAACCATCCTCAGATTTACTACAGTGGCTTTCACTGATTCACAGTTTTATTAAGCTACCAGTAAGAACTTGACAAATCATCTTTCTGTGCTTGAAAACCCCACTGAACCTGTAAAGGGCTGGTGATAATGCTGTGAAGCTGCACTGAATTCTAACGGAAGAGAGACACTCACCTGAAGTAAGAATATATCTCTCTTCTTAAGAACACAGATTATACTGCCACTGTTGTAGGTAAATACATCATTAATGTTTACAATTCCATATGTGTTATATTACATTGTATTCAGATCACCTCTTATTACGGAAAATTATAAACATAGAAAGTGAAAGATTTAAGTAACATGAAGTGAGTTGTTCTTGGCCAAGAGAATGGCACTTGGCCATAGCTCCTCCAAGTATTTACAGAGGACCTTATTCTGGTGTCAGCCCCAAAGGTGACATTGTATCTGGAGGTGTCTATTCACAGCTGGCTCCAGGCACAAGACAGGCTTTGGTGGAGGCCAAAGAGCAGGATTGTTTGGGAGTTAGCCTCACAGTCAGCTAGCTCCCTACAGGTATTGTTCCTGTTGCTGTGCAAGATGGGGGAAGGCGGAATGAGAAAACTGAGACACACGAGGTAGCCTGAAAGACCCAGGCAAGAACAGGTATTTTGTAAGCAAGACATAACTGAAATAGCTCGTAGAGCAGGTATAAACTTTGTGACGTGTACTCATATTATGGTTTGTGTTTTTAAAAGCATGGCCATATTTTAACAAAATGGCAAGGCTGATGGTTGCTCTTCTGAGGACAGCAGTGAAGGTGACCAGACAGCTCTGCAGCTGGTACTGTGCCAGAAACCATGAGCCAACCCATGCCATGTGCATGGCTAACCCAAGGAGGGCTCGACCAAACCACAGCTCTTTCTTCCCTGTTGCGAGCTCTACAAAATGAAGTTTTAGGATTAGTGTCAATATCAAAAGGTAAAAAAGGAATCAAGCTCTCTGACAAACCACAGTTTTACATAAGTGTCGCTCCAGTACAAGTGAAGTTGCTTCATTTATCTAAAGTTATCTTGAGTCATCTAAAGACACCGAGTGTTGTGTTTCCGTCTGCAGAGAGCGTTAAGTGCTATGCTAGGCAAGTGTGATACTTTTGCAGAAAAAAAAGCTAGAAAACTGAAAAATAACTTTTTTTTTCTACTGATGCTGTACTGTAATTTGCTTAAACTCTGGAACATATCTTTAAGGAGAGTTTTGGCTAGAGTGTGCGAAATTAAACAGATAAGATATGTGTTAAATTTCAGCTGAATGTGATTTGAAATTGAGGTGATATTAAAGCCTGAAAATAACAGTTTAGAACTGGAAAAAAAAAAAAAGAGCCATTTCAAGGAAAAAAAATAAAAGAAATCTGTATCACATCAGTCTAAACTGTGATGCATCAGAAGCATCGGTATGGGACTGCATGTGTTTACTATGTCTCAATGTGCTGTTTCACTGTTCTTGTACTTGCTGCTCTGTGCAATCATTGCTCCCTGTTGGATTTCATGTAAATTCTAAGTGCAAGCAATACTTAGCTCTTCTGGAAGCATTTCGCTCCACAAAACTACTGCATGAGGTGATATGATATTCCCATTGCACAGTGGTCCCCTTTTTCTGGCAGTGTAATCTTTCAGCCCTTAGGGACTGAAGCTGTATCTGTGGCAGAGCTGTTTCTGTAATAGCTCTCTGAAAGCCTATTCCAGGTAGTCTCTAATTAGACACACCCAGATGGTGGGCACTGAGCAGATGTCCTACCAGCTTGGGGTGGATATGGAAGAAAGTTTTCACTTGGCTCCCTGTAGTTTGTCTCTCTAACATTTTTTCCCTCCATTTCTTCACAGTGAGAATTTGAAATGTTTGCTCACAATTTCTAACATATGAAGCAAACTGAAGCACTCTAATCTAAGGTACTAAACATTCACAATGTTTGGTGTAGTCTGAAGCCTAGACATATTGAACTCATGTTACCCAAATGCTGTCACGAACAAAACTGCTCACTTATGCTTTGATACACAATCTTTATCAGCAATTAAGATTTTATTCTTGGAAACTAATTAACAGTTATGTTCATACTGCCAGAGACATAAGTAAGCACACTCAATCATGTCTGTGTAGCCAGCCTTGCAGATGAAATGAGTGCAGCTAGCTGGAATAGAGTCTGATGTTTTCAGTCATATGAGTAAACATAAGCAGATATCCAAAGTAAGAAACACTTATTTTCTGACAGATTCTTTTCACAGTAGAACCATACTTTAAATGTTTAGCCACATTTGACACTGAAAAGATTTTGAGGCAGAATACTTACTTACCAAGCAATTTGACCATCATGTCACAGTACTGTGTTTTATGCTCCATTTGCCATAAATGTTGATGTGTTTTTCACAGTATTTGAGGCAATGACAATTTTAATTGAAAAGTTCCATTGTTATTCCTCCACCTTTCTAAACCTGATGACACAGAATAAGTAAAAAAAAAAAAAAAAAAAAAGCAAGCTCCAGTGAAACCTCTTGGATTTGCTATACAGTGTCCTGTAATCACTTATGTTTCAAGAGATGTAATAAAGTTGATCTTCAAGTGCGGCAGTTGAAGAGGAGGGGGAACCTCTGGGGTCTGGGTGATCAGTCCATGACCGAGAGTGGGGGATGCTCTCCCGCTGCCCCCACTGCATCTTTCTACTGCATTTTATTTTTTGTAAATACAATTGTTTAATTCATTTAATAGTAATGCTCACAAAATAGTTGTGCACCAGACTTCAGAAGATTTTTAAAGTATATAACTTGGAAACTTGTGCTGGTTTTGTCTGGGGTAGAGTTTATTTTTGTCACAGTGGCTGGTATGGGTCTGTGTTTTGTAGGTGTGCTGAACACATAGTTGGTAATATAGAGATGTTTCTGTTGTTGCTGAGCAGTGCTTACACAAAGCCAAAGAAAGAAAAAAAGAATCAAAACCCATACCAGCAGCACAACTTGCAAGTACTTTTTTTGGTCATCTAAACAAGGAAAACTATCTCCATTTTTTCATAATTTGACCACTATGGAGTTGTTGAGACCATCAGACAATATATATGCAGCCACTTTGAAAGAATTTTATCACTTACTGTGTTATTTTTAGCTATACTTTAAAACTAAGTGAAGACAAACCTGCTTAGTGAAGAAGCATTCTTCAAAAACATTTCTAGAATCAATGAAATTTTGACAATTCAAAGATATTCTGTAATTAATCTTTATTTTCCATTATTTGATAATTTCTGTAGGTATCTTCATTTTTTAATGGACAGGGTTGTCAAAATTTCTGAGAAATGGTAAGAAGTGTTTTGCAATTTTTCCTGGCTGATTGCAGACTGTTAGAAACCTACTTGAAAGGGTCTTCCCTCATGGGTTTTCAAATTCAATTTTACAGACTCAACAGATCTAGGAAAAAGATCGGAATAACTTTTAGACTCCCAAGCCTTTATCTGAATGAAATAAGAACTTTGAAATTCTTGAAATGCAACTGTGAGTAATGAAAATGTATTATTATACACAGTTACAACATATATGGCAAAAAGCTTTTAGCGTTTTTAATCTTAACATCCACTGGAGGCAGATCAGTGATGTTAACAACTGAAAATACAGTTTAGTGAAATTAATAAACATACTGGCAATGGTTTAATATATTCTAGACAGCCAATGCAGTTGTGCTTCTGATAGCATTTTTTGAAAATTGTTTTAAAGGCCATAATCAGGCAATTGCTGCCAAAACAATTATCTTAATATAAAATGTTGCTGTGCCTCAAAAGTACCGTCTTCACCTTTGACGAAGCAGAAAGAATGGCATGTTAAGTCCTTATCTGTTTTAGGGGCTAATCATCTGTCTTGGTTTGAATGTTTGCTGAAGGCTGCTCAAGCCAGGCTGGAGAACACTGCACTGAGATCAGGTGCAGAGAGCTCACGGCCAGTGTTCTAGCAACTTGGCTGCACAAGGTCTGACCTAGAGAAGCTGATAAATGCAGGCATGGAAGTACATGGCAGAGAGCAGCTAAGGGTGCTGTGTGTCTTGGTTACAGCAGACACAGAGATCTGCAGCGCATAACCCTGAGTGTCGTACCTGCTGTTAGCCCTGTTAGCATATGGCAGCAGGGTAGTGCAGTGGTTGCTTGGCTGTGGTCTAAGACAACTTAGTATGGACATTAAAAGTAATTTAACCAAAACAATCTGCTCTCTTCCTAAAAGAGTTTATGTTAGCATTGTGGGGTTGTTTTGCTTTTTCAACCTAGCTAGGCTCTTTTTCATCTCAACACAGCAAGACATTAAATATACAGACCTAACTTAGGTAATTTTAGATAGCTTAGTTCAGGGGTAGAGGAGGATGTGGTAGCAATGCATGTAATCTCTCGGTATCACTGCTTTCACCTTTGTTTTTGCTGTTAGTAGAGATTATACTGCCTTTTTTTTTTTAACTGACTTTGTGTTTCTCTGCTCTGTGAGTATTTAGTGCTTTCCAAAAATAGCAATAGTGAAAATTTGAAAGCCAGCATGGTCTTTATAAATGTAATTATAACTATGTGTAATTTTCCCTTTATCTTTTAAATGAAACTGACAAAACATATGCATGTCACTGATCATGACTGAATGTTAACTCACAAAATCAGAGGAAGGAGAAGAGAATATTCACAATGAGCCTTAGTTATGTCTATGTTATTAAATTATCTTTGCTAGTCAACCTATTGTTTTGTGCTGTGTCCTCTTTTTTTCCTGCCGTTCCCCTCATTCTTATCTGCTTTCCCCAAGAACAAGTTATATATCTGATGAAATGGTAATTAGTGACTTCAGTAGGGTTGCATATGTGTAACTGAGAGCAGAATTTTGCCTAAAGATTTTTTAAAATCAAATGTGCAATAATTAAAGGAAACTGGTGTATGGGTTTTAATATAATGACCTAAATATCCAAGGAATTGAAGCAAGCTTTCTGCAAAACATAAAAATCCTTTCTCAACATATGAAGTAAGTGGAGAAAAGGGCACAGCATCTATCATTTTTGGTAGGTTGTCCTTTCACATTGAATTTTAATTTGATAAAATGCAGATATGCACAGATTAAAGAGGAAGTAAAAATAAATTCAAGTGAAGTATCTTTAAATTTAATATAAAATTATACTCATGTAATTATTTTGGGTTTTTTTATGTTAAACGTTAGAGCATATTAATTATATAATTATTTTTAAGGCAATGTTTAAGTAGCACAGTTCTTATTATTTTGGTAAGTGACTGGAGAGGGCTGGGAAAAGAGAAAAGACCTGCCTGAGGTCTGAAAAGACATCTGAGGAGCCTTTATTTAGTTAGCTGTTTGACAGGTAGCCAGATGCCTGCAAGTTGTATTCCTCTATTGCTTGGGAGGTCAGTGCGGGTGTGACCCGATAAAGCACACAGAGAAAGAGCAGAGGACCGAAACTGGAGGCCAAATGGACAGCAGGTGCAGCAGGTTATAGGCCTTGGCTGTTTGCTGTTCCTCAGGCTCCATTGCCCTGACCAGATGCCTGTTTTTCTGTCCCCAGAGTGGCTATCTAATAAGGTGCTGATAACTACCTGTCAGCAGTCCCAAAGCTTTACCTCTGGGAAGTGAATGGGAGTAATTGGGAATTGCATTTAGGTACATACTGGAAAGGAGGGACAAAAGGCTTTCCAACTTTTCTGCAGTGTTCATATCTCTTAGAGAAGCTTTTCCTTTTCTTATAGTAAAAAGAGGGGAAATGTGTCATTAAATATGCTTACATGAAGGTGTGATTTGGCAAGTCTTTCTCATTTGCCACATGGTGGCATACTGGTAGCTTGCCAAAGATTAGTAACTAGCTTTCTCTGCTGTAAATCAAACAAAATAAAACAAACGTGCTAGCAATCAGTTGTGGGGATAACTGCATGAGCTTTGGCTTTATCAAGCCCTGAGTCTGGAGAAACTACAATAAATTACGTGAAACAGAACTTCTGACTTCGTGTTTGCTGAAAATGGATTGCTCCTGTAGAAAAAAAATTAATTAATTGTATCAAAAGAAAATAAATCTTTAAATTGCTTATTAACATATGATTAAATTATTTTCTGTGCAAATATGGATAAAGCATGCTGCATTCACAGGGGTAGAAGTGTATTCTACAAAATATGTTGGAGCAAAAACTGGTCTGTCTCCTTATTGCTGCTGCCTCTGAAGAGTGGTATTTATAATTTTTTATCTTGCAAGAAAACTAATTGCTAAAGGCCCCATGTGTTTTGATAAAAAGCAGTACAGTGTGTTCAATTCCTGTGTTTCATATATGAGGCCAGGGATTTTGAACGGTCATAGTTTCATGCTTCTGTTTTCAAGCTAAGGCTCAATTCTGATTACAAGTTTTTTCCCAGCTAGTATAAGACTTACATACTAATAATTAGAACACACCTGTCATTTTCCTTTCATGAACTTTCACATGAGCCAGCAGTGTGCACTTGCAGCCCAGGCCAACCATATCCTGGGCTGTATCAAAACAAGTGTGACCAACAGGTTGAGGGAGATGATTCTGCTCCTCTACTCTGCTCTTGTGAGAACCTGTTGGGAGTATTGCATCCAGCTCTGAGATCACCAGTGTAGGAAGGATACGGACCTGCTGAAATGAGTCCATGGGAGGGTCATGAAGGTGGTCAAGGGGCTGGAGCACCTCTCTAATGAAGACAGGCTGAGAGAGTTGGGGTTATTCAACTTGGAGGAGAGAAGGCTCCAGGGAGACCTTTTACCAGCCTTCCGGTACCTAAAGGGAGCCTGCAAGAAAGCTGGAGGACTTTTCAGTGATAGGACAAGGGTTAAATGGCTTCAGACTGGAGGAAGGTAGATTTAGATTGGACATCGGGAAGAAATTTGGAAGAAATTTGTTCCTATGAGGGTAGTGAGGCACTGAAACAGGTTGCCCAGTGAAGTTGTGGATGCTCCATCCTTGGAAGTATTCAAGGTCAGGTTGGACGGGGCTTTAAGCAACCTGGTCTAGTGGAAGCTGTCCTGGCCCATGGCAGTGTGATTGGAAATAGATAATTTTTAAGGTCCCTTCCAACTCGAACAAATATATGATTCTATTAGAAAATCTGTCCTACTGTGACATAGCTTAAAAAAAGGGGTAATTTATTCTGTTCTGTAGCTTCTTATGCAAGAGGGCACAAATTTCTTATTGCAAGGGTAAGAGAGAAGAAGGAGAAATTATTACATACTGTTTTCAATATATCCTTGTAATGATAGGAATACAAATGCATCTTTTAGTGCATTATAATCAGGAAGTGAAAGGGATGAAAAATGAGATACCATTAGGATGATGTCTTTCTAATGGCAACATAGTGTTAAACTCAAGTAAGAATATAAAGTGTAGAAATAGTGGAAAGCAGAGAGATTAAATAAACATATAATTTCAGATATTTACTTTCAATGATATTGAAGGATTTATATATTTTAGTCCTGCCCTCTATCATCAGTAAAGTCTGTATGGAGTTCTTAGTCTGTCTGTTGTGCTGTCAGAAGAATTCTTTGGTGATTAGTGCAACAATCACTATAAACATCATTCATTAATCGTAACCAATAACAGTCATGCAGTTCAAAAGGGCAAAAACTTTAATGGCTTTAGTTTGGTCTAAACCACTGAATTTTGTTTTGTCTATTTAAGGAACTCTGAATGAAGACCTGGTTATCTTGACACAAGGGCACAGGTGTACATGAAACAATGTATGTCCCAAAGTTAAAAAGTCTAGTTCAGAACATCATACTGAAGGTACTGTTTTAAGTCAAGCTATCTGACATCTTTCATTCCTTCTGTATTGACAAAGGACTTACTTCAAGGGTGCTTCTGCTTAACCTTTCTTGCACTGCCACTGTTCTTTAATTAAATGCATTCCCTCAGTGAAAAGGAGGAATAATAAATTCATAAGTCAGCCTTTGCAACAGTCTAGGAGCAGCAAATAATTTCAGTGAAGGCAAATTTAAAAAAAAAAAAGAAAGTATTCTTTGAACACATTCCTACACTATGAGTTATGGAAAAGAACCAACATGCTGGAGGTAGAAGTCAGATTCTGTCAAATTTTGGATTAGTGCCATAATAGCTGTATCAAATTTTTAACACCATTGTGAGTCCTGTCATTTTAGTTGGATTTCAGAAGATGACTTGTTCTAGAAGCCTATTAATATAATCCATTGTAGAAACCAGCACTAGGCTTAAAAAGTTAGTCAGCTTCAGCAGATTTGGCTGGATGCCCAGGTACCTAGAAACTAATATGACTTACCTTTCTACTAAATTTATTTATATAAAAATAAAATTTGAAGTTATCAATCTTACTTTTTCTGGCTGAGGAGTTATTAGTCTTAAAAAGCTGAGAAACTTTTACAGAATGCTTTTCTAGCAATTGTGTGATTCACCACTTATAGTCTTGACACTGTGTAGTTTTCATATAAAAGCCTGTTACCACCACCTTCAGTTTAAAAAAAAAAAACAAGTAAACTTTCAAATTCCAAGAAAATCGATACAGCATAAAATTCCACAAATTATAATTGTGGCAAGATTTAACTTTCTCAGACCAAAATAGAAATATATATATATATACACATATATACACATATATATGCTATATTCATGCCACAAATGCAATTTTAAAGCAATTATATATGCAAAATTAGGATGCCTAAGTCTGGAAACACATTTAACTGTGTTTTTCTGTAGAAAGGATATTTAATTTAAGGAAAAATCCATAGGCAAATAATTAAACTGAGAACTAATTGAGAGAAAGTAAAAGCTAAGGTGTTCTGAGAATACATCAGGCAGAGAACATGCTTATAAAAATGACAGTCCTGCCAAAATCCGTTAGCATTGTCCTGAGTAAAGTGTGAGAGACTCCAAGTTTAAAAGGGAAGTCATTTTGAGAAAAGAGGCACTTTGGTTCCTCGGCGGTCTCTCCTTTCAGAGCTTTCTAGAGTTGAGATGAAACTGAAACCAGGCATTATATAAAGATGCCTTTTTTTTTTCTTTTTCCTTTTTTGCTTCAGTGTATAAATTTATCACATTACATAGAGAAACATTTGGTTTGGATCCACTCAGAGTTTGTGGTCGTTGGTGCAAAGTCCCTGGGCATGCAGTAAGAGAAGCAGCTTTGCTCCCAGGCCTATATGTAGCACATGTCTGTGCAGAGACTGACATGTCCTGTATCTCAAGTGGATAGATGAGCATTATTATGCCTGTGTGGCTTTTGGCCCAGTGTTGGCTCACAATCATATAGGAAAGTGTCCAGAATTAGCACCAAACCATTTATTATGTGTTTAATCTGTTTTGCCTGTGAATTCTCAGTAAGTACAATGTTTATGCCTATGTATGTGCCTTGTTTCTCAGGCACCTCGAACTTTCTTGCTCTCAGTTCCAGTTGCATTTGATCTACTGTCATTTCTGTGTTGGCAACAGTATGGAGAGGCAGGTGGGTTGTGAGAGTCACTTCTGGGGAACAGAGGCAGCTGAAGACTCCCTTTCTGACAAATACTGCATTAAGCCTGATGAAAGAAATCATGTGTTTTCATTAAGCCAAGATCAGGGTATAAGATGCTTTGCAATGGTCTTCTGCTATATTCAAAAGAAGAATTAGGCAAAACTGTGGGTATTACTTAAGATATGGTATGAAGATAAAAAGAGGGTAAAGTTCTTGCTAAAATGAGAATTTGAACTTGTATTTGCTATTTCAGTCCTAGGATTGATAAAAGAACAATAGATGTAAAATTACTTATTCTCTGAGAGGAAGAACAATTTGAAGCAGTCATTTAAACTAAATCAGAAAAGTCTGTGTATTTATTCAATGGATAGATCCAGCTCAAGTTTGAGTCAAATCTAAGATGAAAATTTTTTTTTAAATAATTAAATATATTGGCCAATGTTAAAGCATTCTGAGCAATAATGGAAGACGAATATGAGTAGCAATACTGTGGAAAAATGTAGAGGACTGAGGTAGAAAATTTTGTTTTTCTTTTAACATTTTTTTTTTCTGTGATCACACACAGGTTTTACATTGGAGTCAAAGAGTCACAAGAGTGGGTAAGGTTGGAAGGGACCACAGTGGGTCACCTGGTTCATCCTCACTCCTCAAGCAGGGTCATCCTGGAGCACACTGCACAGGATTACATCCAAATGGATCTTGAATATCTCCAGTGAGAGAGACTCCACCATCTCTCTGGGCAATCTGTTCCAGTCCATGGCCACTTGCACAGTAAAGAACTTCTTCCACGTATTCAGGTGGAACTTTCTGTGCATCTGTTTTCACCTGTTACCTCTCGTCCTATTGCTCGGCATCATTAAGAGCCTGGGTCCGTCCTTATGGCACTCACCCTTCAGATACATCGATGAGGCCTCCTCTCAGCCATCTCTTCTTCAGGCTGAACTGGCCCAGCTCCCTTAGCCTTTCCTCATAAGAGAGATATCCCAGTCCCTTAATCATCTTTGTTGCCCTCTGCTGGACTCGCTCCAGGAGCTCCATATCTCTCTTGTACTGAGGAGTTCAGAACATGCTGTATTTTCCTCAGTTAAAAAAAAAAAAAAAAAGTGGGAACTTATGGTAAATTATGTCAGTAGACAACTCTGCTACTGAATAATATGCTGGGGTGTCTCCAACCTTCTACACTTCCTTGGAAAACAGATGCTCTGACAAGTGTAGGTCTTTAAAGAAAGTCAGCATGGCATTCATAAATGCGTAGGACAGATAAAATGGTGAACAAGGATATATTGTTTATTAAACAATATCTGTGAATAAGAAATTGAAAGCTTGAATGGACCAAATTCTGTATCTGGCTAGGAGAATGGCACCATCTGGTGGATCTATCCGTTGGAAATTTTTTTCCTGTAAAGTACAGTCACAGTGGAAGGGCCATTCGTCTACCATAAAACTGAATATTTTGCAAGATGTGCTAAAAATTAAATAAGATGAGGAGAAAGGTAATACTTACTATCAACGTAATTGTCACCATTGCTCATTTTGGAAGCTTACAGTTATTTCTTGCACAATAAATGTCATGTGAATAATTAAGAGAACAAGGAAAATTACTCAGAAACAACTAATTAAGTCTTTACTTGAACTATTTGTGCAGAGCTATGAGTATCTATTAAAGAACATACTCTATAATCCTATGAAATAAAGTTTTCTGAACATGATAATGGAGTACAGGAAATAAAAACCTATATAAATCTGGGGATTTTTTTTGATATATACAAATGCTCTCATTTACTCTTTCATTACATTACAATTCAGTAGATTTGAGGACTTCTGCACTAGTAACTTGTGTTTTTCAGATATGAAGATAGTCATTGATAAATGCATTCTATAGGCTACCTGTAGGAAGTCTCAGTTATCCAGTCATTAGCTCCCCTGCAAATAACACCAGTGATCATATCCTTTGGAATCTTTGATGACAGCATATTTTGGCACCTTCTGCCGACCATATTTGCCAAGCTACATCGCATTAACTGTAACTTATCAGGTAACTGGATGAACTGGATACACTCCTGGAGCTCATTTCTGCCTAAAGAGCAAGGAGTCTGTATGATCCCTTGCTACTACATGGTGGTCCACGAGACCACTGCTACTGCATGGTTTGGGAACCATTACTTTATGAAATTTGTCTCTACAATCTGCATGTAGAGGAAAATATTGTGAAGACTTTTCCAAAAATCTGTGATTGTTCTAAGTAAATAAATAATATTCAAGGCAACGTAAAATAATACATATAGCCAAGCAGGGTGTTTCTCTGTGTGGCCGCAACCAGCATCTGATGTGGGCTTATGAGTTTTTAGTGAGAAATTCTTAGAATTACTTAAGGACAGTAATTTTCAGCTGCAAAATTCAGTCACCATGGGGAAATCCAGCAGTCCCAAGCATGTAATAGAAACATATTGAAAGTGACAAAGGAAAATTAATTAGATATTTTTACAAAATGGTCCAAGAGCACATACCCTCATTCAATGCAGCCTTCACATGCCTACTGAATTTTAAGAAAATCAGACTGTATTCTGGATTATATTTAGCTGCAATAACAAAGAAATGAATGAGCTTGTTTTCTCCACTGTCTGCCTATACATTTCTCCTCAACTACTCCCCATACATGACTTACTATTATTTTCTATTTTTTTAACTTTTGATGATAAAAAAACACAGAGATCTATAGGGAAAGGAAAATGAATAAAGTAAAAATCAGACTATTAAAAGTGGCCTGACATGCTTAGATTTTTCATTAAAATGCCCACATTGTCTAGTTAGTTGGGACATATTTTGCTAGTGTCTTGACATGAAGCCTGTTGTTGGCAGTAGGTGCAATGGGGCCAGGAAAAACCGTATTGTGCTGCAGTGTGAATAATTTTTTATACAATACATTTCCAGAAAATACAACCTCACTTTTATTCATCCCATAGTTGATAAAAAATATTGGAATGTGTCAAAAATAGTTATTTTTAATGTAATTTTATTTTACAGAATAAAATGAAAAAGAATATTAAAACGAGAGAAGTAGGCTGGTTAGTGTCGAAGGTTGAAAAATGACTGAGCTGCATCCAGAAAAATGACTGGTGTAAGTTGCTTTCTGAGAAGGAGACAGAGCTTTTCTATTTTTTATTTTTTCTGTAGGGAGAAATCTAGAAGAAGCAGTAGCTGCTTCAGGGGCATTTTGTCAAGCCCAGGCCTGGGCAAGGTTTGAGAGTGGAATTCCCAGAGGAGAAGGAGGCAGGTAGAAAAGGGAGATGGTTGCGGAAATAGCACAGTAGGGCATGTATCAGGAGAAAGAAGAAGGATAAGGAAATTTAGTAAGTAACAATGGGAAAGTGCAAATTAGACTGGATGAATTTCCTCTGTGTGTCTCACTAGCTGAAAGGTATGGGAATAGGAATATGGCAGTTGAAGAATTATGCTTCTGGAGATTGCAAAAGGTATGAGTCTTCTCAGAAGCCAAGGAGAAGACATGAAGTCAGTCTGACTGTTCACTAAAGAGGAGAGAATGCTTCTAGCAGTTTGATGAAAGACTTGGCACTTTTATTGTTTTGCTGTTAGACAGTTACTTGTTCTATGACCAGAAACGTTAATAAATTTGAAAGGAAAAATGAGAACTCATTACTTTCTGATGCTGGAAGTTTGAGCACCAGAATGTGCCTTTTGCAGATGCACATATGCCTCTCTTAATCTAAAGGGTTTCACAACAACAACAAAAAAACTCCAAAAACAAACAAAACCCCCTACCAAACCAAAACCAAACAAATCAAATCCAAACAAAAAAACAAAACACAAAACAAAACAAAAAAACCCCAAACAACAAAAAACATAAACAAAAACCCTCCAAACAAAAAACCCAAAACCACATAAACCCCAAAGTTATTCTGCTACAGGAATAAGACACTGTTCAATGGGACGGTGGTATAATCCTATAATCTCATTTGCCATAGGTCTCTAGTAGTTAATAAACCAAAAGTGAATGCTAAAAACAAATGTTGTGTTATGCCTGGGGCTTGTAACTAATTTTATCCCTGTTGAATAATTTAGATCTCATTTTAGGGATCAGTTAAGTTGACAAATGTGACTGTGGCTCTTGGGGAAGAAAATTGTCAGAAATGCTTAGATTTGGAACATAAATAATAACTTATTAAAGGTTGGGGGATTTTTGTCTCCTCTAACATCTGTGACGCACAGGTTGAGGTACATTACTAAAAACTTTTGACAGTTTTATGAGTCAGTTTCAACTGAATTAGGTAAAAAAACTTTGACTACCATGTTTTGTAAGTGCTGAAAATCTTCAAGCTGATCTAGTAAGTTAGATAAATGGTGCCTGTAATAAGAAAACATACATAAAATCTGCTGGAATTCTTTAGAATGTAAACAGACCTTTTTAAAAAGAACTGAAATGTTACTTCTGAGAGGCATATCACTTTGCAAAAGGCACCAGATATTTTGGATTTCTTGTGTGCATTAATAATAAGATGTATCTGTGACAAGTGACAAGAGGTTTTATATTTTAATATATGTTTTTAATTTTAATATATTCAATCACATATTTTGGATACAGAATGCATTATCTGCACAGTTAGTGATTTGAAGAAAGGAATGTTTGTAGAATCATTCAAGCAATGCTTCGAGTCAATGTTTCCACCAGAAAGGCTGCTCAAAACCAATTGACAATTCACAAAGTCAAGTCTGAAAATTTTAATTTGTATACATTTTCTCTGGATAATTATCAATCTGATGGGAAATATCTGGGTTTTTTCTAGAGTGATAGAGTTAGATGGATTTAAAATTTCAGAACAACAAGGGTATCTAAACATATGGTCCTTTGCTCTCCGAGGTAATGAGAGCCTTGTTGCTAGTTTTAGAATGAACTGGATCTCACCCTTTGCAAACAGGGCTTTACAATGGGAAGTGCAGAATAACATGAGCTGAAATATTTTTAACTGAGTAAAAGATAAGGAGTGTAATTACACTTTTCAGAAGATACACTTTTTGACTAGCTTTGATACAGTTTCTTTTGCCAGTCATAGCAAAAAGAACTGTTGAGAGTGGAGATCTGGGTTTACCTCTAACACACAGCGAAGAGTGGCACATATGTGAATACAGCCTTTAATATCACCTAGAGCAACTCCAGGACTGCTGGCTAGCTCTTAATCAGATCTGGCATCTTTCCAGTCAGAAGTTTTGCAGACACAACCCTCGCAATCAAGAACACAGATTATCCCATGAGGATTTAGACATTTATTTATAGATAACAGATGAATGAAAATTTAATTGATAAACAAATGTTGCCTGCATTTTAGGATGGTCAGGTGCATTAACTTTTAGAGTGTTGAGACTGAAATCTCGAGTGCCTGAAATTAAGCAATAAAACTTCAGTACAAACAATTAGGACACACTGATGAAAACAATACTAATTTTAAAATAGAGTAATCTTAGAGTAACAGTCTTCTCTAAACAGAAGAGGAGGGTATTTTGTCCCATACTTCAAACCTTCTTCCTCACCATATTCCCCATCACATTTCTTCCAACAGTAATAGTTTATCCTGGAATCATAACACTGCCTCGAATCTCTTTTAAGAGATTAAAACTGAGTCACAAAGGGCAGGAATATTGCTGAAGACCTTTTTTTGTGTTACTGAAAAGTTCACTAACTTTTAAAACCTCAGTTCAAGATATCTTGAAACTGTTTGCCAGTTAGCTGATTATTCATACATAAAAATGTTCAAGAAAAGGTTTAACACAATAGCACAATTTATGTAGAAGAAACTGAGAAGTAAAAAAAATGAAAGACAGAGCAACATTGCATGAGAATCAGAAAGCTGTCTTAGAAAACAGGCATATAATCTAAATGAAATGTAAAAGTATATAAGCAGTCACAATATATGACATTTTCCAGAAAGGTGGGCAGTACATCTTTGAACTTCCTCATGTCAAAAAAGAGTCTGAATTGCTCAAAACCAAAATATTTTGCATTATCGGTATGCTTTAAATTAACTTAAAATCACATTTTTGCTTGAGTATTTTTCTTTTTCTTTGTTTAAAAAGCCACACTATTCTTCATTTTTTTAACAAAGAAAATAAACACAAAAAATTTGGTATATGCACAGCTGGAAGTTACAAGATGTCTTGTAAAATATCAAAAAGTACTGTCCAAAACAAGCAATGTTTTGTAATTCCCTCAGCTTTTGAGATTGTCATTTGACTGTAGTCCACAATTCTTTCAAAGGTATGACTTTAAGGAATTTTGAAAAATATTATATATTTCTTTATACTTTGGGATGGTCTGCTATTCTGTCCAATGCTGCATTTCCAAATTATGCATGTTATTATGTCATGACTAGTGATATAACAGAAGATTATCACCACACTACAAAACACCAAAAATCTCTGCACATTAGTCTTAGAGTAGCATCTACCTCTGCAAGTGTGAGGGTTCCTGTTTCCACTTTACCATGGACAACCTAGGAAATACTTTGTTGACCAACAGTCTGATATTGAAGTAAGAACAGGATAAGATATGCCTGTTCTGGTTCATTCTTTCCTTGTGCTGAGCAAAACTCTGCATGCAGTATCTTGAAACAGAGACATGCTTAGTAAGGCAGAAAAGAGTGAAAAGAATATTTCTGTGACCTTTAGGCAAGAACATCCTTCCAGTTATGCCTGCAAAGTGCATTCCTCCAGTGAAACACTGACAATTTATTTGGCTCAATGGACTTTTCTGAAGAAAACTGGTTGTAAGTCCCTAGTCTGGCAGCACACACTCCAGAAATTTGCCTACTGAGAAGGAAGCTTGAGGTTTTGTTTACTAAGATTGTAAGCATTATACTGATCCAAGTTATGAAGTAAATAAAAAATTGGATTTATTATTGAGATAAATAAAAAGACTGGGTTGTAATGTGATTTTAGAAAAAAAACCCCAACAAACAAAAACTAATGCAAACACATGAAAAAAAAGGAATAGTTATACTAATATAAGATATTTGAGACAGGAGAGTCATGCTCATAACTAATTTTAAGTGTGTATTTACAACTTCCATATGTGTAATATGACCTTGTGGTTTGAATTTCTTCTCTCTCCTAGTCACTGGAATATTCTTTTTTCAGTGCTATGAAATTAACTAAATATGTATAGCTGTATTACCATAATATTTTCCATCTTCAGTTGAAATTGTGTAGATTTTTGCTAATTAAGTTGCAACTGTTCCTTACTTAAAATAATAACGATACTTATGTACTGTTATGGTATCTAAAGGCTCTGAAAAAGGAGAGACAAGTACTACTCCTGCTGCTGTACAGAATGCTACCAATAGTATACTAGGCAGTAGCATGATGCAGTAGAAAGAGATCTGTGTGATGAAACAGTGAATGCTGAGAACTTGGCAACCTATTAAGAGCTGTGTTGCATCAAGTACATACCTACCTTCCAGCTTAGCTTTAACCCAAAATAATCCAGTTTACACGCTAAAAGAGCATAGTGGGGGCAATTGAAAGCTCTGCTTCAGTAGTGCATTCCTGACCCAAATTAAAGTGATAATACGGGGGCCCTTCTATCACAGCCAGAAGAGCAAGGATGCAGTAGTTCTCCGACAGGAGGGAAGTCTGTTTCTACAGTGCACAGGATCACAAAGCTAGGGTCAGAAGGGATCTCAGATTCACTTAATGCATTTCCATGAGGATCACCTCATATATGTCGTTCCTAATAGATGTATAATCTGTTCTCAAGAACTTCTAAAGATAGTGACATGACAAGCCCTCTAGTAAAATAATAAAGTGAAATTAATTATATGCTTACCATTAACATGAGGGCTTTGTGTGAAGTCTTTCCACTTTTAACCTGAATGCCTGCATGTCTGTTCCCACTTTCTGTCAAGGGTTTCTGCTGAACGGATGATTCAGCTGCATGTGCAAAGTCCACTAAACTGCTGTGAATTATTACCTTTATAAGTTGCTGGGTCATTCCTTCAACATGGATGGGATTTCTGAGAGGGAACAGACAGCCCATCTGCGGAAGAGTCACCGCAGCCAGCTCTGTGCAAGGTGTCTCTGTTCATCGATCAAAAGTCTCTGTCTCCCTTCAGTTCATTACTCCTTGCACTATTCCTGTAGAAAAAAAAATATTCCTTTGTTTTAGGAATAATTTGCCCAGTTATTGTGGTGAAACGTAAGAGATATTTGGAAAGGATATGTTTCAGCATTTAAATCAGTCACTAGTAGGAATCAGACTAGGACTTACATAGGGGCGTGCTATCCTGAGTGTTTTCAAGATGCTGGATTTCTTCCATCTTTTTCTGAAATACCATTTGTGATGGAGGCTGTACCTGATGTTACTTTAAGTAAAAATACCTCTTTTGCCCTATTTTTTATTTTTTCAAATGAGTTTGCAGGAGGGGAACCTTTTGTCAAGTCTGAGGACATCCATATTATTCAAAATTGGGGTATGTGGGATTACTGTTTCCTATCACCACAGAAGAATAGTGTAGTTGAATGTTGGAGAGAGCTATGTAGAATAGTATTGACATTATGAATTAAGTCCCTGAATGAATCAGATTACATTTTAAATTTTAATGCAAATGTATAGAGTAAAATTCTGTGGATTCTTCAGTGCTGTGATCTTCAAGTAGCAGGAAAGTTTTCAAAGCAGTGTTCTGATTCAGTAATTAAAGTCAGCATCTTTCAGAGAGAATTTCATTGCATACTAGACTGTGTAGAAGTCACCGATGTGTTCTGAGATTCTTTTTGCACATTATCATGTCTCTTCCTAATGTAAGTTTGCCCTCAGGATATTTGTAGATGTTGAGTAGGAGAAGAGAGGTAAATATGAAAAAAAGCACAAAGGAAAAAAGAGTTCATGAAGACTGCTCTGCACCCTTCTTGAAAGATTTAGCCACACTTTAAGTAGGCAGGAAGACATGTGATGCAGGTAAAGCAAACTTTAAAAGTGCTTAGTCATCAATCTCTCCAGATCTCTTTCCTTGAAATCTTACCAGATAAGTATGAAATTTGGTTACCAAAATTTTATCCTAAGTGCATGATATATAATTGGAAAAAAAAGTCCTAATGAACTTCTTTCTTTCGTTCAAAACTACAAAGACTTTTTTTCACCAAATTCTGGTGTCAAAATAAATTTGCTCAGCTAAAGCTACCTCAGTGATCATAGAATTAAATTATTTTTGATCAAGTCCCATAAAAACCAGTGAAACATACCAGCTTCCATGTAGCATCAGAACATCTACTGAGATTCAGTATGAATGACATTTATTTCACACTATTTTCTTTTTGCATCCTGTGCCAAGCTCAAGTTTTCTTATTACTACATTCTGAATAAATTATCTGACATTTGAAGAATTGATGTATGAAACTGCAGCTCATGAAAACTTCAAACAGTACGATAATGGAAGTACACTGTGACATGCCTTCTCCTGAGTTCTTTATGTGATGTCTAGCATTTTTGGCATACTTTCTTTTATTTTGCAGGGGAGGAGGGAGGAGAGTGGGGCTTGTCAGGAGAAGTGTCACAATTTCAAGTCCTTAAAAATCTTCCAAAGCTATTCCATGAGAAAAGAGAATGTCATTTCCTGGACTGCTTAAAACTTCTTCTCTTCCTAATACGTCATCTGGCTCTAGCAGGATCAGTGTCTTCTAGTACACCTTAGACCACCTCCCTGCAAAATATAAACCCAGGCAGGAAAAGCATTCTTTTATCAGCATAGAAACATCTACAGTAGAGGTTTTTTCCAGCACAGCTGGTATCCTAGCCATGAAGGCATACTGGCAAAGTGAAGTCCCTGTTGAGTCATGGCCTTAAAACCTATCAGGTTGTCAAGATAATAAAAGCAGAAGTCAAAGCTAAATTTTTCTATTTGCTAAATTTCATAAATGTAAGAGGAACTTCTGTCATATTAGTGAGAGGAAAACAATCCACAGACTTGAAAATGGAAAAAAGAAATCAATCCCTAGAGTTGTATTTCTCAAATGGATAGATATTAAGCTTAGTATTTACGCATCTGTTTCTGTGCTGTTCCCCTTACGCATTATTTCCAGCAGTTACTTTACCAGGCCACTCCTTTATGTGCATATTGGGTATAGACTATTAGCTGCTATTTTAAGCTCCTCATTTTCTTCAGAACTGTAACCTCTGCAAACATTATTACGGCCTTGAGGCTATGTAAGCAGCTGAATGTCTTTAAAAATAAATGAATAGCTTAAATTAATAAAAAATTTAAATAAATATTAAATGAATAACAGAGTCATTATTAGCTTAGCTGGATTGTATACCCCTTAATGGCTTAACTCTGGCTGACCCCAACAGATGAGGGTACAAAAAAAAAAAAAAAAAACGAACAAAAAAACACTGAAAAAGAAATGAATTGTCTTGCTGATTTCTAAGCTAAATAATTAGCTAAGACCCCCACAGCAGGTGGTAGACAGAGATGACCAGGAGAAAAAAGAAAGCCAGCTTTCATACTCCTTTGGTTCTTGCCAGTGTAAATCAAATGTTATTCCAGAGATACTAGAAATATGCTTGATTATGCACTAAATGCTGAGACTTAACAACAGCTGCTTTTAGCTACCAGCACAGCAAAACTATTAGCAAAAGACTGCCATTCTTCATCAGTTACAACAGGGAATGGCAGTATTGCTTTTGTGGACATGGCTGCTTCTGACAGCTGAGAGAAATATATGTATGTGTTCAGGGTGATGTCTGGAATGCAAAACAGGAAAAAAGCATTCTTCCCTGATTGTGTCTACTATTCAAGATATTGATGGAGCCAGCAAGCTTGTGTTATTATCAGGGCTTCACAGGCATGAATACATAAACTGGAAACTGCCTTTTCTAAGTAAAATATGCCTTTTTCACATTACTTTTGTGGGAGTCAGCTTCAGGAGTATATCTTCAAAACTTATTATTGGTAATTTTTTCTATAAAAGATAAGTCCCAAAAGGGCAATGTCAGCAACTTTCTTTACAGATGTGTATGTCCTCCTGGTACTGGAGCTTTGCTAAAACTGCCAGTGGCAGGTCAGGGGGATATTTATTGAGACAGAGGATCTCCTGATCTGAATTGTAATGTAGTGCTGCAGTGAGTCATAAATTCACTTTTCCTTTTTTTTTAACAAAAAAAAAAAAAAAAAAAAAAAAAAAAAGAAATAAAAAAAGAAACCAAAAATATGGTATGCGTTGATTAGGTTTTTACTTGAATTCTGATAAGAAGATGGATGCTGTTTGGGTTGCCAAGGTGTTATTTTTGGAACTATTTAGGAATAATATTGGGCAAAGTAGTGAGTTTCTGTGCCTGCAGCTTTGTTCTCCCTTCCTCCTGCCCATATAAAAATATTTTCACAATCATCTGATTTCTTTCAAAAGTACTAGATACTAACATCTCACAGCAGACTGACAAAAACCACTAAATCATACATGTGGGAGGGGAGAGGTTGTACAGCAAGACAGTGACAGCTCGTCTAACTCTACAAGAAAATCATGTCTTCACTCATGACGGAGTAGATGCAACTACCTTTGTAGTCCATTACAAAAAGTAATTCTGTGAAAATTCACATACAATGTCACATACTCATCTCCTACTAACAAAAGACAGGAAAATGATGAACGAAACAAATGGCAAAATTACAGCCTTGGATTTCAAAAGGGAAGACTTGAAGTTGTTCAGGAATCTGCTTGATATGATCCCAAAGACAGGACCATCCAAAGAAGTTGTGGGATCTCTTTTACTGAGGATATTAAAAATTTGGTGGGACAAGGGCCTGAGGCAACTGCTTTGATTGAACTTCTGGTCTCCATGGAGTGCAGAAAGGATCCAGCCAGAGCTTGTGGAACACTTGCAATGTGCTGAAGTCCTGGTGTCTTTTCAGAATCCCTTCTTTTTTCAATTACCCTCAACATTTAATGGTGTCATCCAGCCTTCTCTTGCCTCTTCAGAACCTCAAAGCAGCTCACCCTCACTTTCTGTGAAAAAAATGCACTGCTACTGCTTAACAGAATTTTGGTATTTGTAACCAAACTTAATGGGATTTGCAGGCCTGGTGAAAGTTGATCTTAAAAATGTGACAAATTCCATCTCCTTTTTAGATTGTCCTTGCAATTTTACTGACTACAGGTTTGTTGCTGTTTTGGTTTTTTTTTTTTAATTATTTAATTTTTTATTTTTTTTAGAAATTAAGCCTAAATGTTGTATTATTCTCATAGTCTTGAATCATCTCATCTTCCTTTACAATGTAATAATCATTTTATCTAGTCCTGGCTGAGTTTCGTGTCATACTCAACAGGTCAATAAACTAAACATAGGAAACTCAGATGTCGTGCTTGATTACTTTGAAAAGTACAACAATAGCTCCACATGCAGCAAGATATCCCACCTAACCTTTGGTGATGGCAGAATGTTTCCAGGTTAAAATAGTACAAAAGGTCAATGTTTTAGTATTTTATAAGAAAAATATTTAGGGGAAGAAAATTAATAAGTTAAATACTCTGTTTTGAAATTTGGGAGGGTCTGAACTTCGGAGCAATTTTTTAACAAATTTTGATGAGTCATTCATAAACAATATGAAAATCTCAAACTGGGAGTATTAAAAAATTAGAAAATTTTGAAAGTTCTCTCTAATGCTCCTTGAATGGAAAGAGGTTTCATCAGTGTTGCTCTTCTTTCAAAGATTCTTTTGATTTTGGCAAAGTAGCATTTTTACCAATGACAGACAGTCAGAAAAAAAATGTTAATAGTTCTAGATCTCAAACCTATATTTCATAAACATTTCTATTATGGTATGAACTCAGAGTTCCTATAGTTCCCTTCAGTTATTCTGATATAAAGTATCTCTTTTAGTGTTATTTCATTCAGTTTGGCCAATGATTTATAGGTTGGGACCCATTCTATTTACAGTTTTTGCTGAATCTCCTCTAGTTTTAGCCACAATAAAATTCAGGTGAGTATGCTTGCTGCGATTTGAATAAATTACAGTAGTCCTCAATATCATCTATCTTGTTTTTTTAAGAATACAATCTTTAAATTCCATGACATTTCTTTTGCTGTGCGAACAGTTTAACATTAATTTTCTTTTCTTTCTAAAACATAAATATCTGCTTAAGCATATAATTTAATTTTTTCTGCATTTTATAGTGCCTTACAAAACATATGTGTTCATTGCACATCAAAAATTAAGATTTTAAGTATTTTTAAGTGTTGACTGTTGTACAAGGTATTTCTAAACAACAAGAACTATTGTATCTTTTTTTGTTCATTTTTTAACTTCATATAGTAAGTGCATATTTTAATTAAAGTGTCATGAATTATAGTTAATGTGATCCCCCATCACTACCTTTGTGCATTAAAGATTTATTGTAGTATATTATTGCCTCAAAAAAAATAATTACATTTTAGAATCTACTTTAAAAAATATATTGGTCCCATGCTTTGCAATAAAATAGGAAGCTCATTAGATGCAAAGAACAGTGCTTGATAGTACTGAATGGATAAGAAACCAATTTCAGAAAACCTACTTAGAACATTAAGTATGCATTTAAGTAAGTAAATGACTGGAGGCATATTAAAAAAACAAACAAACAAAGAACACAAACATGACTGATGTCTCATAAAAATATAAACTTTACCTATTAATTATTAGTTGTAAAAGATCTGACAGAAGAATTAACACAGTTGAAAATACTGTGAACATGAAATGCATTATTTTTCATATTCAGTCTCTGCTGTTATCAGGTTAAAATATGACTTTGTATGTCTGCCTGAATAAAACTTAGCTTGTAAATCAACATTTCTTCTTTTTGTGTAGTAAGTTTGGATTACCTGGAGCATGTACCGAGGAACAACTAAACTTATATTTTTAGGCAACTAATACGCAGTCTGTGTAGGGGTCGTCAGGCACTTCAGGCATCAGCAGAATTTTCAGGCTGTTTCCTGGTGGCCACTGTCTGCTTCCTTCAATTGTAGCATCACATTTTTGTTTGAGAAGTCAGACCTAGATATGGATTCACCTGTGGTGTTTCAAATGCCTACTTGTGCATAATTGGTATATGGACGCATTGAGAAGCAAACAGCAGGAGCATGGCGTGAATGTGAATGCCTGCATGTTAGAATTATAAAATAAAATTTTGTCAATTAGTACTCAGAAGACAAAGTAAAATCAACTCCCTTAAGTAACCACCAGTGTGGTATCAGAAACACAAGTCCTGGCTCGAGGAGAGAATTGGGAATATACAACAGCACCACCTCTCTTTGGCAAAAATGCAGGCTATTGTCCTAAACCAGTCCAGTAGCAGCACACTTTTCAGAGAGCACTCAGTCACAAATTTCCAGTTCAAACCTCAGCATCTGGGAATATGATGCTTTGCTCGAGAGAGGAATAAAACTTACCAGCCTAAGATCAGAACACAGTGGAAGACGGAACAATTTGGTAAGGAGGAAAAAAGGCAACAGCTGTGTTAAAAAGTAGCTTTTCCTTCCAATGGGAAAAGTACACTGAATTCTTTAGTGACATACTGTAGCAATGAAGGAAGACAATTGTGTGTATTCAGGAAAGAAGTGTTGTTCTGTACAGTAAGTGGACATGAAATGTTTTGTCAATGCACTTGATCCCGATCTCACCTTTTCTTCCACAACAATAAGAGTCTGAATGTGGCACATGCAGTGATGTACAGTCTTTCAAGGGAAGTGGGGAAAATCTGAAAACTACCTTTTCCTTCCCCATCTTAATCACTGGAGTAGAACTAAGTTATTGCTATGGCTGCTTGAATTTCTGGAACAGCAGACAGGACTAAAAATGGGACATCCTATTATAAAGATATTCCTTATGGACAGGAACAGATGAAAACCATCAAATGCTCTACAGTTATTAGATGTCTTCTGTCTGTCATTCCAGTAAGGAAATATATTCCTCTGGCTGGTCTTGCCTAACCTACTTAATGTATATTCAGTTTTTTGTTATGTGTTATGGTTATGTGTTGAGTTTGGTTATGTAAAGGCACAAGTGTTCAGGTAGGCACTGCTTCCACAGTTGTTATACTGAGACTGCACTTTGGTCTTCTCCAACATGTATCATTCTTCACCTTCCACCCAGAAAATCAAGGGTAACCTCAGGGTTTTAGATAACTCCATCCATCCACCCATCTCAGTGGTTTGTTTCATTCATTCACTTATTATTTGATAATATTTCCTTTCTTTTAGAAGTTGATTTTAATGAAACTTGCCCTCAGCTTAAAAAACCTGATCAGCCCATTAACTCTAAAAAGTGATTGTTAGTCAAACAACATTCTCTGTTTTCTTCAGAAGACAGAAAGATTATGTCTTGGAATACCTTTTCATTTTCTACTGTTCAGAGAACTGTAACAGTGGACGTCTTACATGACCTGCCATCATTCAGCAAGTATTTTTACAATATTAATTCCAAACCTTTCAGCACCGATGTCAGTCCTCGTATGATGAGACTAGGGAGGCAGGCACTGAAAAAAAATATTCTTCAACCAGTTACCTTTGCTATCAGTTACTGTCCTGCCTAAGTCATAGGACCTTTCACATGGAACATCTCTCAGTGAGGGTCTCCCAGAAATAAACTTTGACAAGTCCATTAATTTCAGATTGTGAACATTCTTTGAAACCTGCCAGTTTTCACTGAAGAAAAATACCTATCTTGAAATGTTTGCAGTATTCTATGGGTGTTCTTGAAACATGTCAATGACCTCCAAATGCACGATGTTGCTTAAAACAAAAATGGTGGGGATTACCCTCACCCCTGTGCCATTTCTTATGTAGTCAACCCTCACTCTCTCCAAATCAGCACTGAAAATTCCAGCATTCAGTAGATCACAGGAAACAATTTTTTAAAGGTGATAGGAAAGCCTAATCATGTGACTGTTCATCTTGCTGATGACTATAGTTTGAACACTATTTTAATTATGGGGCAGTGGGTAAATGCAAGTAAATTGCTTAGCAAGCAAGATGAACAAGGCATTTCTGCAGACTGTTGCCATTTACAGTGAGTCTTCTGCCTTCAAGTGTATTTCTTTTCCTCCATGGATCCCTTTTAAGTTGTAATTCAAAGGAAACTGCACTAGGTCTGGTCTATAACCATGGCTGAAAATAGAGTGTCAATGGGACGTTCTCCTTCCACAGTACTTCTGTTTCCTGCTGAGCTGTATCAGAAAGGCAAAGAGACTCAAGTCTGGATTTTGAAGACAACTGGCTGAACTAAAGACCTAATTTCATTCTACAGCGGTAATTCCACCTTTAGGAGACTGCAGTAGTTTTTGATGGTACTTAGAGTTTGGTTCACTTAATTTCACTGGAGATTCAGGAGCTGCTTGATCAAATGCTTGCTTTAAAGGCAACTCTCATTTTACTCCACAATTGTCTACTTTTTCACAAAATGGTGGGATATGCTCCTGCTTCAAAATCCAGTATTGAGCTTCCCCAAGCCTCCATCCTGAATGTGTTTTATAAAATGTTTTTGCAAATAGTGCTTACATCATAAAGTATTTATGAGTGCCTTCTGATGGTGGACGCATTTACTTTTCTTCCCCATTACGCCTCAGCTATTACCTAGATGGTTCCTAGCATGGAGATGAAGAATTAACTGGTTTATTCTCACCTTGTGTCTGGTGCAAGTGGAAGAGTAATTGCAACAGAATCCATGAGCAACAAGAATAATACGTCTGAAATTTCCCTGATCACTGCTTTATGCTGAAAATTTGATTACCTGTGTTTCTTTGCAGGAGCGTATGTGCTTCAAGTAAAGGCAACAGATGCTGATGATCCCACTTACGGAAACAGTGCTAGAGTGGTTTACAGCATTCTTCAAGGGCAACCATATTTCTCCATTGATCCCAAGACAGGTAAATAGTTTGACAGCAACTGTGAAAGATTTAAGTTTTGTTTTTTTGATTCATGTAGGCAGTATCAACAGATCTGGTTGATATGGCCCAAATCCAGGAATATAACTTTCCACATGATTCAGTTTTGAGTATTGGCTAGTTTTTGTATGAATTAAAGTACGTTGTAGAAACAAAAGAAACATTCTTCTTCCATCAGTCCTAGAAGAGCTAAAATAAAACTACATTGAACAATTATATTTTAATGCTTTTAATGCTTAATAGATAAAACCTTATCTGCTACATGCATTCTATTTAATTAGTTTGTTTGATGTTCTTTTTTTGTGTGGTTTTTTCCACCGTGAAGATTCAGTTTTGTATCTTGGGTCTTCTCAAAATTTTTACTTGCTGAACTTACATTCAGAAATTCTTCAGAAATGATTGTTTTGCTACATTGAACTAATTTGAGACTATGGAGCAGCTAAACATCTTCTGCCCTCCTCTTTTCCTGGGACATACTATCTTTGTCTGGAGTTACTGGATGTGTGAGTTGAAAAGGATAGTATATTTAAAGAGATGGAAATATTTGGGAGGTTGGTAGACATGTTAATTTGGTATCTTGTCCTATATTTCGAAATGTCATTCTTGTTTCTATATTTATATAGAATATAGTAATTCAGCTAAGAAATTCCATTGAAGCTGTACTTGAATGTCAGACTGTGCGTAAAAGAGCCTTTAGTCCTGATCAACCAACAGTTTGGTGGTATGGGCCTTACAAGGCTGTTAATATCTCCAATAGGTTACACATACCATTGTTGCATGCCCAACTAACAGGAGCTAATAATCACATTGCAATTTGCAGTAAGCAATTTTACTTTTCAAACTGAAATGAGACTTCTTCGTGTGTCTGGGGAAAAAGAAGTTTACCTTTATACTTATTTTTTCATTTCAGTTTTGTACGAATGATTATGAATTCAGTGGTAAGAAAAACCTTTACTGGAGATAAAATTGGAATTTTAGTACAAGTTAAAAAAAAACCAGTTACTAATACTTGAAAGAAGAACTATTTTTCCCATGACACTTTGAATGACATATACTATCATCTGTTACTCAGTAGTGAGTCAATCATGAATGATGGCCTACACCCTGCTAGCCCTAGAACATCATACAAACCTGGTGTTTTCACATATGCCTATAATTATCTTTAATGAGTTACTCTTGTGATAAAAGAATACGCACAGCTGTAGAGGAAGGTTTATGAAACAGTAGCCCAGCATATCTTAAAATGCCATGCCAGAAAAAAGAATATAGATTCATGCTTCTGCAAGAAACAATAATATGCTGTAACCTGTTTTACAGTAAAAAGCTGACATTATGAGAGTTACTTGTGGGTCTAGCAATGACTGTAGAAATAAACAGGATTTGAATAATAATGCATAGGATGGTGCTTGATGATTTGCTCTAAAATCCAGAAGTCTTGGGCAGTACTACAGATGTGGCATTTCCAATTCTTTGTTTTATAACTGAAGAGATGACACAGTAGTTTTTCACTGCAGTGTTTTGCTGTCAGATATCTGCCTTGAGTATTTTTGACAGGAAAGGGGAAAAAAGTCCTTTGGGTACCAAATGACAAACTCAGAACTGCCAGTAGATGGATAAGCAGTTTTTGGGTTGTTGCTGGCTTGTTTCATCATCTCTTGCATTATAGCGACAATTTTGAGACATACCCTTGTAATTATTTAAAGGACCTAAGAAATTCATACTAAGGCACGCCGAAGATCCATGCTGCCCTGTATAATGCTTCCAAAAGGGATGGCCTGCTTAGCTCTAGTGAAGAACGAAGATAAGTGTTTAGTGATGCACCCTCAGCATACTCTTCTTGTCTTCAAGAACTTGTTCCTACAAAGTTCCTGGGTGACTAGCAGTGTCGAAGTAACTAAAACTCTGATAGGATTTCTCCTTTACAGCTTTTCCACTTCCCAGTTGTGTTGAGTAATCCATTCCAGGAGCATGGTATCTGCACACCAAATTACTAGAAATTCCATGGCAAAGGTTTATTTTGCTTAAGGACCGGCTCCTCTTGCTTTCTGGAGATAGTGACACCTCCTAACTTGTTTCATACTTCACATATTGCACAAGACGGTGAACAGTTAATTCTTATTTATTCCTTTTCCCTATGACCTTATAGACCCATATTGTTCCCCAAATGCCCCTTTTCTACATTGAAGACACAATTAAACAGAAACCATTCCATAACACTGATCATCTTTCTCCTCAGGACAAGAAAGGACACACAGTGTCCAAGAAGGCACCTGATATGGATGTGTACAGTGGTTTAATCACAACACTTCTGTTCTTTATTCCTTTCCAAACAGTTCCAAACACTGTTTTCTTTTTAGCTTCTACCACTCAAAAGCTGATATGTTTGTGGAATTTTCTATTACTGCATCAAGATCTCATTGCAAAGCAGTGATGGGGAAGCCACTGACCCTAATTTTATATGTGAAATAAGGGTTTTGTTTGTCAAGCACAGGACTTTACTCATACTCCTTTCTTAAATCATTCCTAATAGGTGATAAACATTTACTCTGATATAAAACTAGTACACTTAAATAGTTTTTACCCTCTATGGGTCTAAATGACACAGCTGACCCTTTACTCCTTTTGTTTACTGACTAATCTTTTTCCATCTTCTTGTTGAAGATAAGCAAACCACATGGAAGTGGAGAGCAAGCTTTTATTGCTATTTCAGGGAGGTTAAACACATGACAGTACCTTCTGGAGAGTAACTATTAGACTGACAGTCTAAGGCCTCCAATCTGATATGTGGGGACTACTTTTAAATGCCGTAAAATTGCTCTTCTGATTTTAATGCAAGGGCTTTTTTAACCCAAAGCACTTGTCTTAAAACAGATCACCTCTCTTATCTTTCCTCTGCAAATACTGTTCTGTTACAAAAAAGTCAATTTCTACCATTAGACGGTCCTTTCTGTTCTGTTTGTGATGTGTTTATGTAATTTTTTGATGTGCTTATGAAGTCGATATTCTTATTTATGGCTAAATGTCTATAGGTTTTTCAGATTCAGTATTGTAGTCCACCTTCTGACCTCAGCTACACTACTGAAATCCAAATTGGTGTCAGCAGAAGTATTGTCAGTAACAATTATTCTGAAGATTTTTCATGAAACCTGGACTTTCTCTTCCACATAAGTGAATGATTCCCTGTTGAATTATGGGTCAAGAACTTTGCAAAGCACATCTTCTGGCTCAGGTTTCATACATAATATTTGCAGTTTTCAGCAGTCTCATGGAGACCATACATTTCTGCACATTTGAAATTGATGACATTTGAAAAGACAAAAAAAATCAAATTTATTCAGTTCTGTAGTTGAATAATCTTTATAGTAAAATCTTAAGATAGGAGAATTTACAAACACTCAAAACACCATTACCTGTACATAAGACCTCTATATCATATTAATTATATTAATTATGTTAATAAGCCCTTGATTTAAACTTCAGTATTCTTTGTGAAGCTGAAGTTGAAATACCAACATTTGTAGCCCTTTTTTTTCCTATGAGTTTTTACATTTACTTTATTTTTCTACTTTGGGGGTTAGATAACTCTAAATCACATTTGTTCTGTCCATATGAACCAATGACTTTCAAGAAAATAATATTTCTCAGGGTTTTGTCTAAGACTTTTGAAATGAAGTAGGCAGAAAAAGGAAATTGCCTACGACTTGCTAGACATGAAAATTATTCTCATTGATTTTTTTTTTTGTTGAAGATAAAGAATCTTTTACAAAAAAATATATAGAATGGCCTTACACTTTCAGACAGGAATAAACAGTGGGTGATTTGGAACTTTTCTACTACAGTGATAGCTCATTCTTTATTTTCTGAAAGCCATGTGAAATATCACTGAGGAAACCACACAGTTGTACCTAGAACAGATATATCAACTAGATAAACTGCATCTTCTCCTCACAACCTGCTATGTGGTCCATTTTTTCTGTAAGCTTTTTCTGTAATCTTTGTGAACTTTAGCAAAATTTTTGGATGCTGCTTTTTGATACAAAATGCCCAAGACAGAGGTGAATAACCATCTTACGTGGTGGGTGAGTAATTGACTCACAGATTGGGCACAAGATTATAATGAATGGGGTAACATCAGACTGGCATTACTAGTGGGGTTCCACAGGTCTCCATCCTCAGCCTAGTTCTCTTCAATGTCTTCATTAACAACTCGGATGCAGGACTCAAAGGAATACTAAGTATGTTTGCAGACAGCACTAAACTAGGAGGAGCTGTCAACTCACTTGAAGGGCACAGGAGCCCTGCAGAGAGACCTCAACAAATTAGACAGTTAGGCAATCATCAACTGTATGAAGCTTAACAAGGGAAAGTGCCAGATTCTGCACCAGGGATGGGGCAATCCTGGTTGTGGGTTGTTGTGGGTTTATGATTCTATGTTATTTTGTATTGCTAGCATAACACAGGAGGTCTTTCATTCTTATAGCTCTTTTCTCTTTAAAGTGAGCATACCAAGGATGTTATAAAATACTGTGGAACTCATAGGTTCCACAATGCCGAATTATGGATTAAGAGATTCAAGAGGAAACCAACTAATGTTCATCCTATTTATAAAAAATATTTTTTTCATGAATCTCACATGAATATGAATAAATTTTTGCAGTTTTATAATTCAGTATTTCTGTTCTGGAACAACTGCAAGCAGGACAGTATATGCCATCCCGAGGAAGGAAAATGGGGGTTCTTAAATAGGTTGTCATTATCAGCATGTTACCAGTGGAGAGAAAGAAAATTGTTATACAGTTCAGTTCAGTGTGAATTTTTGATAGGTCCCAGAAATAGCAGATTTAGGTCAAAGTTATTTCTAGACTCTGAAAAAGTGCTATAAGCTAATGGTTCCTATTCTTATTTGTTAACAGAGCAGTGGTTAGTTGCTATAAAGATAAGAATGATCCTTAAAATTTGTTTCTTGTCATTTCAGACCCATTACAAGACCAGGGTAGAAAAAACTGCTTTTAATCTCAAATGGTTTAATACTAGAAAATAATACTTTCTAAATCCATAATAACATGGAAGGATCATACTTCTAGTGTGTTTATCTTTCAGTTGTGCATGTTATCTGCACCAAAGTGAACCTAGCCATTTTCTGAAAACTATTACTGAACCTGTAGCATTTTTCAACGCTATACACTTGTATATATACTTGTAAAATTTTGACAAAGAAATGCATTTTCTCCTACAAATTTTATTTCAAGAAAATGGTTTGAGTGCCTGAAAGCTTATAGCTTTATACGACCTTATCCGCTAATTTTTGTATTCAGTAGCACCTCTCTCTCTTTCCCTCTTCTCTCTAAGTCTTCTTTTTTATCCTATATATACATTCTTAACATATCAGAAGGGAGATTATGGCATACTTACTTAGATATCAGCTGTTCCAAACCCCTGAAGATTAAGAGTCATTGGGGTAATGTCTTACCATGATATTTTAATTACTTTCTTTTAAGGAAATGCCTCAAATTTTCATTGCATCTTTGTGCTATATGAAGAAAAATTTCTCAAGCAAAGGAAGAGACTTCTAATAAAGACCTCCTTTTGTACAGAGGAATGTTGTCTTGGCCTACAGTAGTTTAAATTTGTTGACGAGTGGGAAACAATTGAAGGCGTAGGCTCCGAAATGCAATGCCAGCAGATCTGTCCACCTTTTTTGTATGCTGTGCAAGGAAGGGTTCCTCATCTCTGATGTGGGGAAGTTATCACACCATTCATATCCCTAGAGAAAATGCACCATTGTCTTTCACCCAGTCATCTCCACTTGAAAAGACAAAACAGTCATTTTGAGTGGCTGAGTAGTTGACAAACAGACTTTTGAAAAGCCTGAGCGATTTACCTGTTTCTCTGTGAACTCCTCTTTTATCAACCCTTTCAGAAGAATTCTATTCCTGGTCCAAGAGATCCAGTATTAAATTGTAAGAGCCCTTTGTTTATTTGTTCCTTCTCTTTCCCATTTCTTCTTGTAGGTGTAATAAGAACAGCTTTGCCAAATATGGACAGAGAAGTGAAAGAACAATATCAAGTTCTAATCCAAGCCAAGGACATGGGAGGACAGCTGGGAGGACTAGCTGGTACTACCACTGTAAACATTACTCTCACGGATGTCAACGACAACCCACCCAGATTTCCTAAGAGTATGTAGTATTCCAAAGCACTAATTTTCAAATAAGTATGACTGAAGGTATTAATTTGAAAAATCCTTTAGATAAGGAACCGAGATTCTGGAAAAAGAACAGCATATGATGAAAAAAAAATACAGTTTCCTTGGTTTTTAGATTATATAAAGCTCAATTTGAAATTATGAGTTGAATGTTTTAGAGGAAATGTCTAATCATTCCACAAGACCAGCCTGAGCCTAAGAGTTCATTTCATTTACACTATAGAAATGATTTGTGAAACACTATTTTGTCAGGGGAAACGAGGTGAATGCCTTTAAATGACAAAAGGTTGTAACCCTTCCAGGTAACTTCGATGTACTGAAGACAGAGCTAGCTCATGCTAAACATTATTTTTACGATATTAAGAAACAGATTTTAATGAATCTTGGCCCAGAAGATTATATTTGTCCTTGAAGATACTTGTAGCCTCAAAATAGTGATCATCCACTGATAATTTAATATGTTTCACATTAATTAGTTTAAATGAAGCTTTTCAGAAGTATGCTAATTTAGAGTTTCATAGTCTGTGTATGATTAGATGGATTGTTACTTACTTCTCTCCATAAATGTATTGAAGCTTTGTATATCCCATACCGTGAAATGCAGAAACTAATCAAGCATAAACCTTGATAACTATGTAAAAATAATTAACTGCTAAAAGTTGTTAGTAGGGCAAATTCATATTAGAATACTTGTATAAGTCTGCAGTAAGATCATGGCAGCTTTTTACTTTTCACCTCTTTTCTTGCCCATGAATTGTAATCCCACCATATGTAGTGTAAATACTTCATAGGTGCAAAACCATACGCACAACTGTGAAGTTTTCTCTCATATAAACATTTTTCTTTTTCTTTTACTCGTCTGAAAATGTGTTGTTTCTGCAGGCATGTAAGAATGACCATTTTAAAAGAAGGATCCATCTGGTCCTTCCTTCTCTCTCTTACACTCACATCTGGAGGGTATCCAAAAAACAAGCTAAACAATACTCCATAAAATCTACTAAGTTTCTAATTATTTTTAGTTTTGTTGGTGTCTTTGTATTTAACAACTCTCAAGGGTGTTTTTCCTACAGGAAGTTGCCCTATTGCTTTGAAACTTCTATAACATTTCAGAGTCCACATTTTATATCAGAGGTACATGGATTAGCATACATACCACAACAAACAGCTTCCTCTCCTTTGATTTGAATCCATCCTTACATACTTACCTGCATGTTAAACTCTTCAAAGAACTCAGAAAACATTACAAAATAGGAGTTTTTCAGAAAAGCTGTGTTGATTTCTTTTTTCAATATAGGATATTCTCTCTGAGTCCATGATTTCTGCTCCTACTGTTTTGGCTCTGCATGTCAGTCATATCCATCCTTAGCTCCCCTAAACTCCCTGGAGATTTTTGGGGGAAAAAAATCAGTGTTATATGAGTACCTCCTCCAAGCCTTCTTGTGCCACAGTGGTTTGAAGCAAAATATTGCACATGATAATAATTCCCCTATTTCATCCTTCAGGCTCTTGGGCATGTAACAGCTAATCCCAATCATTTGTTACTGTTGTATCCATTTGTTCCACAACTGTTTCTATAGCTAATTTAACCTTCTCATGAGTCCCTTATAAAGTAGGGTTCCAGGATTAAAAAAAAATCCCCAGGTATTCTTCACTAAAAACAAAGAAAAAAAAATTTATTCACTTTTACATTTGTGATCTTATCTTTTCTGAGAACTTCTTTATGTCAGTTTTGGGTTGGCTTTACACAGTTGCTCTCAGATTTTTGCCTCCAGATATCTTAAAAGACAATTATTACTAGCTTGTTTGTAGAGCCTTATTCAGACTCGGTTTCTGTCTTCTTTACTGTGGTTTTATAGATGAAGTAGAGTTTATGGTTCTTTCTATTCTCCTCTCTGAGACACAACTTCATTTTTTTGAAAGATATGTTCTTGCTTTTATTAATTAAGCTGTTTGCCCTTACAGATTTGCTTTTTAATGGGTGTATACATTTGCTGTGGGTCTTCAAAATTATGTCCTACACCACCTATAGTGATTTAACAGTCTCAGTTATCCTATTCAGATTTTTTATAACGATATCCCTCAGTTGTATTCATTTCCATATTATTTTTATTATTTACTTATTTATTTATTTAACTGATTATTATTGTTATTTATTTAACTGAGTACAACCATCTTGTAATTTTGGCTTTTATTGCTTCTGCACAGATATTCCATTTAAACTAATGTTGCTGTAAAATTTAGAAGAACTAAAGGACTCTTCCTGACTAGCTATCATTAACACTGTTCTCTTCTTCAAGACTTACTTGCCAGAACTTCCTTTAACAAGCATCATTATTCCTTCACTGATAAGGTCTGCTGTGCCTTTCTGTGTATTTTACTTCTTGACAGTATACTGCCTGACTGATCTTCTTCTTTCCCACAGATATTGAATATGCTACTATGCTGATATTCTTGTTTAGCATTAGGCAGTAAAGCTGCCTGTACTGGTTCCCTTTTTGACTCTTGGCCTTATATTATGGCTTTCTTTCTCCTCTTTACTGTCCCTAGTTTGATTCTGTCTGACATACCATTTCTTTATTTCCTACTGGACTATCATCACCTTTTGTAGCAATCTCCAGTGAAGGATGCAGAATTATGGTCACTGAACCCTTTACCTAAACTGTGTATACTTTTGCTTTTTTTTTTTTTTTTTTTAATTGAGTGCTTTCCAACACCTGCAAATTCTCCTGAACTTTTCAGCACAGGTATAAGACGAAATAATGTAACTGTCAGGAGACTGAAAAACTCAGTACATTGGCAAGCTTCTTGGGCCCTGTGCTATTTCCCATCCTGGTTTTGAGTTGTATATTTTACTTCCTTTGCTGTTAGGGGACCTTAGTAATTTTCTGTTTTATTGTATATCTTCATCTACTGTGGTGGTGTAAAAATACACAAAATTTCACATATTGTCAGTCAGTTTTCATGACATAGAGAAAGCATGGAATATATCATCCTCTTTGAAGAAGATAGCCTTGAGGTCTTATTTAATGCATGAACTGCAGTTATGACATCTTTGCCCAATTGTCACTATGAAGGAATAAAAAAACACACACAAGAGACCAAGCTTGTCCTGTGCTTTGCATGCTAATAAGGTTTAAAACCTTTTCTTTCTATTATATCAAATGTCACAAAAGACAAATTACAGCAGTGACTCTCAGCAAAACAGAAGATAATAATATTGGAGGTTTGTTTTGATTTTGAAAATAAAAAACACTTAATATGGCTTACAAGCTAAAATGTCAGTGTGGGAACTCCAGTGAACTGGACCAAGCTTGATAAAGACTTTCTTTTTATGTGTTACAAGCAACAATCTCAATCAATGGGGATTTAATTAGCCAGTCCCGTTTTTGGTTAAGGGGTATGTGAGATAATGTGTAGTGTGCCTGAAATTCACAGAGACACAATACTAATTACAGATAAATGAAAAGAGCTGACAGAGAAAAAGTGTAGTATGAATATTATTTCTAACATAGCAACTGTACTTTTCAGTTTTTTTCCTTGAAAATGTTGTAGTGTTTCAGAGTCACTACCTGTCAGGAAATGGAGTTTGTCATTTGCTTGACTACCATAGCTAAAGAAATGCTTGTACAAAATTTAAGTTTATGTGAAAAATAAGCCTTTAAAATCAGGTCTACATGAATGCCAAGTTCAGGCCTGGAAAGACCTAAGGACCCCTCAGTGCTGTTGGGAGTTGAGACCTCCAGTACCCCATTACTCATTGCTGGTCAAGAAAGCCAGGAAGCGCAGACTGAAGAAAAAGGCTGAAGATTCTTTAATACATAATCAGGAGCACAGTTTTGCAAAGGGCTTATGCCAAAGAAGTTCTGCCATAGGTTACCTTATCAAATATGACAATATTACATTTCACAGGGTAAAGTTTAAATTTTTTTTTCTGAACTCAGTTGAGCTGAAAAAAAAAAGATTTCACAGTAGAAGTAAGAGAACATATATTATTAATATTTGGAAGAAGCTACTTTGCTAAAAAATACATTACAAGCTTGCAAAAAAATGTATCACGGAACACCTTCATCTTATTGAGGGTCCTTTAAGGAAACAGTCAGGTTTGGATGGGTTATCAGCATCCAGTGATGAAACACCACTGACTATCCTGCTGAACATAGAATTTTTTATTTAGAACCTGTGCTTTTGAACATATTCAGTGGGGAACTCTCACCTTGCATGTCTCATAGTAATGAGGAGTGTAACAAAGGGGAAACCTCTAAACATTATATATTTCTGTCAGAGATGTTTGACCTGCAGGTATCTATTGGCCCACATTTCAGAAAACTGATACTTCAGAAAACCGATATTTTCTGTAAAACTAGTGGGAAAAAAATAATCTGAATTATTTTATTAGTAGAAATTTATTTCCAGAAGTGTTTTCTGTCTTGCCTGACTCTTCATAAGAACACTGGATTTCTGTATTACTGCGTATGTTTCTTTGTTAGAGATAGAACTTTTCTTTAAATAATAAATAAATATTTCATAGCAAAGTTTGATTCTTGCTAAAACCAGAAGTCAAAGACTGCAAAAGAAAGCGCTTTTCCTATCATAACAATGATGTTCATGAAATTGAATGAAAATTTGCCTTTGAACGGTGAGGAGCGGGCAAAAGCTGCTTTTCTGTAGGCATGCATCCAGGTCCAGAAGGGAACTGCTGGCCTTTCTCTCTCAGCTACTTATGTACATGATAGCTGATTAAGTAAAACGGTAATTCAGCACACCTTTGCTAGAAGCTAATGGTCTAACTCTTAACTCAACAAGCATTGGACCAGTCTGAGCTAGCTGCCAGGACAGCTGTGGCTTGTTTCCAATTCTTAAAATAAGCTTCAAGAAAGAATGGATGGGTTATATTTAATTCAACATTTAAATGACGAAAACTGTATAATTAGTTGGTATAAATTATGCTTTATGGAATCAAACCAATTAAGTGATTCAACATTTTCATATTGATTCATATTTTGTAAGGTTTTGTGCTTTAGTTTTCCCGTCTCTTTCTTTTGTTCACTGATGACAGAGTGAGTGTGAAAGCAATTTAGATAAATAAACCCTTATATACTGAGCAATAAAACCACATACAAATCATTTTAGTCAAAGGAATAGTATGTCTTCTTATTTTAATATGACATAAATATTCTTTAAAGAATAAGGCCCTGACATAGAAGAAATGTAATTGAATTTTAAAATTTATACTGTTTTTATTTTTATATTGGCAAGAAAAAAGAGATTCTCAAGAGTCTGAAGAAATCAGTAATAAGTTTGGTTCATTTTTAAGGTGTGTATTTTTAAGACGACACTGCCTGAATTTACTTTTTTTTTTATTAAAAAAACCTATTTGGTTAAAGCTTGGTTTTATCACATCACTTCCAGCTCACGGAAGTCCATTTTGTGAGAAAATGATTCAAAGCTGTTTTCAGTAGAAGAAAAATTAATTAATGTTTGAACCCAATATTGAATTTTGTCTACTTGTGCATGTCTTGGCTATAAAAAAAAGCATCTCTCTGATGGTCAGAAACCATTATCTCAGGGCTGCTTTGCAACCACAATTTAAAATGTTCAGACAGCTGTAGGGCAATGTCTAGACATCACAAGGGCCATTCTTTTTTTTGCTGTCATTGGTCTTTCTGGAAGCATCCTAGTGAAATCTATGAAGATAGTTTGCATAAACAGTGTGGCAAATTTCCAGAAATGCTAAAGTGTTTGGAAACAGAAACACAAAGATTCATCTTTCTGGTACTGACACCTTAAAAAAAGCAAGGCTGAAGGATCATTCCTACAACCTTGCACATCCATTGCCTGTCCATACTACACGAGTTCGCAGCTAATTGGATTTGGATTTCATGAGTGGCCAGTACAAGGCATTCCAAAGAATATATTAAATCCTCCACCTGAGACTGCAGAGGAAACAACAATCTTAAAGAGAAAAGTCCATAAAATAGACAATTCAAAAAACACAAAAAAATTTTTCATGGATGCAATTTCAGGAATTTCAGTGCAAATATAAGACTTTTATAAATGAGATCTCTCCCTTTAGTCTCTTAGGTATATAGCCTTTGCATGGCACTTATATGACCTGTTATTTGGATGATCTACTATATAGAACTTTTATATATTATGAATAGGCTTTGAATATTATTACCCTTTTACATCTATTTTAAGTGATTATTCACTCATTCACTGCTTATTGTAGTAGGTTTACTTTCAGGCTGTAAAACCTGTAGAAATATTTTAGAAGGAAGAGCAACCAAGTGCTGGACTTCAAACTACCTGTACCTATGTATACACGCTTTGTATATCGAAAACTCTTATAGTTATTTATTTATATGTTGTTGGAAACCTAGTGCATTACAGAAATTACACACACATTATTTATCATAAGTTTCACTACATCAAGGCGGGTCAGTTTTGTTAACTCAGTAAACTGAATGTGGCTGATTCCATTCAAGTGGCTTTGAACAAGTCTAGCTCAGATTTTGATGCAAAATTGGGTTCAGAAGCACAGTGCAAGCAGGAAGTCTTCTGGTCCACATGAGATAGAAAGCAAAATCTTTTAACATTGCTTTGGATGAGTGGCTGATGAGAGACAATTTCCTCAGACAGTGGTATCTATTTTAAAGATTTCAGAAGTATGCAACACCGATCACACCCAGTAGTACATTAGACATCTACAGAAAAGTATTTTGTGATTAGGAAATTATTCTCTTCACTAATCTAACAAATTAAATAAGGATAACATAGGTTTTGATTTAAAAAGAAGCAATGAAGATTTATTCTCTCCTTACTTGGACAATTTGCTAGAAAACTTACTCACAATTAAGGTACAGAGCTCTAATCTGCCTAATTAAGTATTTTAACAAGTCTGCACAAGTTTTGGAGAAGTTATTATATCCCCTGTAATTTAGATGTGGAAGTATGTTTTCTCTTGGTAGTGCTGTTAAAAGTTGTTGTACTTTGTGTACAGCACTTGAATCTTCATTGGCTCTCAGAATGAAAACGAGTCCATCTTTCATTGATTAAAGAATTTGCCTGGCAGACAAGACACCCTAATTCAGTTCCAGCAGCTAATTACTTATTTTATACCAACTGGGAGATACTTGCACAGGACAGGTGGACAGATTCATTGCAGAGTAGCCTGCAGGCAGTGATTAGTTTGGCGACTCAGCCAGAGGTTGCTTTGAATAAAAAAGGGAGGGAAGGTCAAATCCTTGTTTTCTTCATCCTTGCTTATTTTCTAATGACTGTTTCATAAAACATAAAGGGAAAAAAGCATCATCTTAGTTTTGTTAACAAAGCTTATATTGTTTAATGCCAGAAAATCTTAAGCAAGTCTGATTTTTATTTACCTGTGAGTTTTGAGTTAACTAAACCCACATTTTTGAGTCGAACATACACTTTAACCAGCCCTTTCAAAGAGTGATAGAAGACACAAATGCAAAGACTATAGAAATAAGGTCATGCAATTACAAGCCAATCATGAAACCAGCAGCCATGCAGATGTCATTATCATTTTGGATTTTAATGCATGTGACTCATTTAATTACATCTTTAAAATCGGCAAAACTGTAGTTGAATAAGTACAATAATAAATACTAGCTGACCAGTATTTGCACAGTACTCTTGTAGAAATCAGAGGAGGAAAAAGGGTAACGTCTCTTCATTCCCAGTTCCTTCCAAGTCTCACACCTCTGTGTGACGGCTGTATTGGGATTGGGGGACTCCAGGTCCTGGGATTTAGCCCATTATCTGAAGGGGGAACTGCTCCCCCCCCTCCCCTCTGCCACGTGGTCCCCATGAGCCTGGCCAGGACCCACACAGAGACCACAGTAGAGGGACAAGCGAAAGAGAGTTTATTGTTAGGGGTACAGGTTTATATAGGTTTTAGGAGGATTCAAAAATGACCAATTACCAGTTTTAGACAGTTTACAGAAACCAATAGCAGGAAGGGGTTAACCACCAATAGGAAGGGGTGAGTAAAGGCCAATGAGAAGACCTCAAGATATCTTCCCAGGACATTCCTGAATAGGAGATAAGGGTTACAGAAGGGGGTT
>JAWMRA010000078.1:73339920-73399186 GCA_035584735.1 Pseudotriccus pelzelni
GATATCTTCCCAGGACATTCCTGAATAGGAGATAAGGGTTACAGAAGGGGGTTTTGGGAAGAAGAAACAGTGACTTATCAAAAGGTTTACAAAAGCCATCTTTGAAACATTCACTTAAACAGACCTTAAAACTTTTGTTTTTCTTATATACTGTAGATAATTGCTACACCTCTGTAACATTTTCATTTCCATCTCACCTTCCTCTGGCCTCTCTTTCCTCCTCACCCTGACTGTCCTTACATTCAACGTGGACCTTTGTCTCCCCTCTCCTATAAGAGGCACAAATTTATTCTTGATCTCATTTTCATCTTATAACTACAGTGTGGCCATTTCCTCCTTCTGTTCCATGAACATTTTTTTTCCTCCCCAGTAACAGCACTGATAAGAGAATTTATGCTTTGTTGGGTTGCTTCCAGCTCTGAGATTCTTCACATTTTGCTCTACTGAAATCAGGAGTCTTTATCATCCCATATAAGCTCTTTTCAGCTCTGTCTTTCTTGGTTTGGCCACTAGCCTGTCAAACAGCTCGGTGACCCTAGCCTGCTGCTTCTATTTGACCCACCTAACTTAGCTACATGTTTGACAGCTTGTCATAAAAAAGCCTCCATATCTTTCTTTTTCATGCACCAACACTTAATCATTGCCATTATAGACATTTTTACGTAGACTAAAAGAAGGTATACAATGGCTTATTATATTTTGCTTTTCAAAGCAAAGGAAGGACATGGGAGTGTCAGAAAAAGTTCCTAGAGATTTGTCTATACTGTTAGCCTTAGATCAGTCACAGGGCACAGTTTTGACCAACACCAAGTAAAACTTTCTCAGAGAAATTCAGGGCATTTGTAGAAATTAGTACATATCAGGAACTATTTTCTACAGTCACTTTCAATGAAATTGACCTATTTTAGCGTGGGTAAAAGAGTTTAGTAACACAGAAATAGGCCATTCTATACTGACTAGCTTTTGGGACAGAGTACAGAGGGTACAAGAAATTTCTTTGTATACTTGTAGCTTCTTTGAGCCTATGCTTTGTGATCCAGGCCATGCAGCCCACCTTGGGTCACAGCACCCCACAGTTAAGTAGGCTTCTGTCACTATTTGTGTGTGTGTAACATAAAGAGGTTAACTTAAAATTTAGCATCCATAAAAAATTCTATTTACACTTATGCAAACTTTCACTTATTTTTTTTTCTTATTCCTTTCCACATCAGAATTCTTCACACACTTTTAGTAAGAATTTGCCCACAAAGGTGGATGTAGCCTTATTAAAAGCTCTCTAGAAACTTCTTTTCCTTTTGCTAGCTGTTACTGTTGCATGATCTTAATCATAAAGCGTCTTGAAGAGTGAAATATTTTATTCAGACTGAACAATGACACAATTCCCAACTAAAGCATAATATTTGGAAAAAAACTGAGAAATAAACTGGAGGGAGAAATTTTAAATTAGCATAGATTCTCAAAAAACCAAATGTTTAATAAATTTTATGTCTGCTTTACTTGTATTTTTTTTTAACTCCCTCAAGAACGCATAACTAGCAAAGGCTACCTAAAGACTTTTTGGAGTACAGACTGAAGGAAACAAAACACTTGTTTAAACATCTAAACTGAGAGAGACTGAATCCTTAGCTGCAAAGCAGGGCATAAACCCAAACATAGCTATTTCCTGATACTACATCATAGCCAATGAAAAAATATAGGTAATTTCTCACAATGTGAAATGCAATGCCCTGATTGTACCAGTAAGCAATAGTTCAAGAAATACAAATGAGCACAATAGTGATTAGAAGTTAAATGTTATTTATTGGTCATAAAATTCTGTTCTTAACCTGTACTTATCAAATTCATTTCCCTCCTATCATCATCTTCAAGTGGTAATTGATCATTTACATAAAGATTTATAGGTAAATTATTTTTAACACAACATTATCATCAATAATTGTATTTTACATTTTCTACCTTCTGTAGCAAAGGTGTAAACAACTATGGTTTATAGAAATTCAACAACCTTTGGCAGGAATCGTGTCATTCATTCCACTATGATGTGTCTTCTGTGGGGAGTGGTGAGGAAATTATTCATTCAAAACACAGAGAGCATTTAGATCAGATGCATGAAATTATCCACAGTAACCTTGGGATGTCTTGAAAGCCCCATGCATCTCCGCCTACTCTCTGATATTGAAAAGTAGCTAGGGTTACAGATTTAACAGCATGGGGTTGCCTTGCAATGCTTTGAGAATTGCTTCCAAAGTGACACTGACTACAGTGTCGCCGCATCACTATCAGTTCTGGCAGCATCTGCCTTTTTCCCTGAGGCCTTCCATCCAAGTAAGAAATCAACATATTCTTTCTGCATCTAACTGTTGTGGGCTTGCTTTCTGATAATTTAGAGGCTACAGGGCAACATAAAGTGAAACAGACCATATGTAATTATCTAATTATAATCACAATAGTTTAGGCTTACCATTTTCAAAAATACCTAAGAACCACACTTCTGTTAGGATTTTAAGGAGTGCTCCACTCCTTGTAAAACATTAAATAGGATGGCCAAGTGCTTGCAACAGTCCAGATGTTTCTAATGACCTTAGAAACAGGAGCTAAGCTGAAGATACCAAGCACTTTGAAACTGTCTTCTCTGAGTCCAAAAGACATTTTTAGTTGATTTTTTTTCACAAATAAAGCTATAAAAATAAAAACTAAATAACAGAAATATTCTAGAGGACCTCTTTCAAGTTTTGTCATGAATTCTTGATAATTATTTTATTCTCAGTTACTTCCACAGAAATTTTGTTGTTTTCGTAAACGTGATTGCCAATGCTCTTAAGAGAAGGATCTAGAATTAAACACTCACTACTTTTGCATTTCATTGCGAAAGTAACAGTATTTATACAGAGAGCTCACCTTTAAACACTTAAATTGGAAGACATAAAAATCACTTGTGATAAGTTGATCACACTTGCTGTAAAGTATAAGAGATTACAAATGCAAAATATTCACTTGCCGCCTTATTGTATCACTAGTTTTCTTATATCACACACTAAATCACAAGTTTTTAAGGAAACTGCATGCAGTGACCCAAAAATTAAACTATAGTAAACAATTATGAACTTGTACTAGATGATTGCACAGTTTTACCTTTAAAAGTAAAATTTTCTGCCTCAGCCTGTGCCAACATGGTGAAGAAAAGTAATACATAGTTCAGGGAAAAACATTTGTATGTACCCAATGAATATGTGAAAATCAGAGCTTCACAAGGACTTTTTTGTGTAATACAGATGTTGAAAATGCTTTGTTTAGGTGATTTTAGGGTTGCAACTGAGGTGTGACTTAGAGGACTAAAAATAGGAACCTAATTTCCTTAGTCAATGGACAGAAAAATGATTCTTCTAATACAGACAATTTAGGGCACCTAGCTTAGATCCTAAAGTAAATGGTTTGACCACATTCTTAAGGGTGAATGAATTATTGTAGTAAAATTGTGTTATTATATTTTGTGCCAGAGTGATAAAGAAAATATTAAAAGGCTCCCATGAGATATCTCAGAGGCAGAGATGTTAAGCAGAGCATTACAAACTCCATGTCCCTTTCTTGACAATATATTTTTTATCATGTTAATGTTTCATATACGTCATGCAATTTAACTTTTATAGAGGGAATAAGTGTATTGATTTACTTCATGATGATGGTGTGATCACCAGAATATTACCAACAGATCTAACTGATAAATCCCAATTATATGCTGCCTGGGATTCTGAGAAAGGAAAGACGTTTTCTCCTAAAAACTTTTTTCTATTTGTAAGGCATGCTACACCTTGCTAATTCTTTATAAACACTATATAATTTACATAAAAACCAATTGATTATATCCCCCCAAATTATTTTTCTCACTGTACTTTGGAGGTTTTTTATTTGGTAATAAGTTCTTAATAAGTAGACTGGATATTAGCAGAACAGTCCTTTATTGGTCATGATATGTAATGGAGCTGATCATATGGAACTGGTTTTCCACATAAGCCCTCAGAAATACAGGAAGCACACTGTCTAACACATGAATGCATCGACAAAGGTAGACTTCACAAAAACGGGAAGTGATAATGTTGGGATCTCTCCTGTACAATAATAATAGCATGATTAAAGCAGTTACTAAGGAACTTGTTTTGGGTCACTCCTCAGCCAGTAGGAATTCAACTCTATAACATAAAGAAGAAACCCTTAATTATGAACTCAAAGAATTTCTAGAAATTATTTCTTCCTCACTTGGTAAAACTGTGGTACCATAAAAGAAAATTTAAGATCTTCTAAGTATTATTCTTGCTTCAGTATTAGGACACACAAATCTGAGGGTCCCTGGCTTCAAACAAGTCTTTCTATAATTATTTCTACATTATGCTGTTAAACAGAGTCTTCTTTACTGTATTTGCAGCAACTAGCACACTTTGGAGACATAAGCTGTGGATTTGAATATCTTGAGCTGAGGAACTGGTATTTCCCATTTCCTGAATGCTTGCTCCAAAATGTGGGATATTAGTCCCTGTGGAATTAGTCTCTGACATGCACTGGGGAGACTTATTTTTAGAAAGCTTTATGACAAAAGCTTATCAGTAGAAAAAAATAGCAAATGGTTAAAAGGAAATTTTTTAGTATACAAAAATTATGCTATTATGATGAACATTATTTTTTGCTTTAGGGAAGGAAGAAAGAGGATGGCCTCAAAAACATGGTGTGCTAGCTCACCTCAGGGGCTGATGGAGTCCTGGCTCAGCAACAGCCAGCTCTGAAAAAGCTCCATCATGTGGATTATCCTAAACTAGGGCAGGATCAAACTCAAAAGGAGTTTTGCTTCTGCTCATTTTCCCTTAAAGAGCTAGGGACTATTGAATACCCATGATCTCTTTAGTCTTGGGAGATGTAAGTTTTAACAAGTGTGGTCTTTGGAATCCAGAGCAGAGAACCAGGATTTTTTAAACATGGTTGTGGTATATCTAATGAGGCCATAAACTCTAAGAGCAGTGGGTCAGAGGCTGGAAGGAGCCTTGCCATAACTGAAGTTTAACAAGCCTGCCCCAGGTCATGCGTGACCTGCATCAGAGCACATGGTGACCAAGCCTGGCCTTGATCTTCCCTACACAAGATCCCAACCCTATGCAGGACCCAGAGACTCAGAAGAGGCATGAACATGCTGTGCTAAATCACATCTCCCTAGTTTTAGGAGTATATGCATCAGATATCTCTAAGTATTAGGCTGATTAGTTGTAGCTGATGTAGCAGGTTTAGTGTCTTGAATAACTGCTTATATTTACATTATCCGTTACTTTGCCTATTACACTGTTGTTAAAACACCAGCAAGTAAATATGAACTGTTGTCTTATGATTCTTCCTAAACAGACAGAAATCAGTGCCCTCATAACCAGGTCAGGATAAAAACTGAAATGTCTTGATAATTTAAACTAATAAGAATATTATATTATACATAGTCTGTTGGTTTGGTTTGGTTAGGTTGTCCTGAGGAAACATTAAAGATTTAGAAGAAAGAGAGATAAATTCTTTTATTTCAATGGGTTTTGCCTTTAAGATTCATACTATCATGATTAACTGCAATGCAGTGTGGTGACAAATCAGAAAAAACCTCAAATAGCATTTACAGCTGTTTGAGTGAAGGCCATTATGCAGTTAACTTAAGCCCTTAGATGCTAACCTGGGTTATTTCTTAATGATTGTTTTGCTGATGAGAGGTAATGATGGGTTTCATTTGTTACTCTTACCAGAATTGAAAACCTCTAGTAAATGGTGGTGTACCTGTAAATTGCAAGCATGGAGAAACAAAGAGACCCAAAGCTCTTTCTAAGTAAAAAAACAAACAAAAAAACCCCCAACTCTCTTTGTAAGTAGAAATCAAACCCCAGAACAGCTTTTGAGCCTTAAAACTAAAACTAATTTAATCATGTCAAAGAAACTGTAAATGCATGCTGCATTTCAGTCAATATGACTGATTACCTGTCACCTACTCAGCTCTGATTTCTTCCCACTGTGCACTTTGAAACCATCTTTGTTTCAGAAACTCAGAGGCAGTGTGTATGAATTGTTAGCTCACCTCTTCCTTGGTTTTCTTAATGTTTTTGGGGCTAAGTAATTAGCCCTGTCAGTTATTTCAGCCTAAAAGCTTCAATGGCATCATCACTCATTTGTTTTTATCATCCTCTTTGATGCTGTTCAACCTGAAACAAAACATCTTGACCAGGGAATATTCATTGCTACCAGGTTTCCTATATGTAAAAATATTCTGACTTGCATGCAAAATATGTGACTGAAATCAGCAAAAGCTGAGCTAGTTGCAGAGTCCAGTTTTGTACTGCAGTTTGAGGAAAGTAAGGGCTTGGCTCCTTTGTTACATTTCATATCACTCATCCCTTACCAAAAAAAAGGACCAAACTTAGAAAACACATTTAAAAGAGATTTATGCAAGTAGAAGAAAGATTTTTGTTGGCAGAGAAGTCACATGAGACAATCAACAAAATTTGACAGAACTGTTTGAACAGCATAACCTGCTGCTGTGTAAGTTTGTCAGATCTGCTTGTTCCATCATTCCTGGAAGCTGAAGAGAACAAGGTTTTCGGGACCTTTGGGAGTAAAAGGCTATTACTCAAGCTGTTTCAATATACCTCTGTAGCAAATGGAGGTAGTAGTGTATACAGGCAAAATGGACAATAAAAACTGAATAATGCTAAACTGTCACAGCAAGTCCACAGCAAGAAGTAATGTCTTCTGGAAAGAGAAAAACAAAAAACTGCAAAACTGTCTTTCTGTCTGATTTCATGTACCACATATATTGATAATTTCAAATGTCCTCTGTATAGAGACCAAGCCTGCCTCAGTTCAATAAGTGTTTGGACAACACTCTCAGGTAATGGTGTGATCCTTGGTGTGTCCTGCACAGGGCCAGGAGTTTCACTTGATGATCCTGATGGGTGTCTTCCAATTTAGCATATTCTATGATTCTGCTGTTTGGGCAAGGGGAGAGAGGAAAGGAGGTTTTCATGCTCTATATTATATCTTCTTGAAGTTTCTCCCTGAGCTGGCAGCAGTATACATTATTTGTTTTCATTTTTTTTATTCTGGAGGTATGTTGTCACACTAGCTCCATTAACAGCTCCCATATGTTTTGAATATTACAGGAGGACAACGGCAAAGTAATTATATACTGTATCTTCAGAAATCTGACTCTTGCAGAGTTGAAGACTACTTCAGGGTTTCAAATTTTTATTGTTGCTGAATTTCTGGAAATTACGAAATGCCAAGTCATTGAAAATAACTGATAAAAGCTGAAACAATCTGAAATGAGTAATGTAGTCTTTCCTTGATTTCATCTACAGCCAGTTACAGTATTTTATAGAGAAATGTTTGTTTTAATGAATCTGAGTGCTCTTCAAATTGCTAAGAATAGATCAACTAGATAAAGATGGAAAAATCCATTATCATATGCTCCTACATTTCACATTCACCAAAACTGTGGCTGTAAACAGCAAATATTGAAGCAGTGATTTTCATCATCTAATACAAGTATCTGTAAAAGACATGAAATGAGGGCTAGAACTATGTTGAGAAAACTAATATAAGATTCAAGTGTAGGCACAGGCGTTTTGGACCTATTTTCTTCTACCTTTTCTGCATAACTGGCAGAGCAGAGACCCAGTAATACCCGTATTTGTAAGTGACGAAATAATAAGAGAATATATGATAGTCTCATGAATTCAATGTTAAAATTTTATTCTTTAGTCAGAGTTATTGAAGTACAACTAAGAGATAACTGAGATTAGCTTGTCATGATACTATTTTGCATCATAGTACTCCTTTCCTGGTGTTAAAACAACATTAAGAAGTAGAGTTTCTTTCAGTATATTTCCTTGTAAAAAGAAGAAGGAAAGATTTCTCTAGTATTTTCCCTTGGAAAAAAAAGTAGTGAAATGATAATTGCACAATCTTTAGTAGCTCAGTCACCGGGTAATACAAAGCAGTACATGGCAATGTCCAAAAGTGAATGCTGACTTTACTTACAGGGATTTTCTCTAACAAACAAAGCAAATTTTGCCTTCTGGTATACTTTGCATACTGATGGGCAGAGGAAGCAAGCAGACAAAAGTAATTTTTTCAAGGGCAATTAGACTATTACATAGGTACCACAGCCCAAACTACTAGCTCACAAAAGAGTAGGTTTGCTCCTAATCCAGCAGTGTAAATGTCATGTTTTTCCTCACCTAGAAATATTGTACAGCTGAAAAAGCTGACACAGCATGCATTGTAAGGAGATAACGACAGGGAACAGTGTCTGCTGTTTAATTCAGTGGCTGGATGTGAAAGTCATCTATCCTGCTGATCCATAATATACAACTTCTCAGAGACTCATTTTGTGATGTGTGACTGAACCACTGCCAGGCAGAATTCTTTGAGACATCCTCCTAATATGCCTCCCACTAGTCACAGCTGTGTGTCCTGATATACTATTGAAAAAGAGATGTAAATTTCCTCCTACATGTCCACATGTAGAGGAATCGATCAGTCCAGTGCTGGAGTTTTCTGAAGGGGCTGCTTTGTGAGAGCTGCGGACCTTTGACCCAGGAAAACCAAATGATTAGGCTAGCTTTGTTGAGAGCCAGGAAGAAGTGAATCAAATATCCTGGGCTCCAAATCAGCTCCAAAAGTTGCTGGCAGCAAAGGATGGTGCATGAAGTAAGGTGAGTGCTGCCTGCCCACTGTAAATACTGGTCATGGTGGTGTTCACTGGCAGCTGTGCAGAGTAACAACTCCAGTGAGAGGTGCAGCTAAACAAGGACGACAGACACTCTGGGAGCAGTAAAACAAGTCAGGGCACCATGTTGTAAACCTGGTCTGCTGCTAGTGCTGTCATTAAAGTCAAGGCTGCCTCAAAGGGCTTTGGACCTTTTCCTTTATGTCTTTGAACTAATATTTCTAGCATTTTTTCAATGTAGCTTTTTCCCTGAATGAAACCATTTTCTCCTCACATATCAGAAGCAATGCCTGTTTTAAAAGTGTGAAATTTTTGTGGGGAGAGGGGTGTTTTTAATTTTTGTTACCTCTAGCAGTAAATAATCTAAAAGTAATAGCATTCAAAGCTAAAAATTAATGTTTAGCTATGAAATTTTAGTAAGAGCACCCTCTGGTGGCTCATGTATAAACAATAATAAATTAAGTCTTCCCCCACAAGGAGCTGTACATATATTTATAATAGAAATATAATAGAAACCAGCGGAAATCAGTGGGTAAAACACACGTATATTTTTCTAATCCTTTGTTGTTTTGATCTCCTAATTTTAATTGGATTATTTAAGTCTTTTCATTTTGCCCAGGTTCCATGACTTTAATCAGAAATACTGCGTTAATTATCAAGAAAGCCAAGAATGACTGTCTTCCACTTTGTCACAGGTATCTTCCATTTAAAAGTACCTGAGTCCTCTCAAATTGGTTCTGCTATTGGACGGATCAGAGCTGTGGACCCTGATTTTGGGAAAAATGCAGAAATAGAGTACAACATAGTTCCAGGAGATGGAGGAAACTTGTTTGACATCACGACAGATGAGAACACCCAGGAAGGAGTCATTAAACTGAAAAAGGTATGTGGCACCAATGGGTGGATGTGCCTATGGCTCAAATGAGAAACTAGGTAAGAGAATTAAATGATGAGCAATTTTACCTCATCATTAACACTGGGTACTCTGTATCTGTATTAGAATGTGTGGCTGTGATCTTTGTCTTAAAAGGCATTGGAGTTTAGCCTTTCATTTCACATACAGGCAGGTATGACTTTTCATAAATAATGTTGTGGCAAAGTAGTAATTCTTATCTCTGTCTAGAAAGTATAATTTCTCCGTTATGGGAAGTTTTCCACCTGAAACCATATGAAAAATATTACAGAGCATGGAATGCAAGAGCTATATTTATGTTTGAGATAATGTATTTCATTATGACTTATAAGCATTTTATTTTGAAAATTTTGACTTTGTTATTTTAATAATGAGTCTGTTGTACAGTAGTGTGGTGAATGCAGTTTTTATTCAGGGTAGAGGAGTCCCAAATTCAGTTTTTATTCAGGGTAGAGGATTCCCACATAGCAAATTGCTATGTGCTGCTTCCAGTCTCATAATTATGTCCCAAATAGCTGGTTATCAGATATTCATGCAGGGGAACACACTGCATCTCAGCTGTTGATGTTGCTTTGGTATACTAGAATAAGTTCAAGATCACTGAATCTATGAATTTCTAAGATGGAAAAGATTTGTGTCATTCAGAATTTAGTGATTAAAGCACTCAGGAGAAGAGATCCCAAACCAAGAGTGTCACATTCTAACTAGTGCCTGTTTTCTGAGCCCAGGCATACATACACACCAATGATCAACTTGTTCAGCAGAAAGAAATCTGAACCACTAACTCACTTTGAAAGGCATAGTTTTATTTTATAGACAGTTCATGCTTTTAAGTGTAAATTTTGTAAAATAAACCTGACTATTACTTGAGCACTTCACAAGTGTCTGGGAAAGAAAGAGTTCTGGACATGTGTATTAAAATAAGCTTTAGGAAAATTGAAGCTTTAGTTTCAATAAAATTTAGAATTTAGGTAATTAAATTTCCCCTGGTTCTGACCATGGATCTATATTTGCATTGTATTCATTCCAATAATGGAAGTCCTGGCTTCAGCCTCTTGACCTGGGAAATAGTAAATTTCCATGGGTGCATAAAAGGACAAGATGATGTCAAGTCACTTACTCTTCTGCTGGTTTTAATGACATAAAGTGAAAACCACTATACCCACAGGAAGTAATTTGTCAGTGAGTCACAAACTCTTTGCCCTCTTCATACTCCCTCTTCTATTTTGACTAAAAGTTTGAGTGCACTGTTTCCTCCTAATGTGAATTTATAGATTTTGTTTCATTAAAAAAAAACATTCTGATCACCTTTTTCCCTCTATGCAGATGACTCAAAAATAGGTCCATCTGGAACTGTCAGACTGAGCAGCTGCATGCCCCTCCACATGCACTGCCAGTCGGAAATGGCAGTGAGTGGGAACCATTGCAAAATGAATATTTGATCATTAAGAGCAGGTTTTTGATAGAATTTAGGTCTCCCTGGATTAATCCTAAGCGTCAGCTATGCTGTTTGTTTTTAAACACAATGTTAGAATTTTTCCATATTTATGGTTAAGTATATATGTATTAGATAGTATAGGCAAAGCGTTCAAATTGGCAATGCAGATTCCAACAGCAAGCATATATTATTTTTTACTGACAAAAGGCATTCACGTATGAATTTGCCTGATACAATTATCTTAGGACCGTCACAGGCAAAATGCCTGGCCACTTTTGAGACCGCTGTATGGGTAATTACATAATATCTAACTGAACCACTAACTTGAAAAAAATAAAATTGACACAACCAGTTCTATATCCAGATACTTTAGAGTCAGTCATTGTATTTTTCTGCATATATTTATTCTTTTCTGTAACAAGATATCGTATAATCTGAAAATTTAGGGCGCTTTTGCAACAGCAGAACGTCAGGCGATGCTGCCTAACGTGATCTAATCTGTCATTAGATCTCTGTCACTGAACAGGAGGGAAAAAAGTATAATCCTAATCCCTTCTTAATCATCGTCATATTGAGCCTGGGGACAGTTACAAAATGTGAAGATCAGGAAATACCAGCTTTATTCTATGCAGGAGTGTGGAAGATAAACAAAACACACAGGTCCTCCAGCAAAGAATGCCTTTATACTGACCCTACACATTGCCTTTCACAAAACTTTTCTCAGGGAAAAGATCACTTTCACTAAACTTTAAGTGATTCAAGTGTTTTAAGATATTTTGGAATCATCCAAAACGCATCCACTTAAGTCCCTTGTTGGATCTCAGGTTAAACAAGAGCAATCTGGATTCATAAAGATACTGTTTGCTCAGTTGTCTTTTTGTATCCTCTGCAATTGTAGTAATGTAAATGTGTTTTCATGGGTTGCAGTTTTCAGATTTTCAGAAGTACTGGACATTCACAACTCTGCAGACCACTATTAAAATGCATGCTACCTGTACTGTACAGGCCTGCAACAGCACTACTCATTTGCCTACAGAGAAGCAATTTTACATTGCATGATGCTCAAAACACTGATTTGACCTCGTGGGATTATGCAATTACTTAAGTTAGGTATGCATACAAGTCCTTCTTTAAATAAAATGAAAGCTGGTGAACGAGTGCGATCAACACATTCAATTATAAACTATATTAATTCAAATATGAATTATAAACAGTCAAAGCTACTGACAAAAACTGCTTTAAAAGCAGGTTTGTACTTCATTCTGTATTGTAGCATGTTCTGATGCTGTAAGTGCTGTAGTTATTCAGTGCTGGGCCATTTCAAAACCATTTAAAGAGGTGCTTTTATTTTCCCTGAAAAATCTCTTGCAGCCAGAAAATATCAGTCACTGCGTAGACTCTGTTTTGTTTTGTTGTTATGCAAAAAACATGGAGAGATTTCTATATCAAAATTGAGAAAAATGAAGCCTTTCTGGGGTACATTTATTTTTGGTGGAAAATATACTTGATGATAAAAAAATTGCACAGGCTAAACTGTTCTTTTCAGCACCCCAAGTGTGTTGGCAGAGGCAAAAGGCCATTCTCTGCTTCTAGGATGCTAAATGAGCACAAAAACCTACAGCTGGACAAGTTGCAGATCTTAAATCATGTGTTTTGGTTGCTCATTTATTTTTATGGTATGATCCAATATAAGTTTCATTGCTACTACTGTTGTGCTAATTACATATATTAGAAATGAAATAGCTTTTCTTATATTTTGCTACATAAATGATCCAAATGCCATTTAGCTCCACTGTGTGGTTAGTACTGTAATAGTTTCCTCTCTAAAAATGAAAAAAAAAAAAAAAAAGGAATATAGCATCCCTAAAAAGAGGGGTAAATGTTTGGCTTTAGGATAGTGCTGCATGCAGTTCTCCTTAAGAGTAAGAAATATTACTATATTAGGCACAGAATTAAAATTTCCTCCCTTGTGTTGTGCAGTTTAATATAATGCTTATTGCATTTGGTATTTATGTAATATCTTCCATCCTATCTGAATGCTTCAGCAAACTGCAGTGAGTGTGAGCTACAAGAAGCAGGGTGACAGAAGAGATCATCTCCATCATCTCCTTCATAACAGAGCATAGTGGTCTCAGTTGTGTTCAGTCCCAGGCAAGCTCCAGATTTTGAAATTTTTAATCACCAGGCACAATAGTAAAGGAAAATAGGGTTCAAGCTTTGCTGAACAGTTGGCACTATATTTATGAAACTAAGGATGCATTTATGCCATAGGCCTATTGTGCACAGAAGCTTTTGAATTGGCTCAGCATGAGCTAATCCAGAAGCTGAGTAGGGTTCAAACACTGAACTTGCTCTGCTTCAAGACATCACTTCACTAATTTGTTCAGCGTGTCATTAAAACTCTATAAAAAAAAATAAATTTCTAGGCCTCACATGGTACTACACTGCTCCATTATACTGCATGAACTTCACATGGCTCAATGGAAGCTCAGGGAAAATCTGCATCTTACTTTTTTGTATGTTGTGCACCACTGCTAACTGAACAGGTGAAAAAGGTGTAGCCATGAAATCACAGCACTGCATGATGAGAAAGAGTAACTTCAGTGGTGATAAATTACAGAAACTGGGGAGATGATGAACAGAACCAGTAACTGCAGGGAAGTATTTGGAGTGTCTGCTTCCTTGTACCTTCAGGAGCACTTTTTAAAAAAACTTTTAATTGCAGTCAGCATTGGCTGCTGGCTAAACTGAATTGTCCTGCTCATGGGACAGTGCATGTATGTAGCACTGAGGCATTGCTATAATGTAAGAGCAGTCTGATAGCACCTGTACAACATGACAGTGAGCATAAGGCAGATTCCTGTTGTCCTTCAGTGAGAGCTGCATTAGAGCTACTACTTGCTTTACTACCAAAACTGTACAGATTGCTCATCCCTCACCACCCCTTCTTTCTCTAGAGGCGGAGAATTCCCTCTGCAGCTGTGTGCACAGGCAGTGACTGCCTGTAATCATAACTCATGGGTTTGTCTGAGTGGGAATTGTGGTTTTGCATTTCGAGAAGAAAGAGCAGGCGATAGTAAGTCCTTCAGTACAGGCAGAAAATGATGAGCTGTGTGCAGACACAATCACAAAGAGCACGGCATTCAGAGAAGAATGTCAGGAGGAACACAGAAGAGGAGACCTTCAGCCTCTGTAGATTGCAGACAGAGCTGTTGGGTTTGTATTTTCTTAGAGCAGGGAAAGGCACCTTTGGAAATGGGTGAGATGCTTGAAAGCAGCAAACAAAACCCTTGACACTGGTCAGCCCTTCCCCTGCTCTGGATACAAAGCATACACGTTTTGCTCACTTCCCATCAACTTTTGAAATACTCACTTCAGATTTGATCTTTGTGAATCAGAATAAACTGATGGGATAGTTCTTTTCCCACCCTTGTCATGCTTGTCATCAGAGTTCATTATATCTTTCACATTTTTTCTTTTTTTTTTTTTTCTTTTAGTTCCTTAAATCTGTCTCTTTTTCTTTCTGTCTATCTATCTATCTATCTATCTATCTATCTATCTATCTATCTATCTAATATACCATTTTAGATACAGATGCATCTATATAGCAGCATTTGTTAACTATTGCCCTGAATGTGGAAATCAGTAACATTTAAAAATGTTTGTTTCTAACACAGAGCTAGTTTTATGCTCTCCTAGTCATACTAAATAAGTCCAGTTGTGGTACTTCCAGAGTTGCAAGGTAAGATGATTTGTCAGTATGTGTTATTTGATTCATGGATTTGTAGAATGCCTTTGCTGTGCACAGATGTGTATATGCTGATAGCGCTTTACTAGGCAATTTTAAGAGCAGCTTGTAACTGCAGCACAGGAAAAGGCAAATGACAACAAGTTTGGGGGGTCAAATGCATCTATTCTGTCACTGGTACTTAGAATATCAATTAGAAGTACTCCTCCAACTACTGAACAGTTCACAGTTAATAAGACTGTGCCTTAATATTAACATGAATTGTCTTTACTGTGGAAAAAAACTTTTACAAAATAAAAGCTTTATTCAAACTTACCTTTCTGTATGTAATTAACTTATTATTATACAATAATATACAATATATTATGTAATATGTTATATCCTATATATTATTTATATTATATATAAAATTTTTCAATAGAGTAAACATTTCAATAGGTTATTTATGAAAGCAATCTATGAAGTAATTCCATTAAAATCTGATTAATTCAAAGATATTTCAATAACTTTACAAGTTTGGGTTTTTTGGTAAGATTCAGTCATTCTCCTATGTTTTTACCTTTATCAGAATTCCATACTTTAAATTAAAATGGGACTGAGCACTCTCAGACATTTATTATGTAACAGCAAAGCACATGTTTGTTTTTCTGAGGTTTTTTTGTTTTGTTTTGTTTTCTTTTTTTTAATGCAGCCAAAATACTGTATAAACCACTCATTACCTTGACAGATTTTAATGGTATCTACAAAAAATAATGTAATAAACTGCTTTTTTTAAAACATCTTTAAAAACAAAATTTTAAAGGTTTTGCCTGAGAGCTAGGCAGACATTCAGTTCTTCTATTTTCAGGCAAACTCTGGGCATATCAGACAAATGTTAAAATTTGAGACTATCAATGTTATCTATATGGTTCAACTCTTCGAATTTGGGAAGATCAGAACTGATCAAGACATTGAAGTAGGGATTCCTCATAAACACAACACATTAAAACCGTAATGTTTCATTGCATGGTATCACAGAACCATAGAATTAACTAGGCTGGAAAAAACCTCTGAGATCATCAAGTCCAACCTTTGACCTAACACCACCTTGTCTACTAGACCATGGCACTAAGTGCAACATCCAGTCTCTTCTTAAAAACCTCCAGGGAGGGAGAATCCACCGCCTCCCTGAGCAGCCAATTCCAATGGCTGATCACTCTCTCTGTACAAAATTCCTTTCTAATGTCTAACCCAAACCTCCCCTGGCAGAGCTTAAGCCCGTGCCCCGTTGTCCTACTGCTGATTGCCTTGCAGAAGAGACCGATGCCCATCCAGCTACAACCACCTTTCAGGTAGCTGTAAAGAGTGATGAGGTCACCCCTGAGCCTTCTCTTCTTCAGGCTGAACAACCCCAGCTCCCTCAGCTTCTCCTCATAGAACTTGTGCTCCAGTCCCTTCACCAGCCTCGTTGCCCTTCTCTGGACCTGCTCCAGCACCTCAATATCCTTCCTGAACTGAGCGGCCCAGAACTGGACACAGCACTCCAGGTGTGGCCTCACCAGCGCTGAGTACAGGGGAAGGATCACTTCCCTGGTCCTGCCGGCCATGCTATTCCTGATCCAGGCCAGGATGCCATTGGCCTTCTTGGCCACGTGGGCACACTGCTGGCTCACGTTCAGCTTCCTGTCAATCCAAACTCCAGGTCCCTTTCTGCCTGGCTGCTCTCCAGCCACTCTGTGCCCAGCCTGGAGCGCTGCAGGGGGTTGTTGTGGCCAAAGGGCAGAACCCAGCAGTTGGTCTTCTTAAACATCATACCACTGGATTCTGCCCATCTCTCCAGATTGTCCAGGCCCCTCTGCAAAGCCCTCCTACCGTCCAGTAGATTGACATTCCCCCCAACTTGGTATCATCTGCAAATTTGCTAATGGTACACTCAGAGTTGTACAAAATCTTTTTCTTTTTGAAATTAAGTCCTAGGTTTACTGCTTGCAATATTTATTTTCTCTCCACACATTTCAGTTGCAGCCTCACTTAGGCTAAAGGCTAAATTCTGCTATTTTGTGGGAGTCTGTCACTGATTTCTTTTTCTGATGATGGCTCATCATTTTCAGCCTGTCTCTTCATATTTTGACTGCCATCTGTGCTTTGCATTGGCTACATACTGCTTAACCTCTAACTATATTTATCATCAGACCCATAGAAGAATAAAAAGCGAGGATGAGTTACTCTGAGGTTACAGTGGGAAAACATTATCATTTATTGGGATCACATTGTCTTTTCAAAAATACACCTTAGTGTTGCCCCATAATGCTGGTGAGTAGAGAAGCAATGCAGCCACTTTATTTGCTTCCTGGGTACCTGTGCAGTGAAATAGGCCAGTCTGAGTATACCAACAGACAGAATTCCTTGAAATCTTACTGCTTTTTTTTCCCCTTACATCATGAAAAGTTGTGACTGGGCACTAGGCATGTACCATGATTTGGTATTCCTGACTTGAAGAGTAATTTGGTGAAAGACAGCCTGCAAGGACTGCATGAATTATCGCTCCTTCCATTAATACATCTCTCTGCAAATATACTGGTACATTACAGGAGCCAGTCTGAACATTTTTAATGCAGTTTTGGGGGTATGAAAGGCACATACAATGCATTACACAACATTACTACATAAATGAGGGCTTCGATTTCTTGCTTTCCCTGTCTTCATCGTTTATCTCTAGGTTACCTCCTCATACTTAGACTTTTTCCTCTCCAGTCTAGTTCTTTAAACTAAAACAGATTTCTACTCTTATTACATTTTTTGAAAACATGCAAACAATTTATGCAAATATCTGGAGAAGATTTGGGGAAGGAAGTTGAAGAAAATTTTTTTGCCAGTGCATAACAGTGAGCATGAGTAGTATTGAAACTGAAAACACAGTGTGGCAACAATTTGGATAATGGAGCAACATGTCTATTTGTAGTGAAGCCAATAGATTAGGGTTTCACCCCTGGGGCACAATATCTACCAGACAGTTTTTTCTGTTTCTTCTCAGCCTTAGTTTCTTCTTGTTTCTGTCGGTCCAGACATGAAGGTGCAACTCATGCTGGCTTTTCTGGGAATTCTGCCTATAGGAGGATGATTTTGAGTGGTAGTGGATTGTTTTCAAGCCTGATTATTTCTATGGCATTTAGACTTATATTGCTAATTTTATGTCTGCAGCTCAGAAAATACTGACCATCTAGTCTAGTAAAATTATTAAGTCCTTCATAAAGATTTAAAATCATTATGCTAGCTGTTCCGTTAATGCAAGTCAAGCTAACTCAATTGATTTTAATGGAGATACTTCAATTTACACCAGTTATTCATCTGGCCAATTATTGTGATAAGGACAGAAAATGACAGAATTTCAGTCTGTCCTGGCTTTGACAAATGACTGGAAACACTGGGCAAAACACAACAGACACTGAAATATTCTTTTTCATACACATGTGAATGTGATCTCTTCTCCAGCTAGCATATCCTTTCCTGTTAGAATATTTCCAACTTGACAATTATAGGCAGAAACCACTAGGTGCCAGTGTTACCCAGACATCAGAAAAAGGCTTTGTCAGAAACATTAAAAACAACATGAAAGCCAATGCAGCTAAATAAACCCTTTAAATGAAAATAAAACTTCTGCATCTTTTCAAGTAAATAAGACTGTATTAAGGGTTTTGAGATGATTACTTTTCTAAAACTAAAGGCACTAAACTGATATGCATTGCAGAAACCCAGATCAAAACAACCTGATTGCAGGGTACATTTCCATCAAAAACCCAGATAAGTACACAAAAGCTGTCATGTCATCTTCAAGACCTTATGATTACACCTACAGTATCATAAGGCAGAGCCAAAGTCTGCATTTTGCAAAGTACATGCAGCTCAAACATATGGTGTGAATAGCAGTTCACTGATAAGAAAGATATTTTACAGGAAAAACTTTGTTCAGATCGACTTAGAAGTCACATTCCAAGTCATACTTTAAGTTTGGTTTGACCCATTGTTACATATCAGTTTTCATTTGGGCTCATCTCCATCACTGTCATGGTCTTCTGAAAGCTTTCCCTGCTGAAAAAATTGAAGTCTTCTATTTAAGGAGCTGGATCAGCTAAGGACAGCTGATTGCCTGTGTATAGGACTTGTAAATGCAAATTCTGACTAACCTGCATTCAGCTCATTTGCAAGAGATGAATCTCACTCATTTAACTTCAGCATCTACAGTGTAAGTGTTTACATCCATGCCAGTCATCCTGATTTTTTTGATGTGCAGAAGCAGTCATTTCCTGGCTATGATTCACCTGGAGTATTTCAGAAACCACCTTATCGTGAGATGAACTGCAAAACAAACTTAGATGATTGATTAGCTCAGGAGAAGAATTTTACACTAAAAGTATCTTCAGTTTTGTCGCATTAATACACCAGAAGTGATTTTGCTATGTTTAATTTTTAGTCAAATCTCATGTTTTGCCTTTGTTTTTTCTGCAGCCATTAGACTTTGAAACAAAAAAGGCATACACCTTTAAAGTCGAGGCCTCCAATCTCCATCTTGACCATCGATTTCACTCAGTGGGTCCATTCAAAGATACTGCCACCGTGAAGATAAATGTGTTGGACATGGATGAACCTCCAGTGTTCAGCAAACCTATCTACACAATGGAGGTCTATGAGGACACACCTGTGGGGACCATCATAGGTGCAGTGACAGCACAAGACCTTGATGCTGGCAGCAGCTCAGTTAGGTAAGAAAGCTTTCCCTCCTTCAATAACTTTCTAACAACCCAAAGTGCTACTCACAGCAGGGTAGAATATGACAGCTGTGCTTTGCCCTGGCAAAGTGAAGAAAGAAAACAAGAAGGAAAAGGAAGAGAGAACAAAGAATATCATCAGTTGTTATATCCCACATTGGTTGAGTATGTTGATCCAGAGCCCAGGCAAAAAATGAGAGTGAAACAGACAAAGAGGAAAAAAGTGAGGGGACCCAATCCGTGTCCTTTTTTGGTTAACCTGATGCATGCCTCTCAAGTAAAGTAGATTTTTTGGCTGTTTTGTTTGCGCATGTGCAGCCAGCCCTTCTCTGGGAAGTGAATTGGGGCTGGACTAAACACAGGTCTCAAAGTGGTGCAGGAAGACACTTCAGCACAGCGTTGCCCCACCTCTGTGGGACCCTTTCCTCTGATCACACCTTTCCTGTAGCAGTGCTCAGAATGTTCGAGACAAAACACTCTTAGGACACAAAAGTGTCTCTGAAGTACAGTAGTGGAAAAGGAGCTCGTACATGCTATGTCTGTGTTAGACCTCAGTGAGTGACAGTAAGCACTGCCCCTTTCACGAGAACCGCTTACTCTCTACATCTGGCAAAGAACAAATACTCTGATAAATAATTGTCATATATGTCTTGGCTGAGGCTGTGAAGAAGTGATTGCTTTACCAACTTTACTTATGCTGTGTTCAGCATAAGTAAACCCCTGCCTGGAAAACCTGTCATTTACTGGTATAGCTTGTTTTTGTGAAATAAAAGGGAGAGGGAGCTGTTATACAAATGTAATATATTGATTTTGCTGACCTATTTACAGACACATTAGAAAGATTAAAGTGAAGTAGAGTCACGTACCAATAAGGAAGCTCCTCTCTAAGATGTAGGCAGTCATTACACATACTTCCAGTACCAATTCATGCTGGGCCTACCTGACTTCAGGAAACATTTTTGTCCCCAGATATTATTGAGAACTATTGCAGACATAATGCATGTCATCAATCTTTAAATATTAATATTTATAAAATAGGACTATGATGGAAAAGGAAAATGCCACTAGTGTCTACCAAGTGCCTACAAATTCATAAATATTTAATTAAAAATTGAATTTGGACTTTTTTAATCCATGTTATTAATTATGTGTATTTTGGCTCACCACTTATATTCTCAAAATATACAAGAAACATGCTAGTTGTAATCATATGCAAAAATTTAACATATAACACTGTTTAGTTCCCGCTTTGTCAATTCACTGTCAATTTTTGCTTAAAACTAGTATTAATCTTGTTTGCTTCACTTTTTCTTTTTTTTATAATAGCACCTTCTGTTTTTTAATATAGAAACTTGTTTGTCCATGAATCTGTGACACATTGCTTCCCTGACAAAGGATCAAAACTTTCACTAACAATGACTGAAGTGGGAACCTTCTTCCCTGGTGGTAGCCTATGAAAATAACCCCAGTGAAGTCAATATTCTGTTGAAAAGCATACTGTCTTGCAACTCAATAGCAAGCCTTTAATCATATAGTTGAGCATTTTTTTATATGACAGCAGAATCATTTGGATGTATAACTAGTCCTCAGTGAGGAGTGTTTTTATTTCACAAACCCTCCTAGGAGACTCAAGTGCTTTTTACTGATTCTACATATGCAACTACACAAGAAAAATAACAGTCTCACAATGGTTTATCCATATACTGCGCTACCTGGAATATTAAGGGATACATTTTAAAGTGTCCATGTTTATCTTTTTTTTAACTCCGAAATCACTGCTTCAGTGTTCAAATGTTCATCTACAGTTAAAAGATCAGGAATATTATAAAATACCTCTACATTTTTGTCTCAGAGCTCTACTTGCTGACCCCTTACACTGACAAACTACAGAAGTGCTCCTGGGGTCACCTTTATGACCCAATTAGGCTGGTTCATGCCCATGGAAAATATGAACTACGTTCCAGTATTACCAATTTCTCAGACAAATTAGTTCCTACCTAGAAGTAAGTCAGATATTGAATTTGGTGGACTTTGTAGGGAAATAGGTTGCTTTAAGGAGAGCGATGTGTTCCAGTAAGCCAAATGATATGCTGAGAAGAGTAAACTGGAAACCTCTACATGCAGCTCTCTCTTGACTTTTTAAGATCCCTTCTTTCTATGAATTTTCATGTTTCAATCCTGAAATGTCTTCCTTGGATCTCATATTTTGATTCATATATTCATAACCATATGATCATAATGATTCATAATAATATATTTGATTCTCTGTATGCAGCTTGATCTCCAGCTTTTTGAAATTAATGATAAGGTTTTTATTAATTTACTGGAACTCTGACAATGCTCTAATATTCCAGATAAACCTACTTGTATCTAAACATGGACTAATCCAAGCAGAACAAGAAATTACATGAAGTTGTTAGTTACTGATGTATTAGCATTCAATATTCTGTAAGTTTTATATCCTCTAAATGAAAAAAAAGAAAAAAGTACATAATGATAAGTTAGAAGAACGTAAATTAGTTTAAAAGAGTTGCATGCGATTGCAAGTTCTTAATGTACCTTAACCAGTTATGCTTTGTCAGCTGTTTAAAATATAGACCATCTCTCTTTACATCTATAAAGAATAGCTCCATCAGTTTCATCCTATTTCAAAGGAGTCCAAGCAACTTCTAAGTAAATATTTCCTCTAAACAAATATGGAAATGTAACTCATGTTATTTGAAGCCATAGTCCATACAAATTACTGGGTGGCACAGTTTCTTATTTTCTCTGAAATGTTTTCCTAGTGCGGTTTGGCCTTTAAGCTGCCCATAAAAAAAAACAAAAAACAACCAAAAAAAAAAAAACAACCCAAGAGTCAGCCAAAAACCAAAAACTGGGATAAAATCTGTACTGTATGCAACAGAAGGCAAAATTCTGGAGAACAAGGCAGACTTAAATAGCTCACATGAAAGGAAACAGTGCTAGTCCCGGCAACTAAATCCATATTATCAGAAAAAAATTTTAGGTCTGTCACGCTAGGTGCATCAGGAAGGGCGAGATAACAGCTAAGAGTGAAGGCTAGATTCAGTTGTTAGAAAAAGAAAAATATTTTGCTGAAAGACATTGAAAATTGCAAGGGTTATATTATTTTTCTCTTTTCTCCTGTTATTGGCATCAAGTTTTTGGACGAGGAATTTTAAAAGCCTTGTTTTGTAGGATGATATTTTTTATAGATATTGAAGTGAAAGGGCAGAGTGCACATTCAGTAATGAACAGGAAATTACACGCAAGGAGAAAAGGGGCCACAGGTATTCAACACCTGCAAGGGTGACTGGTTTTGAAGGTTTTTTGGAACATTACCCCAGTGCACCTAATTTCCAAACTGTGTTAAATCTGGAGTTTATGTGTCTCAGGAGATCTGTTTTGTCTGTTCCCATTTTCTCCATAGTGATTCAAGAAATGCTCAGCATGCAAGTTAAGGTGAAGTCCTATGTACTTTGTGGCCATTAAAAATCCCAAAGCACTTGTGAAAAAAGCACCGATCTCATGTTCTTCTCAGACTTCTCTAGTTAAAACAGTTCGAAGATGTCTGTGAGGGAAAAAAAGCAGCTGTCTTATAGTATGTTATAATGTATGTAATTTGTAAATATGCAAGGTTTTAGTAAAGGTCCTTGTACTTCTGGTAGAAGGGGTTTTAATACTTCCTAAAAATCACTGTTATATGTGTCCATACAGCATGAAGGCTACAGATATAGCTGTCAAAATAACAAAAAATTGCAAATGGGGGCAAACACGGAGTTACATTCCTAGAATAAAGAGCTCTGCCTAACAGTGTGTGAGAAGTTTGAGTGAGCAGAACTTTTCTCTGAAACCTCTGAAGTTGTCAGATTTCTATGGAAATGATCTTCACGCACAAAGTACGAAAGAATTACTGTCCCTGACGTGAATCCCAGATATGACTCCAACTACAATGAGTTCCACATTCTGTGCCACAACAGTGCCCTTCAGATCTCTGTTTGACTTGGGAGTTTTGCCTTATGAACCAAAAGAACCACTCAAAGCAGGAAAGCTATGGGAACTATGCATTTTCTTGTCCGAGTCCAGAGTCATGAAACCGTGATATGAAAGTAAAAAGCCATATGCACTCAGTCCTGCCCTCAGTATCTTGGGGATAAGACTGTATTCCCAGCATGTACATCCAAAGGAAAAGCCTTATTTATTTTCTGAACTAGTTCACAACCTTACCTTAACATACAAGCACAAACAAGATGAATTACAGTTAAATATGTAAGAGTCTGAACTTTCAATCCCATAATTATTCTGATTTTTTTTGTGCACATACTTTTTTAATTTGCTTTTTCTTCAAAAAAGAAAAATTCTATCCTGTGGCATCAAAATGTATTTTATGGTTGCATACATACATAGAAAGTCTGGGACATCTAGTTCCAGCATCTCTTCATTTAATAAAAGATTAAGTGATAGTTATTTTTCTGTCTATGGTATCATGCTGGAGGAGAACAAGATGTTTTGCCAGTTGGTTTCACACAGATAAAAGATGATGGGACTCAGGAATTTTGGTTCCCTTTTAGCTGCTCTGCTGGCTTTTGCAGATTTCTTGTTCTGTTGCCTCCTCTAAGTTTCTGTTGCAATATTAGCTATACTTCATTCCTTGTCTTTTTTGAAGTCCCTGTCACCTCCACCACTTTTAAGACCTCTTTTCCAAATTCTGATTTATCCAGGCTGTCCAGTTCAAATCCCTCCACCAGTACCTCTCAGTTTCTGCTGCAGATGCCTTGCTATATTTTTCAGTCCTCCTACTAGCCCACGGTTTTCTTGTATGTCCTATGCTCTGTCAGTCTAATACCAGTCTCCTATTCCAGTCTTTCTTTCTCCCACAGCTGGTTCCTGCATTTTTCCTTCTGAACATCTCCCATTATATTCATTGGTGTTCTGCTCTATTTTCTTCCTTTATTCCTTTCTTCAGTGGAGGAAAGACATCTCTGATGATCTCGGTGGCTTGTTGTATTTTTTCTCTTTTGCCTCAGTTACTTTATCTTCTTTCTAGAACTGTAGAAACTAGGTTTATATCCAATATTTTTCTGAATCCCAAGTGGTATATTTGGCAGACACATCTGCTCTTTCCTCACCATCTTCTCTGCTTTCAATCCTCATTTGGCTTTGTGAACACTAAGCTACCATATATACAATAGCATCCCTATCTACCTACCTTACTACAAAGCTGAAATTTATATACGGCAGTGAACTCCTACTTCCTCCTCCTATTCTCCTCACTTTCTGATTCTTCCCCTGTTCTCCGTTTTCTGGCTCTTAGATTCTGTCATCATGACCTCAGGCAATTGCATCCTCCACTCCACTCTCCTCTTCTGAAGGTTTTTTCCCCGTATGATCCCATGTACTGCTCTGCCATTCTCTGGGTTTGGATGAGCTTTCTTCCTCCTGAACAACTGGGTGTTTTTAAGGGACTGAACAGAAAGGTGACTTCTCTTTAAACACAAGGAAGAAAAAGATTTCTCTTCTGTGTATAAATTGTCCTTTAAAAGGAGCTTTTTCTAGCAGAGTCACAACAGAGTCAGTCTCTGCATTACTTTAACCATGAAACAAGATGTGAATAACAAATTATTATGGTAACCCCCTTCATGGTAATTTTAATTAATACACTTGATTTCACATTTGCAATGGGTTAGATGTACACAAGCAGACAACTACCACAGCTCAGTTGTCAAGTGGCTCAATTGTATCAATTCAAGGTCTTTGGTACCTCGATTCCAGTGATCAGCTTGGAGCTACTACAAGGAGCTACTACAAAATAAGTGTGGATTTCTTTTAACCTTAGTCTTAAATGTATATACTTAAGGCTGAAGAGATCATACATGATTCCACAGTGGGGAAGGTAAATGTACTGTCACATTAGCCCTCTGTGATGCTGCAGCAGATTCACTGTAAACAGTCAGAGTTTTGAGTTAAAAACTCTTCTTTATAATTTTGGGACACATACAGACTCACTTTTTGATTTGTATGGGTTTTCTCAGGACTGACGGGAACATGGAGCAAAGGTAAGTACTTTCTGGCACAAGTTAGAAAGACTGCACTAGAGAAAAATCAAACCTTTCCCCCCAAAAATTGGAAGCATTCATCTGACATGCATAAATTTTCCTAGATAACCTCTGGATGAACTTGAAGCATGAAATATTATTTCCTAAGTCCAGCAAGTCAAAAGCAATTGAAAACAAAGTCTAAAACTGCAAGAGGCCAGTAACCTTTGCAGTCAGTAAATCATCAACTTACTGCAGCTTGTGAAAAACAGCAAGTGATCTTCAGTTGGCATATGCAGTCATATTATGCTATAAAACATCAGTCAGGAGATTGAACTAAAATAGATATGTAGACCTAAGAAGTTTATGGACTGCAGCTTTCAGTGAGCAGCCTGTTTGGGAGGGAAATGGATACTGAAAATCAGCTGTGCATTGAGATCCAAGGCAAAGAATAATTGGCAGGGAAAGCTTTTAAATTAATTGAGAACAGCTAGGTAGCCAAAGTGAGGGGAAAGGAACAATATGGCCCCATAATAGTTCTGGGTTTACTTTACAGCATTTGTACCACTTGTGATGTGATTTTACAAGCCAGTTCTCATCCCAAAGGCACACACTGTAATTTTACTTTACCTCAAATAACAGTCTTCCTGATTTTTGATTGAGAAGTCTTTTTCCAAATTTCACTAGCAATGGATTTCTCAAGCATTCTAGAAAGCAATTGTGAGATTAAAACAGAGCTCTAATGGCTGCAACCATATCACCTCAATCAGCGAACCTCTCAGGGCTTCACACTAAGAGAATTACAAGGGGCCAGAACTTAAAACAGTGTCTAAGAAAAACTTACGGGTACATGCGAGTCGGCTGTTCTGCACATTGGTACATAAAGTCAATCCTGAAACCATCCTACTAATATAGAATTAAACTTCATAATATTTTTAATTAAAGATCTTACATCCCTTCCCCTTGTGATTTTAACCATCACAACCTAGTCCTTTCAATAGGAATTTGTCCTTTAGGTCTGTTTGTAAACATGAAATTTACTTTTGTGTCCTAGAATACTCAAGCTCATTATTATGTTTAAATAATGGTTGCATATAGAATTTCTTATATATTTGGTAATATATGCTTTTCTTTGCTTTCAGGCTTGTAAATGAAGTTTAAACAACAGGGATTTTGAGAGTTATACAGTTTTGGGGATCTGTGTGTTTGGAAGTTTCAGTCATATTCCGACTAGTAGATGCAAACGGATCTTAGATATTTCTACTTTTGTTGTGTCCAGTTCTGGACTTCTCAGTACAAAAAAGACATGGACATACTGTGAGGAGTCCAGAAAAGGGCCAAGAAGATGATAAAGGGACTGGAGTATTTCTTCTATGAGGAAAGGCTGAGAGAGCTGGAACTGTTCAACCCATAGAAGAGGGGAAGTCTTAACAGTCATATAAATGGACTTAACAGTGCACACACCTGAAGGAAGGGTACACAGGGGATGGAGCTGCCTCTTCTCAGTGCCCAGGGACAGGACAATATGCAATGGGTACAAACTAAACACTGGAGTTTTCCTCTGAACATCAGGAACAGGAAACACTTTTTTTGCTGAGAGGGTGACTAAGCGCTGGCAAGGTTTCCCAGGTAAATGGTGGAGTTTCTCTCTCTGGAGTGTTTCTCTCTCAGACATTTGAATATGGTCTGGGACAACTGGCTCTAAGTCTCCCTCCTGGATCAGGGTGTTTGGATCAGACAATTTCCAGAGTTTTCTGCCAACCTCCACCCTTCTGTGATTCTGCGTCATCCATCTTTAGTAATCTGGAACAGAGTGAGTGGCAAATAATGGCAGGGGATCATCTGTGGTGGCTAAAAAGATTGCTATCAGCATTCACTTACATAATAAGTCTACAGATTTGTGGTAACAGATTGTTTTAGGAAATAAATCTGAAAATCTTGCAAAGGAAACAAAGCACAGAAATTCCACCTCAGATAGGAGAAGAGGGAAATCAATTTTAGAGGCAAATGATGGGACCTGACCTGGCTCAGGTCAGGTTGTCAGCAGGCAGATGGGAGCAAGGAGGTATTATTCCACAAATTTTGCCTTCTGCCCTCATGAAATCCATAAAACTTTTGAAAAGGTGACTTCATACTTATACTGATCTCTGCAGATTCTGCGTTCCTTGGTACATGCAGAGGATTAGGGAGGCATTAGGGAGGAAAATGCAGCAGCTCCTGCAGTAACAGAGCTATCCTAAATAATCTCTTATTTTATAAGTGCTTCATCAAACCAGCTTCAAAGCAGCACAATGAAGCCTCCAATTCCTGACTTCAGTGTTTCCTCTTGCAGATGCAGCTGACAATCCAAGTGAGTCCCAGCTGATGATCTAAGCAAGCAATAAATCTTTTACTGTGTGCTGCAGTTTTCTCTAGAGTCAGCATGATTTCTTTATTTGTTGTTTTCTTTGATTGTCTCAGCATCAGCATTTCACTTCAGCTTTTTTAATGTGTAAAAATATAAGATATTTATTCAGATTTTGCTATCTAAAAGACATAGATCAGAGCTAATATTTGCATGATGAAAAGAAAACAGTCAAAGATTATTCCTACTGAATATATGCCAGTAGGCCAGCTCTCCTCTATAGTATCTATGCTGCTTGTTGTCTGAGCACTTTATCAGAAGACAAAGCATTCCAGGCCAGGCACAGGAGAAGAGGCAACCAAGTGCAAAATAAAGTTTAACGTTTTACTGAGGCTGACTGTCTGATGTAATCATTACATCTGCTTTCCCCCTCTCATCTTTCTTAAGCTGAGGTATCCACTTAATTCCCAGGTATCCACTCAGAATTATTTGCCTCATCGTTCTATAATCCTCCCATTTGTAGAGATACTGATAGTCATCCAGACATCCATCTCAGCACTCCCTTTCCTCACTTAAAACGGGCAAAGCAGGAGCCTTGCCCTCCTCTTTATGGAATGTGAGATGTGCTCTTCAGTGCTTGGGTGCCTTGATGAGTGCAGGTTTTTCATGCTATGGGTGGGATGAAAGCCGAAAGAACAGACTATGGGCAGCAGTACAGAGGGTAAATATACACCTTTCAAGATCAGGGTAAAATGGTGTTCGGGGTCTACAATTTGTGGTGCTGGTAGAGAAAGTACTCTGCTGTTTCACACCGTAGCAGTATTGACTGCTAAGCCTGGAATGAGGGGGTTAAGTCCAATGTGCCTTCTGCTGCTGCTCGCAGTTCAAACAACTGAGACTTAATTAAACTACAGGACAAAGCTTTCCCTCTGCCTGTCTTGCAGTTCTGCCTGCTCAATGAGGCAGGAAAAATGATGTTGAGACTGAATAAAAACAATGCATTTTCCAAATGACAACAGCTTTTGATAAGATACTCAGCTGGTAATGAGAAATGCAGAACAGACAATGGAGTTGACTGGAGGGTTTGATAAGGAAATGAACAAAATCTTTAAAAGCAGAGGGAGGAGAAGTTACAGGAACTTGTAGACAGGCAGAACTGGCAGTTTGGAAGAGATGATAACTGAACTGCAGCACATTTTAATTCCTGTATTACCTTGAGTGTTTTACTAAAATTCTTATGTAAGATTTATAAGGCTTATAAAAAGTTTAACAGCTTCCCTCGCTTGACTCTGACCCATCATTAGTCTGGCTGTCTGCACACAATACTTCCCTGTCAATTAATTTGGTATAGTGATTGATTTTCTCGAAAGGAGGAAAGTATAATTTATTTGAACTGATACTACTCATTCCAGATCAGGTAAGCTACTGACAGCTAAAATCACTAACCCTTCACCCTTGTGATTAAAAGCACAGAAGTATGAAGCCATGTACAGAGGACTGAGAACCCAGTCAAGTACTATGCAGAAGATCCAAACTGTTATTTTTTCATGTGGGACATCAAGTGTTATATGAAAGACATGAAAATGATGGGGATGGAACACTGAGAAGAAGTGTTTGTACTTTCTACCAAAGTGGAGCAATTCCTCTGTCCTTCTCTTAAGCATGACTACTTGATGTCCAGTATAGACCAGACTCACTGTGGGAAGGCTAGAGTACAGCACACAGGATATCAGTCTGAGAAGTTATACTGCTGAACTCCTTTGGAAAAAGGGACAGAGAAAACATCTTATTTTGGCTTCTATCAAAAGAATCTCAAAATTCTCTGCTTTTTAAGCCAAAATATTTTGATTAATACAAAACTCTCCTTTCTAAAAGACTAGACACATTACCTCGGTGAGATCTTGAAAAACCACTCAGCCTGGACGTTTGTAACAACTTTACATCAGTGCTAAGTCCATTTGAAAATACCTACAAAATCATAAAGAAATATGGGGTTTTGATTGAAATGCTGAAACAAAAATAATTGTAAAGCTGGCAGAAATGTTTTAATGTGTCAGGGAACTGGGGTCTGTATTTACTTTTAGGTGTAGTAAGTGTGATGTGGTATAAAGACAGTTCTGCCACTTACCCACATCACCTCCATCACCACACAGACATCTCTAGTTTTTTATACCTTCGAATAAAGCAATGCCACTAAGACCTTTCTATCTATGCTCATCTTGTTGGTTTTGTGTAATTATATGACAGTAAAGGCACTAAGAGCAAGCAACTACATTTTTGGTTGCATCTGAATATGCAACCTTGAGACATTAATTTCTTAGCATCACACTTGAGAGGGTTTTTTATATCAGTTTGGCAAGTGCAACTGACCAGTGACCCAGTGTGTGAAACAGCTTAGGTTAGAAAGCAGCTAAAACCAAACTACTTCTTTACAAACTGTCCCTTTTCATTTGAAAAAGAAATCATGTTTAGGAGAACTGCAAGACTAGAACTGATTGGAAACAGGAAGAGAGGTCAGGATAGGGGATAACCACTTAATCCGGAAGAGCATCAGAGGCCCTTCTGTGGGCCTGTGTGGGCCATATAGGAGAAATGTCATGTTAAGGTTTAATGGCAATATTTAGATAACAGTGAACCGAGGTGCTGGTTCCTTTTCACACCTCAGCTAGAGCTGATTTTTTGTCTGTTGAGCTTTTATGTTTGTTTGCTTGTTTGTGTTGTTTTTCCCTCCATTTCCAGTATCCCCCCTTAAAAAAAAAAAAAAAAAGTATTTTATATTATTATATATTGGCATGGGTAGGCTTCTTCTGGGATCCAGTTGGTATCCACAGGATTACCAAAAGGATACGATCAGAAAACAGAGCAGTGAGTTTCCTTCCATTTGACCTCTAACACCCCAGCAGTGTTCTGAAGATATTCAGCAAAGGTACAGAAAGTTTCTGCTCCCATTAAGGGAGATGGCTTAATAAATTATTTAAAACATATAAACAAACAAACAAAAAAAGGCAGCCTAGCAGAACAGCATCTGCCACTTAGGAACATTACCATGTCCTTTACATTTTTTGGTTAATTACAGGAAAATTTTACAACAAAATTTCAAATGTTATTTTGCTATAGTTAGAATTAGAATTTTCTAATAACTCTTGGTATGAATATATCAGATGTTAGGTAAGATCAGATAATAGGTTAGTTTGATTGCATTTACTTCCTCTAAGCAGAATATCACAGTATTAAACCCAGGGTATTAAAACTGGGAGTTCTGAACAAGAGAAGTTCTATTTATTTTTATTATATTAAGAAACCTTTCTAAAAAATATTTTTATATTAACAGAGTTTATTCAATAATGAGTATTTTTATATTATTATACATATAATATTTCATATATTATGTGAATAATACTGTGCATGCACATTAGTTGCTGGGTTGTAAAGGCACTTCAAAAATATTGTGATTCTGTTAGCACAGGGCAATGTGAATGATATGCAAAGGCAGACTGCTACTGTTAGGCAAGTAGTACATTACATCTTATTTAATACTATCATGCTGCACAGAGAAGAAAAAAGATTACTTAACATTTCTGCTCTTATAAAACTGCATGACACAACATTTTCAAGTTAATAGAAAACCACAATAATCAGAGTCAAGGGTAATCTTTAAATCAGAAGAAGGTATGAAAAAGAAACTACAGTTACTCAATACTGATTCAAGTACTGCAGCCCTGAGAAAGACTTTGGAAATTTAACTATCCTATTTAGCCCTAAAAGCAACTCACTCAGATGACTGTATCTTTTAGCACAGGAAAATAAAATGTTTTGTTACATTTAATTATAGTTGTTTGAACTTAATGTGTTCTTTAAGCACACATGGTCTGCAGAGGACTCATTTAAAAAATTCTTCATTGCACCTTTAGCAAAATCATGGCAATAACTCCTTATTCTTTAATGCAATGGAAGATGCTTCCAGTAATCAACAGAGGAGTTTAACACTTACCTTTGAGAAGGGCAATAAAGACCTAACTTAGTGTTTCACGTATTTATGCATGTAAATATGGTAAGTTTTAAACAATGATAACTCCGTGAATGGATTTAGAATTGCAGGCAGGAAATTTCAGTGTCAGGCTGGGATTTTGGAGGATATGTTGTTCAACACATTACATTCTCTAACTTTTTAATCTCTTTCAGGCTTGACTTGAAGTCTGAATTTCTTGTTTCTCATTGTAGGAATGATACTTTTTTGTTTTCCTACTTGTTAGTAACTGCAATCTTATAAAAAACGAAAAACCTGTTGTTATTATATTTTAAAATACTTGGAACTGCACTTTATGTTATGCATGATCGTACTGTTTCCTATTTAGCAGAGTTTAACAATACAGGGACTAATAGGATTATTTAGTGCACCTTTCTAGGAATTTCCTTTACTGCGCAGTTTCTATTAGATTACCCAGTTTCTCTTTCTAGTACCAAGTGACAGAACTCATGTCAGTCCCCTTGTGTGCAGCATAGTATACATCACTGACAGAAAGATATTGCTGCATGACATAAATTTTCCCTTCTGCGTTTTGCCCTTCCATTTCTCTGTGCTGAACAAATTCTACCTCCCTTTCTTGGTGTTTAGGCTCTTCAGTTATCTGTAGGCCACTATCATGTCTCCGCTTTTTCATCTCTTATCCAAGCTAAGCATATGTTAGTTCTTTTAATCTTTCCTTATAACTCAGAATTCCTAGGCCAAAGACAGTTTTCTTGCTTTTCTCTAAACTTCCTCCAATTTTTTTATATTTATCTAGTGACATGATGCTAAGGACAAAATTCTGTTGTGGAGCTGTCATATTCACAACATCCAGTTATTATGAAGAGAGTAATAATTTCAAGCCATGTCATATGATTATTCTACTAATGTAAGTTTCTTTTTGCCTTCAGGTAGTCAAATCACACCTAAAATCTCATTTGTATTCTTCCAGTCCCTCAGCCCTTTTGCCACTCCTGCATTAATGTTTCTTTCATCTGTTTAAATAAATAAATAAATATATATATAGGAATTACAAAAAATCATAACTAATCACAATACCCAACTGAATCCTGTTAGCTTTCATTTATGTTTCTAATTATTTTAAGTTTGCCATTTATTATTTCTGATACGATAGGTGCTATTTAACTATCCCAAGTTGGCATGGACTCTGAATTTTGTTTACCTGAAGCTCAATATTTAAATAAACCTTAAAGTGAATGCAGTTTAAGCAAATTAAGGTTACATACAAAAATAGTGATCTATCACATTACAGAAATTTGTTATTTCATCCCTTACTTTTCTTTGCAACATTTTTCTTAAAAAAGACAATGTTTTAAGTCACTGGGTACCAGAGTAAGGAACGCTTGACATCAGCAATGTGTGAGTTGAGATATTTCTATAAAGCACCTTTATCAACCAGGTTATTTATCTCTCTCAAACTAAAAAAAAAAAGGAATTTTTGAGGAAATGTTTATTGAGCATGAAGGCACAATGATCAGAAGCCATTAACCTTCAAATACTTAATTTTGGCTGTGTTGAGCTTATATTTGCACCACCTTTTTTAACTCAAGGGTACTTCTAGCAATGAGACCCTAAGCAATTTAATAATAAGAAGAGGAATCACTTAAGTACATATTTTATGAAGTCAGTCTCAGCTATCTCTGAGACCCTTGGACAGTTGATCTGATATTTTACATGATACAAAATGTAGCCTTTACTTAAAGGAAAAAAAAATACCAGTACATTTACTCTTTAAACATCATCTTTAACTTTGCCTTATGGTACTTATTCCCATTTCTTCCCATGAGCTTTCTCCCTCAAAGCAGAAAAAGCCTGTTTTTCTGTAAATCCTTTCATTCCCTTAATCATTTAAGGTTCATAGTCCAGAGTAGCTAATTTGCAAATATTACATTTCATACGTATTGCTTGTTTTTTCATTATTAACAGAACTACTTTCTGTAGCAATTCTCTCAAAGCAGTCAATCTGAAACCTCTCAAGTAGATAACATTAAACCAATTTCAAACACCAAAATACGCCAATCATTCAGGCTGGACCAAGAAATTTGCCTTTACCTCAGTTGACTGAGTTGCTGAAATCGAGACCACAACCACTGCCTCAGGTGTCTTCAGGCTGACAGAAGCACTTTCTGAGGGCTGCAGGCACCTCCTCCTCCCTCCACTGACCAGTCATGGGAGCTTCCCCCAGTAGCTGGGCAAGGATGAAGTTCTTAGGGAAGACCAGAAGGGACTGGTGACCCAAGAGAAGTGAAATTAAACTCTAAAAAGAGTTCAGCCATTCAAGAAACTGTAGAAAGGAATGGATTTTTTTCCTCTTTCCAATTTGACTCAGTTACAGGGAAAGGTATTAAGTATATATTTGAAGTTGGAAAAAATTAGGCATGGAAAAGCATGATTGAGAACTTACTTTCTTTTAGAAATTACACTTCCTTTTATCCCATTGCATCAAGAATTTTCTTCAGTGCTTCATTCAGTGCTTGGGTTTGACAAGCTTTAGCTGAAGTAATGAGATGCTTTCTAAACTTGGATAGACAGCCAAATCATTCAGAGTCTGTACAGAAAATTTGGATTTGTTTTCTTAGATTCACCATCTGGGTCTGCTTAAGGTACAATTTCACAATAGCAATTGAAATACAGACAAGAATATTTTTCCTGGTGTAGAACAGATGATGTGGGACAACTCTGTATTGAATATAAAAATTGAAGGAATATCCTCCTCTGTTTTTTCCCCTTTTCTTCTTTTCAAAGCCTGGTTGCAACTACTGGTCCCTATTTATGGTACAATAAAACAATAGTGAAAGCCAGTAATTAAATGTTAAATGTGTTACTGCTCACTGAGTTGTATGGTTCCTTTCCATTTTCATGCCAATTCCAATTGAATAATATGCTTTAATCCTTCAGATGATTTTCTGTATGCATGCTGTTGCAACAGGAGCATGTTTGTTCTCAGTGCCTTTAGCATAACAGTGTCTCTAGGGACATGATCCATGCTTCATTTCCCTGCTTGCCATGTGAAGGGTGTTTTTGCTGTTACTGTTGTTACTGTGAGGAATAACCTTGGGCAAGTCAGAGCTCTTCTCGTGCTTGCCATCACTGCACTCTACCTATTGTCTATGTTTTAGCACTCTTTGAGGTCACTCCTTGCATTTTAGTCCTTTGGCATTTGGTGTAGATCCTCCTAGCCTAGCTTTAAAGCAGTCTTCTCTTCCTCTAACTTGCTTCCTTCTAACTTGTGTCCTCTAACTTCTCTTCCTCTTAACATGTTCATTTCCTGGTTTAAATTAAATGATCATAATATCATGAACAAGATTTAGGAACTGCATGTTCCATTTCAGATATTCAGAGTTTAACCAAAGGTTCCATCTATTTATCTTTCAGTTCCAGTATCAGAAAGAAAATTTCTGGAGATGAATATTTTTTTTCCAGCTTCCTAAGTACTCCTGTGTCTCACTGGCAGTGATATAGCAGAGCTACATAAACCTGCTGCTGCCTGTGCTCTTACTTTTTAGCAAGTATGGGTATATATGGGCAAGGTATTGTGAGCCTGCCTGTTTTTTCAGTCTCTGAGACCTTTTTTCAGTTTAAAGTTATGTCAAAACAGCTCGTTTGAGACATAGATGGATGTAGCTGTCAGCTACATGAACATTTAAGCGACCATAAGTGCCTAGGAATGCACAGGAGAGCACTTAGACTTTGATATGACTCAACTTTCACTATATCAACAGTGTGCAACTGAAATTTTTCTGGTACCACTTGATTCCCTGCTAGTTTCACTTTCTCTACATTTGTGGCATCCTCTTCAAAAGAAGACCTGAGAGAGCCGGGAACAGCTGGTGAAATCCCCACTATGAGCCAATGCATAGGCACACAGATGCATACTCTGTGTTCTGTTTAACCATTATTAAAACAGCAACAACAATCACAACAACAAAACAAAAAACAAAACAAAACAAAAACAACACAAAAAACCAACCAACCAACCAAAAAATAAACAAAACCCCAAAGAAACAAAAACAAGCTAAGGTGGTAATACGGTGTACATTGTTATGTGCTATTATATGATTCCTCTTGCGTTGTGTGCAACACACGCTGCTCTGTCTATTAAGACAGAACAATGACGAATGACTTTGACAACATTTATAAACTTTTAGTGAAGATGGACCTTTACTGTTGCCATGAAATTGTTGCCTGTGCTAGTCAGGGGAAGTCTCCCACACATATGTTTTTAAGACCAAAAAATACAAGTCAAGTCCTAAGCTTCACAGCCTCCTTAGCATCCTGCTACCTCCCATTCCTTCTGAGCATGTTGTTCATGTTGTCACACATATTTCTATAGAAGCAACAGGACAGCTGTCCAGTTCTTTTATTCATGGTACAACAGTCTGAAGCAACTACAGTTGTCTGCTCAATGGCTCAGTGTTCCTGTTATCCTCACAAGGATGACCTGCTGTCACCCACATACTCAATAGCACTTCATCAAGCACTCTGCCATCTTCTGTGCTGCAGTTAGAGTCAACAATGCCTCACTGTCCTCCACTCTTCAAAAAGGTATGAGCCCTCCTTCATAGGAGTGCTCTTTGAGACCCTAAAAGGGACACACAGCCTCACCATTTAGCCAAGGTGAATGCCCATAATTCTTGGAGCTCCTAAGAAGGCAGTCAGTGTTTTTATGAATGTTCTGGATGAGTCCTACAGGCTTGAACCTTATCATTTTATAAACCAAATATTTCCATTCTGTCTCTTCTACCATACCTGATGTACAAGTGCAGGTATTCTTGAGACAATTCTGACAATGTTAGCAAAGATATATCATTCCACACTCTCCCTGCCTTCAATAACATAATCTGGAATACAGTTCTCTGCTAAGAAGAATATTCAGGGAGACATGTAATTCTTCTGTCAGTGAATATGAACTATATTAATGTTTGGTACTGAGACCTGCCAGGCTGGCCTTTTCAGGGGCTTCTCAAAAATAATACTGCTGAAAAATAATACTGCTGAAAAATAATACTGCTTTGTCGACAAGTAAGTTCTCCCTAACTTTTCAAGGAGGGAAATGCCTCTTGGGATTAGTGCAGTCATCCACAATCTGTCTGGCAGGCACTCTGAGCAGTCAAACAAACCAACCTCAGTTCTTCAAACTGCTAGACCATGACTGGAAGGTCTAGACAGCTGTCCTAATACCAGTATTTCAATAGTGTTCCTCTTTGTATCACAATCTAACAAGAAATGTCAGGATTTATGAACCAGATATCTGGATTTATCTCTGGAAAGTGCTTGATTTTTCTGGTTGGAGACTCTGTTCCTATTTCTTCGGTTCTTGAAAGCATTTTCCTTCCACGTTAAGGACAGAGATCAGGCAATATCATCGTCCTTAGAAACAGATTAACTGTTGCTGTTTTATTTACAAAAAGTCTCACATTGAGCATCAGAGTGTAAAGAATGCTTCTGGGCTACAGAAGGAAACCACATTTTCTTTAGGGCCTTTGCCAAAAGTACTTCCCCCGGGATGTCACAAAAATTCCCATTTGAAGAGCAGCTAGATGGGGCTCCATTCACTCTTTTATTAATCTTTATGGACTTACTGAGGTATCTGGGACAAAAACTATTTCCAGAAGAGATGCCTGTAGGAGGATTTTCTGCTAGGTATGTTTTCATGTGTGTTATACATAGAGAAATAATGAAAGGAGGAAGAAGGGATGCTTGTTTGCAACTTTTCCTGCAAATGTAAATGTTTTAGGCAATGCATCCCTAATACTTCCTCCTACATCTTTTCCTTCTGTAGATTCTTAGAATGAGAGAAGCTGAAACTGGTTCTTACACCCCTAATTTAAGCATATGTGAGCATATGGAGAGAGAAGGAAAGGATGTCTTTAAAGATAATACCAAAGTTAAAATAAATTAATATACTAACAGTGCTAACAGTGATGACATACTAGTGTCCACAGTGTTAACACAGGTGAAGGCAATGAATTTGGAAGAATTGCTACAATTGTGTTTTCATCAAACTGTTCAATTATCACAGATCCCATTTCCATGGAAGCCACGAGGAATTCTGCTATTAGTATCAGCATTAGTAGTGCTAGTCTTGCAGGGCTTACTATGGACTTCGATCCTGCTGCTGCTTATCTTTAGGAATAGGCATACTGGGCCTGTGCATGAAGTTAATCACCTGTGTGAATTCTTGCAGATAGACTATCAGATTATGATCCTGCAAATATTCATGCTTTAACTCCAAACACAACAGTGTTCGTACTTAATATGTTTTCTGTATTTTCAAAGCCTCCTGGTGAAAGGGGCCATCATCTACACTGTACTTTGAATTAAGGCCTGTGCTTTCTTCATGGGTTCATACTATGATATGCACGGTACTTAGACAAAGTTAAACTTTGTAAGGGGAAATAAAAGCAAAGTTACCTTCTTATGCCTTGAATTCATTTATATGTGTGTTGCTGCATATTTCATTTTGGAAGAAATTGTAATCTATTAAACATGCAAAGCCTGAAAGAGTAATTTTGCTGCTCCTGAGAGAGTATCTTAGGGTAATGATATTTCTAATAAATGGCTTATATATTTTTCATAATTTTTATGTCAACCAAATCTTGAACAACGAGGTTGAAATTACAAATGTGGGTAGACAATATTATCATATTCAAGAAAATGTGCCTGCTCAACTGTGTAAAAGGATACATGCTGCCTTTAGCAAACCATTTCTGAGGCATTTCAGTTAAAGCGGTGAACTGGTAATGATCCTTGTCAATTGATGAAATAACCTATTTCATCTACAGATAGGAGTTTTTTGGTGATTTTGATTAAAAGAATGTCTCCACAGTAGCATGCTAGCTTTTTTTTTTTTTTTGTACTCTTTTACTGTTCAACTCTTTCTGAGCTATTGGTATTCTGAACTTCCAATCAGAGATATTTTCTTTGGGAACATGACATATACCACTTTCTACCATTTCTTGCTTCTACAGCAGTAAACGGATACAGTGTTTATCATTACATTCTCTATATTTTAATTACATAAATAACTCTGATCAGAAAAGGAATACCATCTTTAATTTCTTATTCTCACTGGTTTACATGCAATGAGGTGTCATAGGAATGGTTATCTAGGCTTTATGATCTAATATACTTGTTATTGAGTGCTATTTTGTTCTTATTGCCTACTGCTCACAAACAGCTTTCTCAGTTTCATCTTGCCTAGTTTTTGAGAAACACTATCAAAGTATGAAGAGACTAAAAATGAAAAGGAAATTAGCTGGCGGCAACTGCATCAGAAAAATTATTATTCTGTTATGACTAAAAGCAGTAGCATCAAATATGAAAATAAACTTTTAAATTAATTAGCATTTTAAGGGAAATGGGTTAGGGATAGTTATCAGACTGCTTTTAAGCAGCTGTGTTTACAAGTGCATCTCTCCTTTTTGTTAATCCTTGCTAGAGAAAAATGACAAGTAAGTACATATTTTTTTAGTTTTAAACCTGGTCTATGTTCATACCTGACAAATAAAGGCTTAAGAAAAAAAACCAAACAGACCCAATGGTATTTCCTCACAGGTCCAGTGAAAGGTGCCTATTCTTCCCAAAGGCAAAGAGCTTTTTTTTGATCCTCTATATGTAGGAATAAGCATACTCTTCTCCGTCTCTTGTCCTGTGACCCTGCTAATATCCTTTAGATGAGGGACCTTTGAGTAGACTGTGCCAGCAGCCCTTATACATCCAGTAGGACACCTCTTTGCAAGCCAGTGAGGCTGTGTCCAGCCTGCAGCTACAGATGGATGTAAAGAGACCAGATCCAATATACTCTTCATTGCTATTCATAACTCAAGCACTATTTGACATATGTTTTCTCTTTTTCTCTCTAAGCCTATCTAGTGTTTTCCAAAGTGGCTGGTGTAAGTGATCAGGGTCACATCAACTTTTTGGGACGCCAAAGTTTTCAAATAATCGGAACACCAGAAGTGCTAAATCTTTTATTATATCCCATTTCCCCCTGAGCATTCCAACTCCACAAAAAAGAAATAAACAAATCATTCTTTATTGTCTTTTTCCTGCAAGGATGGTAATAGCTGTGAAGAGAAAAATAACAAAACTTGAGAAGGCTACACTGCTGCTGTGACAAATGAGTAATCTCTCCACATTTGCATGTACTTACTTTAATATTTTTCACATACAGATACTTCATCGACTGGAAGAATGATGTGGACAGCTACTTTACAATAGATGCTACTGAAGGAACCATTGCTACTAATGAATTACTGGACAGAGAAAGCACAGCACAGTACAATTTCTCTATAATTGCAAGTAAAGTTAGTAAGTATGACACAAACTGAATTAATATGCTAATGTGATTTTTTTTTTTCAGAACGTAATGCTCAGGCATAAATATAATGTGAAGAGTGCATGTATTTCCAGGAGCTTATTTAAGAAAGTTCAATAAATAACATTTTGCCAGACTCATTACGAGGATAAGTGTGATGTTCAAACAGCCTAGTATAGTGAGGTTTTCCTAGTAGACCTCATGTAGGCACAGTTCCCTCAGAAGCTGAAAACCATTTTGTCAGCATGAAGCTCATGAGAAGCTGTATGGAGGCTTTCCAATTCTGATTTCTGAATTTGTAATTCACTCCATATGAAATTAGGTTATTCAAGAAACAAGTCTGTCAATGTGCTTTTTGAAGGCAGGAAAATTCTAAGAGTCATTTGATTCTCAAATAAAAAGTACACTAAAATCAAGTCAAGATTTAACGTCCTAAATTAGTTAATCTGTGTGCTTCATCTCTGCTCATCTCTCCTCTCTGCCCAAGATATTAATGCCTAAACCTTTCTTTTCCTATGTGATTTTTCATTCAAGATATTTCCATTTCTTATCTTTGTGTCTTCTACATAGCCCTTTTTCTTATATATAAGAAGTCTCTTCTTCCACTATATTATTTAGCTGAAACTTGCTTCATTGTCATCCTTCTGTGTAGTATTTCTCATTCACGATGGAACTGAAATCCTCCTAGATGTTTCGCACCCTTTGATTGCAAGTCTTTTGATGATTTAGTGGTTATGTAAAGGCCACAGAAGTCTTTCTGTTAGTATTTAGATTTAGTGGTAGACGAAGGACATTTGAGATTTGTAAATTTTTTTGCTGCAGTAGGGCATCACTTTTAGTGAACTTGATTTAAATCTGTTTATTATTCCCAAGAGCAAATAAAGCTATCTAAAACCTTGAATTTTATTTGTCTGTGTACCTTTACCTTCCTGGCACATATACAGCTCTTTGATGTTTAAGTAGGGCTGTAGCGAGTAGTATATATTGTGAAATTCTAAATTTTAACAATTGCCTAGTTAAGAATCTACACCTAAAACATATTTGTGATTCATTGCAGCATACCTCAAAATATTCATACATTGACCATTATCTATAGCATTAAAAACAATTGCTATACCTGTACTATACTAGTAATTGGCAAAATTTTGGAGGATGCAAAATATAGTAACTGTCAAAACTTTATGTGCAGATGTCTGACTAAAAGCACAGAAATAAAGGCTGAAGTCTGAGGCATGAAACACTGCACAGAAGCTGAAAAAGTTAGAGAGAAGAACATTTTTGAAGAAAAAGAGTGAGGGGAAGTTAGTATATTTGAAGAATTTTTGCTATAAAAAAAGTTGCTACTTGTTCAGTGCTGACATAGAAACACTGAAATTGTCATCTTTTATTATCGAAAAGTGTCCTTAGCAGTGCCTTGACACATACATGACTGCATAAGGAAGGTGGCCAAGTATTGAAATTAGCTGCATCAACTTTCCTCTGGGACACTGTTGTAACTGAAGTGTTTTCACTTCCCTAGGACCTTATCTCTGTATAATGACATCTAATTTATATCCTTATATAATAAGGATAAATAAGAGGACTTGAAACTAGTAATATTCATATTAAATTATGCTTTTTAAAAACTTTATTGCTAAAATATGTATTTTGTTTTCCCATTGTGAGAGAATAGCAAGAACAACGCTTCCCACACCTTTTAGACACATCCTAATGGCCTTTCTTTAAATTATTTCTTCTTGGACTGGCCAATTATAAGTAAAGCCCACCAGCTTTGTCTCCATCAAGTTAGAGAGAAAAATAAATTAAATTGGCTTTTTCCATCATCCCCCTATATGTGAGAAATTATGCCAAGGTCATCAGCAGGCTTGTATGAACTCCCTGCGTGTAAGTCACAGGTGATGCTTATGTTACCTTTTTTTTCTCATAGACACTAAAATCTTGATATAATATTATGAATTTTGGGCAGTCAAGTCAAACAATGGCATAAATGGACCACAATTTAGATAGCTAAATATAGCAGCAAGCATTTGATAAATGTAAATGTAGATATAGATGTAGCATTTAGACTTTTCTTACAAGTTAAGACTTTTCTTACATGCTAAGCTTCCTTATAAGCTAATAAATATGACTCTTATTAGCACAAAAGCACCAGAAGGTATAATTTTTAAAGAAGATTTCAAAATGAAGCTGAAGGCTTATCTTTTGTTTATTAGTTACCTTTTGCTGACATTGCCTATTACTGAGGGATAGTGGGGATAGTCTTGTTCAAAAACCTGATTGTTAGGGAATTTGCAAATGGTTTCATGTCCAGCGTCCTTATTCTGCACTTCTTTGACATATATAGGTATGTACATTGAGATTATTATTCCCTAAACTCCAAGTCCTGCCCCTTCATCCCTTTCTATATCAGACATGGTGCAGGTTGGCAGCTTGAAGGGAGACAGAACTTGGTTCCTTAGTAAATGGTTAATTATGAAATCTGTTTGTCCCAGGCTTGCTTGTGTCAGCTTGTACACTCATAGCTAGGGAAGTCTTTGTTACTCAGCAGTAACACAGAATATCTTACACTAAGACAGTAGTTACTGGTACCACATAGGGAATTGGGATAAGGAAAGTTATTCCACTCAAGTTACACAGTGACCAGCTCTAGCCATATATCTAGCCATATATCATTATACTATGATCTTTATTCCTAACCCTCAAAAAATTCCAGACATCTGATCTAAACAGTGTCTGGGAATCTGTCTCCAAATAATGGCACAACTGACACTTGGTAAAATCTCAGAGGTGTACCCAGCGTGGATTGACAGAGTCTACTGTCATATTCAACACAAGACACCATAACTTTATTCTTGCCCCTGTTAAAGAAGCCCATCCCAAAGTAGTGATGTTTTTAAGCAGGAGGTGGATGATTGTTCTGCAGATACGCTGATGATGGAACAAACATGAAAACAGTTGAATGCAGAAGGTCCCTTACCCATTTACAGAAGTAAAATTTGGCTTTTAAATAGAACGAAATGCATGAGCAGGGAGAGGATGTTTCAGATGCATATTGTTTTCCCCCATTTCACTTCCCAATTTCTCTGTGCCTCTTTTTATTTCCTGACTATATTTCATTGTAGCTTGTCTGGGTTTTTTTTCAGTAGTAAATCGACTTCTTAGCAGCTTCCTTGATTGCTGTTTCTGAATATTTTTGATCCCACAGAATCTATCCAAACTAATAAATTAAAATGGTCTGTGTTTATTTCAAACACAAAGGCTGTCTCTCACCAAGTAGCTTATTCCTATGCCTTCTTACCTTCCAAACAGGGTTCCCACATATAAATCGATCCTTAAAGAGTAGTGTCTTACAACTCCCAGCACGTGCATGTGAGTTGTCAACAAGAACAGTATTTGCCCTATGTAAAACTATGCCAAGAGCTGCTGTAAGAGCATGATGGAATAAAAAGGTACAGTCCAGTGATCAAAAAGCTTCCCCTTGTGCTGACTAATTACCTAGTATGGAAATGTTTTTTTTTCCCATTTTACAGAAGAGGAAATAGATAAAATGCAGAAGATCTTATTTCTGCTTTCCTGCCCTCAAGGCATGAGTTAAGGATAAAAATAAAGTAACCATAATCCTTCCTGTTCAAACTGTCTTCCATCTAAGTCTAGGCCCAAATTTTGAGAATGTTAAATGAAACCTCAGCTTAAATCTCAAAATGGAGTTAATCTTTTCCTGCCTACCATAACCAAACTTAAAGAATCACCAGGTCTCCTCAATAGTCAGTATCTACTTTCTCAGATACCTTGGATTTTTGCAAGTTCATTATTCAAATAATTTTACATATTTTCTACTGCTGTAATATCCTTGAATCATAAAGGTGCTGACAAATGATGGTACTCAGGCAAAAAGTGGAAGCAGGGTGGTTACTGCTTTACAGACAGGAAAACTGAGGAAAGATGAAGTTTACAAATTAATTGATGAAGTAAAGTTATGAAGTTAATTCATTTTCCTGTATCTTGCGGGCAGAACTGAAACATGAAACCAGTTTCTTAATTCCTAAAGTAATGACTCAACTTGTCTTCTCATCTGTGTAATCTGGGTTTAAAAGGCGTTTTTAATGACTCACTCACTGATAGCAGCAGGTACATCACTATCATGTTCACAAGGTGCAAAAAGACTTGATTTTGAGAGAAACAGCAAAGAAAAAAACCAGAGAAAATGGAGGTTAAATCTGCAAAGTGGTATTTTAAAATGTAATTCTTCATGCTTGTTCAGGTCTTTTTAATTATATAGGAATTCAAAGCTGTACACAACCTTCTTGCAGTCTTTCTTTATATACAAGAATATTTAAACCAGTATCAGTGCAAACCATAAAGAAAACTGTATCAATAAATGGAAAACCTGAAAAAGGTCCATTTTAGACTTTGGTATTTCTGTTTACTTTAATATTTGACTTTTGCTGACCATTTATGCAAGGTAAAATTCTACTTTGCAAAAATACCTACTAAGAAAAGACTTTGGCCTCTGATATATCTTTCAATGAATCATAGAGAATAAATCACAGATCATCAGCGAGAAATAAATGTAAAAATTATAATCATGTATATTTCCAAAACATTCTTACTATTGCAATTCTGAGGGAGGGAGAAATGTCAAATCCTTCTTAATTTTAAAAATCTAAGTCACATGGTACCTAAACTTGTCCAAAAAGCAGGAAAAAAATGATTTATATAAGTTACTTCACAAAACTATGACCTAAAAGGCCTCCTATAGAAGCTGGCCTGTCTAATAGAAATTATCAAAATCAGCTAATTTTTCCACATACATGATGCATAAATTTTAAATACGTTCATTGTTTTATTGGAAAGGCATTGTTAACATATTTCTAGAAGGACATGAACTAACATTTATGCCTGTGCTTTTGTGGCAATGTGTTAATCTTTAATGTGTTTAAAGAAGGTCTCCTGAAGCCCTGTTGCTCAGTGTTGTGCCTTAAAACAAACACATGAAAACTAAAGAAAAACCTGAATTACTCCGTGTGAGTTGATGTGTCATTTGCAATGAGTACTGCTAGGAGAGAAGTTTTAACGTAGATTTTTTTCCGCCAATAACTGTGTGAAATTGACCCGGTCAGGGATTTTCTGATCTCTCTATAGAGGTCTTACTGTCTACTGAATAAAATATATTTTATATATAACTTCTTAGTACTTTTTTATTTCCTATTATACAAAGGAACCTGTTCAACTGTGTGCAAGCAATCTAGATTTCTTCCAGGTCTTCAGGCATCTAAAGAATCAGTGACTAATTGATTGGACCAAATCTGCTAGACCAGACTGCTTCCATTTGTAGTGCACAATGCCTTTCTCCATAGAGATATTTTCCAAGTATAGATGATGTGATTTGGAAATGAATGAGGATTCAAAGATATATTATTAGATACATTCACCATTAAATATGTATGTTCATAGGAAGGAACTACAGATATTGTGCAATCTGGGTAGTGGTTTTTTGTTGTCTTCTAGATTCTAACCTATGTTTATAGCATGGTCAACTTATCTACTACTTGTAAATAGGTAAAGTGAAATTCTTCTTGCAACTAGTCCCATATAACCAGGAAATCACTGGGAGTACCCTTTGGTTTTGACAGAAATTTCCTGAAAACGCTGCATTTGGTAGTTGCTAAGAATAAGAAAGAAATTAAAAGTTTCTACAGTGCCAACATGAAGACTTTGCCCTTTGCTGTGCTAGTTATAAAAAAAATAAATGCAAAGGTTTATACAAACTGCAAAGCAAGTACCTTAATGCAAGTAATTTGAAGGGTCTACTGAGGGCCATGAAGATGATCAGAGGACTGGAGCATGTCTCCTATGAAGACGAGGTGAGAGAGTTAGGCTTGTACGGCCTGGAGAAGAGAAGGCTCAGGGATGACCTAATTGTGGCCTTCCAGTACCTGAAGGAAACCTACAAGAAAGCTGGAGATGGACAATTCATAAGGACATGCAGTGATGGGACAAGTGACATGACAAGTGGTAATGGCTTCAAACTGGAAAGAGGATAGATTTAGATCCAATATATGGAGGAAATACCTTACTATGAGGGCAGTGAGGCACTGGAATAGTTGCCCAGAGAAGTAATGGATGCCCCATCCCTGGGCCAAGCTGGAAGGGGCTTTGAGCAACCTGTTCTAGTGGAATGTGTCCCTGCATGTGGCACGGGGGTTAGAACTAGATGATCTTTAAAGTTCCTTCCCACTCAAGCCGTTCTCTGATTCTATGATTTATGCCAGAAGGTTCAAGAAAACTCAAAAAAACATGAACCCATGCTGTCATTCTTACACTACTCTGATTAATAACAGACTTCTTGAATAGTTATCTGTGTCTGTCGCTCTTTTTAAATGCAAAAGAATAAAAGAATTATCCTTTTGACTTACCAGCTATACCGTTTTTCATGTGTTTGCTATCTTGCGAGAGATTTCATTATAAAGTAAAAAAGAATATTGTCTTCTTTGTATTGAATTTGTGTCTCCTTTCTATCAGACATTGCATTTGCAAGTAAACTTGTTTATAAAATGCATTTAGTGACTGATTAAGATTGTCTGTGTTGGAAGGACAATGGAAAGAAACATAAGGTATACTGTTGTTCAGCATTTCTTCTGCACAAAAGTATTTGCTGACTGCAAACATTTATGCAGTTAAAGAAATGCCTTTTACAACATGGCCAAATGGTTTAACCAAAAGTTGAATTCTAGTTGTGCATGTTTCTCAGCTAAATTTAGCACTGCCTCTGTCTGGTTTTCATCAAGATTTTTTTCATAGCTTTATCTCTTTCTTACCTTTTCTGCCTTCTAAATTGGTATGCTCCACTTGCCTCCTTAATATCTAGAAGATGTAAACAATAGCTAAGCAAAAAATACTGATTTTCTGCATTCAGCTGTGGAAAATTGAATTCCATTTTAATCATAAGAAGTGTTTTCCACAGACTCCATGAAAAGTGATCTGAGAAAATTTTGCATCTTTAGTAAGAGGTACAACTTCACATTTTTTTTTTTATTTATGCTCTGATAAACATTATCATGCTGATCCATTCCTTAACCCATGAAGAGTAATGGATGAAAATCTGGTACAAAATGATGTTTGCTCTTGTTTTCTTCTTAGTACAAATTAGAAATAAATGGAAGTCAAGGGCTTTGGGGAGCCACAGTACTGGGACCAAAAGTTTATGACAATGTATGTAGACTGCTGATGACAATAAAAATAATAATTTTCTCCTAAAAATTGTTTGTAGGTAACCCACTATTAACCAGCAAAGTCAACGTTATAATAAATGTGCTGGATGTCAATGAGTTTCCTCCTGAAATTTCAGTTCCATATGAGACATCTGTATGTGAAAATGCCAAGCCAGGACAGGTATTTCAAATTTGTAATGCTTGCTATTTCACTTTTTCTTTCCTTTTTCTTCATAGCAGTAGAAATTTCTGGGTTTGAAAATGACATCATGATTAGAATTCTTTTACAGATAAAGTGTCTGTGTTGGAAATACCTATTGGAATTCTGTTTGTTGACGTTTATGGTCTGTTTGCAGTCGATTTTTATTTTCCCTAATTATATGGGCCCAAGCCACTCTTTAATGTGCATCTAATGGCTATGAAGGAAGAGAGAATCCTTGAAGACACTTGAGTATAAGGGTAAAACTACAGTGAATAAATGGAGAAAGATGGATTACACACATTTCTGTGTCCTATTCTGAGAAAAAAGAATCCACAACCCTAAAGACAATCCTACTGAAAAGTTGTTTTAATAAGCAGTTTCTAATGTATACAGAGTATGCAAAATCTATTTCAGGTTCAGTACATGACCTTATACCATGAGTGCTGCCAGTATTATTAGAGCTGGCCCCAGAGGCTCTTGGCATGTGCTCCCTCTGCATAAAATTTGTTCAATTAAACATAGTGCTTCAAAGCACCAAGGTTGACCAATATATATACTAACAGCTAACACTGTTTCAAAGCGTAGACTTGTAACTTTGACTGTTCAGCTTTGAGAGTTACTGCCAGCCATGGAAGGAATACATTCAGCCTTCTGTATAATCTGACTTCTCGTTATACCTACATAATATGTAATCCATCTATGTTATTTTTATTGCCTTTTTTAGAAATATATCAAGGACTTGATATGATATTCCTGTATCATTGTCTTTTCTATATGTTTCAACTATGATACAACCTAGTTTAATTGCTAGTTTGTTAGATATTCCGTTTCTTTTTTAGGCACTAGCATTAGAAAGAGGAACCTGATACAGGATGGCTGAGACAAGCACTGAGATTCAAAATTATTGATACTCAGACCCTTGATATATAAAAAAAGTCTTCCTTTCTAAAAGTTCACTAGCAGTTCTACTATAAAATATGTTAATTGCACTATGCTTACCTGAGATGTAGTAGATAGGACTCTGGGACACAAAAGTTCCTTTATGCTTAGATGATGGAGACCTTTCAACCCTCCCTACTTCATTTGAAGCTGTAAAATTAGGGTTCAGCTTTGTGTAGTACTACAACATGTACCGATTGTAACAGTGATAGAAGTAGAAGCAGATAAAGTGAAGTGTAATCACTTAACTGGAAGCAATCACTAGTATTTTAATACAAACAGCAAATATTAAATACCATGAATATAGGGTAAACCTTTCTGATTTCCTTCACATATCAAAACAAGACCTTTGAGACATCATGAGTTCTCTGGCAGCTATAGTATTCAGATGTCTTTCCTCCACTGTACAGTATATTAGGGGAATGAGCGTAATCCATCAGGATTTAACTTTCAGTTGTTTCATTCGATGTTCACTTTGCGCTTCTACAAAACTGCTTCTTTTAGAAGAGTGAACTGACTTCAGAATTAATCTGGTTGCAGGTGATACAGAACATCACTGCAGCAGACAAAGATTTGTCACCAGCTGGGCAAAGGTTTTCCTTCAAATTGTCACCTGAGGCTTCCAACAAACCCAATTTCACAGTTCATGACTACAGAAGTAAGTTGGTTACCCCTGATCTCTTTTTTCAGAGCACCAGGCTGTGGTTATAATGACAAATATGGTTACTTTGAATTACAGTTGTGTCTACAGAACTAACTTTTTTATTTGACACTTCTAATTGCTAAACTATCTAGGACATATATTAATATAAATTCAGGTCTTGCACCTTTTCTCATTTTTAGGGGACAGAAATTGTCAGAACACCAAAGGCTGAGATTTCCCTACAGGCCTTCAAAAACACTGCTACCTGTTTTATTTTCTTCCTTTTATCATTCAGTATCTCAGGAAGAATCCATATGCCAATGCAGGTATACCTTTAAACAAGGCACTATTGCTGCCTTGTTTAAATACTATGAATTTGCTAACCATTTTCCAAGAACCCAGATTATTGTGCTTTCTTGAGGATTCATAGTCCTGCGGAAGAGTTAGCTCTAAATATGGACAGTGGTGCTGGAATAAAAAATCCCGCAACACTCTTAACAATTTGTAATTTATATAATTGACATCCCTGATTTTTCTTCCAGTTTTTGTCATAACTGAATATATTGTTTTTCTTATTAACTTATATGCATTTCATAGATGGCAAAGAACAAACCAAGACAAAAAATGGATCTCATTTTCTAGTCTAAACATCTTCAAGGACGTAATCTTGTGAACAGACACAGCTAAAACATAACAAAATGTTTTATGTTTTCACCACTAACTACTTCAGTCAAAAAAGGGGGGGAGGAAGAGATTTTGAGATAATAGATGATTTTTAAATAACTATGATAAGCTTTTAATAAAAAAGGATTTACACTATTCTGCAAAGAAGGAACACCTAAAGTCATCCAAAAAAGTTCAGTAACGTTCCCTTGCATGTTCAACTATGAAGTTATAAATATTACTATTAAAAAAGAATATAATTCTTAATTTTTAAAATTTAATAATTATATAAAATTACTTTTTTCAATTTAAATTTGAGATTATACCAATTATGATCTAAAGTTTTCATTCTGGAGAATTAAATTATCCAACCCCTTAAAAGTGCAAGATATTAATAATACAAAATATGAAAAAAAATTGCAGAGGCCATTTTTTTTTTTAGCCATTTAAAAAAACTTTTAAGTATATGGCCCACATTATTTTTTAAGCCATACACTTCTTTCAATGTCAGGTAATACAGAATTAAAGCTGACAAAATAAGCATAACGTAATCCTGAAGAGAGTTCAGGAAGAAATAAATTTGAGAAAATGTATTGTGCTTATTTTCTCTTTATGTATAGCTCTCCTGTGAAGTTAAGATGAAAATGGTTTATTCCCAAACTTATTACTGTCTTTTATCTTATTGTATTGTAGATAGTTAAAAACAAAACAAAAAAAACCCACAAAAAAACCCCAAAACAAAACAACAAAACAAAACAGAAAAAAACAACAACAAAAAACAGAAACAGATGATCGAAGAATTTCCCTTAAGGATAAATAGAGTATGTAATGAAACTGTAATAATTCATAGTATTGCAGACATGAATAATAGTATCTTATAAAACCAAAATTATGTAGATCAACATTTTATTAGAGGGCATTCAAACAGTTTTCTTGAAAGAAACAGCTCAGTGAATATGAAAAACAACTTTACAAATGATTCAAGTTCCCTTACTTCTGTTCTTGCAAGATTAGATCTTTTCTCTGGAAGCTCTAAACAGCATTTTAGCAGGCACTAGTTTTTTGAAAAGTTGTGGCATTTTAAAATCTAAACACAATTATGCCAAGCAAGATTTAAATGCTTTACCTCTGTGTACCGCTGGATTTAAAATTTTGGATAACGCTTAAGTTTCCTTCCCCTTAATACCACACTGAAGTTTCTGTTGGTTTCTGTTCCCTGCTTCGCTGTTGGTAGTTTCTCCTTCAAAAGCTCAGCATGATGAACTTAGCTAAAGATTATAATTAGAAAAGAAAATAAAAAAGGAATGTTCTCTGTATCTTAATAGATTTAGGAAAATATACCTCTTTAAAGCTTCCTTATACTTTACATTTATTACTTTCAACTTTTCACCTTTAAACATATTTCAAGGCCCATATTGGTAGAATCTTCAAAATTACATCGTTTTAGAACATGAATACTATGTATTTCTAAATAAGTTTGGCATTTTGGTCAAGACTTCTTTAAAGTAACAGCTTTAATTTATTTTTTTCCTGTCTGTTTCCTAAAATATCCGTTAATTTCAAGAAGAGGTTTTTTTTTTCCAGATCATTACAAACTTTTGCTTTAAATAGAAATCTTGCAGGTCTTCTCAGGTCAATATAATATATCTGAATAGTCAAAAGAATTTTTAAACTTAAAAAGTCTATATAGTAATTATAGCTTTTGTGAAGTGTGCTTAGCATATGAGTTTGGTGAGGAAATTTATCAAATATTGTTAGATAATTAAATTTCCCTGTTTAAACCAGTAATAACGACACTGAGTTGACTTTGGATCTCAATAATCTGGTAATGAAGTTTCATTACTGTTTAAAAACAAGCACAATATTCCTATTAAGAAATAGAATTAGAAACCACCAAGATACAGACTCTTAAAAACATTTCTTAATACTTACAAAAAAAAGAAAAAAGAAGTACACCATTTGCTACAATGCAAGGAAAAAACCCAACAAATGAAGCGCTTTTGTGGAATATTTTCCAATCATAAAAACCGTTTTTCATTATTGGTGATTTACAATGCTATTAGAAAAAATCTGTACAAACAGAAACTCTAGTTTGCAATATCTTCTGCCTTTTGTTTGCCAGACAGATGGAGGAAAGTCTGCTCTGTGCACGGTTTAGAGGTATAATAGCGCAACCTTATTTTCCTTACAGAAACCTTTTAAAAACAAATACCATTGTCTTTAAAGTTGGCAATTTTGTTAATACCATGCTGGTACTTTGTGAGATTAAATCTTTTTATTCTCTGAGGAAACAGTTTTGTTTGTTGTGCTATAGTTAATGTTTCCACAAGTAAAGGTGTCATTTAACGTGTTTAAGTACATCAGGAAGCCCAAACCCCAGAGCTATTCTATATAACTAAAAGTCATGGGTGGTCTGATACTACAGCAGGTGTAATAAGTTTGTGGTGCACCCAAGAGAATAAACCTTTCCAGGTCCCATACTTTGAGATAAACCTTAATGAGGACTGGAGCAAGACAGAAGCTCAAAGTTGCCATTCAGCAGCACTGAAACCAATCCACAATGTTAATAAAAGTGAGGCCCTGGCAGAGCTGGAGTGCTTCCAGCCGGACTGCACACCTTTATTCTGCTTTGCTGGCCTCACTCTGCTCTCTAGAGGGCAAGTTCCATGCGGAGTACACTCCGTTGCTCACGTAAGAGACAGAACACATCCTAAAAATGAATTTATTACAAACAGACTGAAGAACCAGAAGCTATATCAGCTGGTCTAGCTTATTGTGTATTGTTCAAACACATGCCTGTGTCCATATTTTCAAAAGAATTTTGTACTATTGGAAGGGTCATAGAAGAACAACAAAAATTGTTCAAAGTCAAGGACTTAAGAGCTCAATCTGATTGATTCTTTTCAAAGGAGAATAAAAAGTTGTTTAGTTGCATCATACCATGTATTAAAGTAATCTTCAGTGTTTCAATAGGAGGAAAAAAGAAAAATAATAGAAATAATTCTAATAATATAAATAAGATTAAACTGAATATATTCAGATTAGTTCTAAAACATTTTATGTAGTGCAGATGATTAACGGTAGAGAGAAAGCACAAGCTGAGGATGGAAGCTGGCTTGATTCATACAATTTTCAGACATTTTTCACTTTCTAAACTAAGTATAACTGAATTTGACCTGTCCACGTTCGAGTTGGATGAAAGGAGACATCTGAAGCATTTTGTCAGTCAAATACCTTCCCAGTGGTGCCTAATCATAACATATCTGATTTGGCATATTTAGGATTCCTTCTTATTGTCCTTAATCAGAACTTCACACAACTATTTGAGCATGGAATTCAGAGTTTTTAATCCTTTTACCAAGTGGCAAAACTATAGGGATGAAAACCATCACAGACAGCAAATGACATCTTCCAAGAAAATAATAAGGAATATGGGTGAGATGGCAAAACAGTAACTGCTGCAGGCTGTCTTCATTCAGTTCTGTCATCTAATTAATTCCCTGCTAATTTAATTTTGGTTTTGCTTTCAGTGTAATTCTTTTAATCTGTACATCATTTCCTTGCTACTCTGATTCAGGAAAGGCAGCAATAACTGAAAAACCTACTGGGAAGAAATGACAGAACATAACTTCTAGGAGTTGACTAATTGATGGAAACTCTACTGATTTTGAAGTACTCTTTAGTTATTTTTAATGGGGCAGAAAAGCTAAAGTGATTGCATACTGTCCAGGTACAATACTTCGAGTTTTTAAGGGAAATTAATTAATTGATAAAGACATGATTCTAAATCCATGTGCAATCAAAGTCCTTTAGACCACAGGCTAGGAATGTAAGGAGACAAGGACAAAAGGAAAAACTGAAAACCTTTCTAATCTTATACCTGAAGAGTTTTGGGGTTTTCTTAAATTATTGTTATCTTCTCTGAAATTTTAGCTGTTAAGAGGTTTATAAGAAAAGGAATGCTCTGCAAAAAATAACTGTACCAGTCAATATAATACCTTAATATAATACCAGTGAATACAATACCTTCTGGTACTGTAAATAAGGCAATTACATAATGTATGTCATTCACCAGGTTTCAAATATGAAATGGCTGTCTGTTACTCAATGTGATACAAGCTACAATACGAATTTAAGTACAAAATAAAAATCTAGTGATGACTGTGACATGTTTTACAGACAACACAGCTGGGATTGAAACCAGGAGAAACGGCTACAGCAGAAGACAACAAGAGCTATACTTTCTTCCAATAGTGATAGAAGACAGCAGTTACCCTGTCCAGAGCAGCACAAACACACTGACTATCCGTGTTTGCAGATGTGATTCTGATGGTACCATCCAGTCCTGCAACGTGGAAGCAATCTTCTTGCCAGTTGGCCTCAGCACAGGAGCACTGATTGCAATCTTGTTGTGTATTATTATACTTCTAGGTTAGTTCTCATGAAACCCTGTGAAGTGCATTATGCGGATTATTCATTAGTTTCATCTAGTGTTTAACAGAAGCTATTGAAAATGTGGGGCAGTTTATTTCTAGACAGATATCGCAAAGCACTGACCATGACCGTGAATCTGCCAACCCATGCAATATTTCTTATTGCATGAAGGGAACCAGTTTTCAGTGGAATCCAAACCATAATTTTTATCTCAAATAGTTTTAAATATCTTTCTTGAAAAAAAATATTTTTAGAACACCAATAAGAACTTATTAGGAGCCTTTATTTAATTCTGCATGTGAACCTGAGCAAAAGGAGAATGAAGAAATGGGAGAGGAGGAAATAATTGTTATGTAGACTATGACTGGCTGTATCCATACAGATCTTCATTGGATGATTTTTATTTCAGGCAGGCATGAATATCATATGGTGGCATTGTTATTTGATCTGTCTTATATTTAAACACTGCCTTATTTACAGCATATTCAAAGCAGTCAGTAGCCATGTGGACCTTACTTATAATATAGCCTGAATTAACTGATAAAATAAAACCAACTTCATATCTTACACAGGCACAGTGTGGGCTGCAAAAAGCAGACTGAGTCTTACAGATGCTAGCCTATGACTCTTTTTGATAATAGTGGGCTTTCCAGATCCCATGCTATTCCTTATGTAGGTCTAATGCATATCCAAAAATAGCTCCTGACACAGAATATAACATATGGATATCTCCTTGCATTTGGATTATACAGTAGTTTACCACTTAACTGAGTTACTAAAGGCTCAGAGTTACATAAATAGCTTCTGAGCAGCAGTGAGTAGAAGTCAGAATTTCTGTTCTGTGTCAAAAAAATATGTTGTGAGAAAATTGTTTTTTTCAAATCAGAAGAACAGCAAATGGTCACACTTCCCATGGAGTAGAAATTAAAATACACTCATTCTGGAGAATTTAAAGCAAAATCAAAAAATTAAAAAAAAAACCAAAATAGGTCGGTTTTTATAGCAGAAGGAATGCTGTGTCCTTTATCACAATTCCAGTTCGAGCAGGTTGTTTAGTAACCAGGTGTGTTTTGAGTATCTCCAAGGAGGGATACCCCACAACTTCTCTGGACAACATGTTCCACTGCTTGACATTCTGATAATAAAGAAGAATTTTTCTTAAATTTTAATGAATTTTCTTGCATTTCAGTTTGTGCCCATTGTCTTTTGTCCTGTCACTGGGCACCATTCACAAAAGCCTGGCTCAGTCTTTACTTCCGTTCATCAGATATTTATAGAAATTGATAAGATCGCCCCAAGCCTTCTCTTCTCCAAGATGAATACACCTGGCTCTCTTAGCCTGTCTTTGTATGCAAGTGTTCCAATTCCTTTAGTCATCTTTGTGGCTCTACGTCAGATTCACTCAGTGTCTGACCTGTAATGAGGAGACCAGAACTGGACCCAGAATCACAGAATCATAGAATCAGCCGTGTTGGAAAGGACCTCTGAGATCATCAAGTCCAACTCTTGATCCAACGCTGCTGTGGTTACTAGACCATGGTACTCAGTGCCACATCCAGTCTCATCTTAAAACCTCCAGGGACAGAGAATCCACCACTTCCCTGGGCAACTCATTCCAATGTCTGATTACTCTCTCTGTAAAAAATTTCTTCCTAATATCCAACCTCCCCTGACAGAGCTTAAGACTGTGCCCTCTTGTCCTACTGCTCATTGCCCGGGAGAAGAGACCAACCCCCAACTGGCTACAGCCTCCTTTCAGAGAGCTGTAGAGAGTGATGAGGTCTCCCCTGAGCCTTCTCTTCTCCAGACTAAACAACCCCAGCTCCCTCAGCCTCTCCTCACAGGACTTGTGTTCAAGTCCCTTCACCAGCCTCATTGCTCTTCTCTTGGCCTGCTCCAGCACCTCAATGTCTTTCTTGTACTGAGGGGCCCAGAACTGGACACAGCACTCCAGGTGTGGCCTCACCAGCGCTGACTACAGGGGAAGAATCACTTTCCTGCTCCTGCTGGCCACACTGTTCCTGATGCAGGCCAGGATGCCTCGTTAGTCAAAATCATTCCACTCCTTTCTCACATCTGCAACTTCCTAAAGGTGCAGTATTGAAGCTGGTTCTTCTTGAAAGAAAAAAATACTGCTGTTCCCTTTCTTCCCTTTTGAGTAGGAATATCACCATTGCAGCATACCTATCTCAACAGAAGAAATTACTTTGAGAAAGACAGAGGCCAGCCAATGTACCTCCAGTTGTTCTCCACACAAATCATGTCTAAACAGACCAACAGATCAACCCTTGATGATTCAGCCATAAATTTCTTTCTGCAGCAACTGAAAATGCAAGGGCTAAATGAAGAGAAACAAAACTGACATAGACACTTTCTGTGATACAAATACAAATGCAGTGAAAGCCATATATTTAGGTAGGGTTGAAACTCATTGAGATGAGACTAATTTATAGAGCAGGTAAAGTGCAATATTCAGCAATACTCAAAATAAAGTTCCTGCAGTAAGAAAGAACTGAGAAAAATAATCTAACTGGATACTATTGACATTTTTTTCTTTATGGTGGGAATAATAAATAGCATCACTAATTTTTGTTATTTGCATCCCAAAAGAAGTCAGAATGTCTCTTCAATGATTTTAATATTTCCAGGAAAACAAATAATACAGGGGGAAAAATCATCAAGCTTGTATTTCTGAATAAGGACTTTAACGGCGCTTTCTTCAAAGGGGAATTTATTGATACTGTGAAAGCTATCAAGTGACATCACTACTCAGAGAAGATTCTCTTTTCAGGTGCCCAGTACAGTTGTTATCTACAGTCTTTGCTTTCCCTTGCTGCACAGGACTCCCTGGTGTCACCAGGGCTGGCCTCCAATGGAGAAAGAAAAGCAGAATACCGGGACAAGAGAGAGGTTTAATTTCAGTTACAAAAGTCAGGACATATGTGGGGATGATTAGTGCTCAAAATAAAGTTCTGGGATATTTTCATATTTTACATAGGACTACCACTAAAATACCCTCACTGCAGTTAGTTTGGACATCATGTTCTCCAGATCTTCCCAGATCATCTACTCCTGGCTGGAATGTGTGTGTGTGTGTATACGTGTGTGTGTTTTAGAGAGGCATGGTTCAAAATACCAGTTCTTGGGTAGTGATGGAGTCCCATGGGCTTTGTCTCAGGCACTGTCGCTGCCTATGGACCACTCCCCGACAGCACGATGGCCGGGTGATGCCCTGGGGCACCCTGTGCTTTCTTTGGTGTTGGAAGCATTTGCCAGGAGGGTGCTCAGGGCCCATTTCCAGGCTCCAATTCCCAGCCTACATCAGGGATCATACTGCAGCATCTCACCAGGCATGCTCATCAAGTTCCTTAAGAAGGTCATGAAGTCTGGCTTTGAGAAGTCACAGGCACCTGGAAATTGCTACTGGTTCCACATATGATCAGGCGAAGATGGAAGCCTGGAAGGACTGGATCTCCCTTGAAGAGTTACAGAATCAATCAGGTTGGAAAAGACCTCTGAGATTATTGAGTCCAACATATGACTTAACACCACCTTGTCAACTAGAACATGGCACTGAGCGCTACATCCAATCTTTCCCTGAACACCTCCAGGGACAGTGACTCCACCACCTCCCTGGGCAGTCCATTCCAGTGTCTAATCACCCTTTCTGTGAATAAATTCTTCCTAATGTCCAACTTAAACCTCCCCTGGCACAGCTTGAGACTATTGAGTTCATGAGCTCCTCTGAAGACATGAGAAATGGAAGACACTGAACACAGTGGGATATGTTTTCTGAAGTTCTATCCTTGCATAAAGTAAATTTAGATGTGATGAATCAGCCCTTTCCTTTCCGCTAAGAGCCCTGACAAAACATGCCTAAAGTTTCGGTGAGATAGACTGGATTCCACTCTCTGCTTTACTCTGTAAACACTTGATGGCCGAAACCTGTTACTCATTGTCACTGATCACATGAGAAAGAAACCAAAGTCTGTAAGGGTTCACAAGATGGAGTCATTACAGTGGGAGTGAATATGTGCTACACAAACATACCTTCTTCCCAAGAAAATGACATGGATAGATTAAGTGTTGCAGCTGACTATAGATCTGCCGTAGTATGTTAGCTTAGTGTGTATCTACTGCATCTGTCAAGCTGTTACAGTTTTATTGATCCAGATTATTTTTCCTCCATTAACTTGAAGATTAAAGAGAAAAGGTTTGGATTATGTGATGATTAATCACAGCTTAGATGTTTGCAGTTTGAATGCATAGATAGGATTAAAGAAATTCTGGTTTACAACCCACTGCAGTATTTCAATTTGAATAGGGCTCTTTTCCATGTCATTATTTCCACCTGATCCCAGTTAAAAGTGGAGACAACTTTTTTTCCAAGACTGATAATGCTGTTGTAATTACAGTATTCCACCACTGTGTACATTTTGCTGCCCAGGCTTTACTCCTCCTCGGAACCCATTCAGGTGAGTGAGGGGTGGGTCAGGCTCGTTAACAAGTGCTGGGGGAGGCTGTATAAGGGCCTCCAGGAGAGCTAATTGGCCATTTGCTGCCCAGGCTTGGCTCCTCCTCGGAACCCATTTAGGTGAGTGAGGGGTGGGTCAGGCTCGTTAGCAAGTGCTAGGGGAGGCTATAGAAGGGCCTCCAAGAGCGTGAGCAAAAGTCACTTACCCACCCCACCGGAGCAGACAAACAGGGGCGTGGCACAGCTATTTGCAACGCATTTCAAGCAGGCAAGGCACAACCAGCTCCCACTTCTCATAGGTGAGTGTGCTTTCTAAAGCTAGCAATGGTTTCCAGAAAAACAAAAGCCGTTGCTGCTGTTAATACTAGGAGTGTGTCTGCTCAGACACTC
>JAWMRA010000078.1:73399286-73477255 GCA_035584735.1 Pseudotriccus pelzelni
ACGCCACCACCTTCTCTTCCGTTTCTTCTTGAAGATGTAATTGGCAAAGGCGTCACCTGAACTCCTGATTGGCCTTTATCCGGAAATTCATCTGGACAAACTATTTCCAATCCCCAAGGAGGGGGACTTTTGCAAACCCATGACACTCCTCCCAAAAGGATGTACTTTTCTTACAAATTAGAGGTGCACACTCACTGAGTCATTCAGGCAGGCACTATTTTATTTTGTTGGGTTTTGTTATTTTGTCTTAAGTACTTTCAAGACCTGGTCCTTCCCACTTCTGCAATTGCTAATTCTGCTCTAGATGAGCTAAATCACAAAGACTGATTACTGAAATCTGTTATATATATAATTGCTTCATTCATATATATATATATATACATACAATATGTTATATATACTATAGTTTTATAAACTGATATTCAGAACCCTTGAAAAATAAGGGCACTTACACTTTTCCTTAGGGCAACACACCTAGAAACCTTTTTTTTGCCATAAGATATAATTTCAACACTTAGAAACAACTATTAATACTCAAAGTATGTTGTTCAAACAATGAGAAAAGTATTCTGTCGTCAGAGCTTAATGAGTTCAGAAGAAGCAACTGTAGAAACACCTTAAGATCTCTAGTAAGACCATCTACAAAACCCAGTCAAGAGCACTAGTAAAGTGACACTGCAAACACTAGTAAGTTGTAAGAAATAATAAAACAAAAACTTCTTTTCTGAAGATGGCTGTCACTGCTAAAAATTTTCACCAAGAAAACCCCAACCTTTTTCTGAAGAATAATTTCATTTTTAAATGGTAGGAAATCCTCCTTTTCAGATTATCACTGTAAGCAATGCTCGAAAAAGATAACTTGCCTGCTGTTAACAGCACACAAATTAGACTTACAAAAACAAAAGCACTGCTTCCACATTCAATACTGCACACTGAGAACTGGCCCTTAGTCAGAGATAAGCAGCAAGCCACACATTCCCCCATCTCCAGCGAGCTGGTTTTGTAACTAACATTAACTCAGGTCTTTTTGGCACCTCCTGGCCTTATGCTCCTCCAAGGGGTACTACCTAAGTGAAGTGGACGGGAGAGCTGCCCAGCAGTGGGTAAGTGGACCTAAGCCTGTTGTCAGATGCTCTTCAAAGCAAGGTTATATCTGGCTCCAAGGCAAAGACAATACTGACAGGTGCTGAAGCATTCGAGCGCAGAGCGTAGCCCAAACGCGCAGAAGAGACTTCAGCGTCTGTTCGGGGAGTGCCAACTACAAAGTCATTTCATGGGCATTTCATACAGTAGCAAGCTGGGAAACTTCTTCCCAGTCAGGCTGTAACCAAAGAAAGAACTGAATGTTGAGAACTAGGACTCAGATTAGAATCACAGAATCATAGAATCAACCGGGTTGGAAAACCCTTGATCCAACCCCACCACAGTTACTAGACTATGGCACTAACTGCCACATCAGTCTCATCTTAAAAACCTGCAGGGATGGAGAATCCACCACTTCCCTGGGCAGCCAATTCCAATGCCTGATTACTCTCTCTGTAAAAAATTTCTTCCCAGTATCCAATCTAAACCTCTCCTGGCACAGCTTAAGACCATGCCCCCTTGTGCTACTGCTGATTGCCTGGGAAAAGAGACCAACCCCCACCTGGCTACAACCTCCTCTCAGGCAGTTGTAGAGAGTGATGAGGTATCCCCTGAGCCTCCTTTTCTCCAGCCTGAACAACCCCCAGCTCCCTCAGCCTCTCCTCACAGGACTTGTGCTCAAGTCCCTTCACCAGTCTTGTTGCTCTTCTCTGGACCTGCTCCAGCACCTCAATATCCTTCCTGAACTGAGGGGCCCAGAACTGGACACAGCACTCCAGTTGTGGCCTCACCAGCGCTGAGTACAGGGGAAGGATCACTTCCCTGCTTCTGCTGGCCACACTGTTCCTGATCCAGGCCAGGATGCCATTGGCCTTCTTGGCCACCTTGGCACACTGAAAGTGTGCATGACTGGATCTGAGCAGAGGGGAATCATCATCTCACTAGACCTGCTTACAGTATTTCTCCTAATGCAGTCCCAAATGCCATTATCTTTGCAACAGGGGCACATTGATGGCTCATGGTGAACTTGTTGTCCACCAGTTCCATAAAGCCTTATCTATCAAGTTGCTTTCTGGTCAGTCAGCCAACAGCATTTACAGTATACAGTTACTCCTCTGCATGTGTGGGACTTGGAATTTCTGTTTGTTGAACACTGAAGCTCCTTTTGGCCCATTCCCCCAGCCTGGCAAGATCCCTTTGGATTGTGGCACAACTACTCTTTTTTACCACATTGCTGAGGTGATAAAAATCCTATGATCCAGATCATTTATGAAGGTGTCTTAAAAGAAGACGTCTTAAAAAAGAAAAGTAGTCCCAATATCAAACCCTGGGGTACATTAATAATGACCAGCCTCCATCTGATTTTTGAAATGTTGATCACAACCTTTGCAGTCTGACAGTTTTACCATCTTTGCAATCCACCTCACTGTCTGCTTGTCTACTCTATACTTTCTCAGGTTTTCTAAGGAGGTTGTTATGGGAGATAAGATCAAAAGCTTTACTAAAGGTAGGTTTTATTAAATCAATGCACTTTTCTCCCCTCATCTACCAGTTATCTCACTGTAGAGGTGAGTTAAGCACAATTTCACCTTCATAAATCTGTGCTTGCTAGCCTTGTTCCCTTCCTTAGTTCCCAGAATTATTTTCCCCATCACTTTCCTCAGAATCAATGTGAGGCTGGCTGGCCTGTAGTTCCATAGCTCATTCTTCTTGCCCTTTTTGAAGATAGGAGTGACACTTGCTCCAGTCCCCATGACCTTTCAAAAATTATCCAAGTGGACTCACTTGCTGTCTTCCTCACCATTCATGCATGTATCCCATCAGGTCCCATGTACTTGTGTTCAGTTTGTTTAAGTGTTCCCTAATCTGATCCTCTTCCACCAAGGATTAGTCTTCCTTTTTCCAGACTTACTCTCTGATCTCAGGGATCTGGAATTACTGAAGGCAACTTTACCAATAAAGACAGATGCAAAGATATTGATTAGGTTGGCTTTTTCCACGTCATTTGTCAACAGCTCCCCTCCCCCATTCAGCCATGGACCTACCTTTACCTTTTTTTTTTTTTTGCTGTCTTACTTGTACAAGCCCTTCTTGTCACCGTTCACGTCCCTTGTGAGATAGTGTCAGATGGGCTTTGTCTTTCCTAACCACATTCTTGTCTGTTCAGACTGCCAGGGTATATTCCTCCTGGCTCATTTGTCTGTTTTCAACTCTGAGATGCCTCTTTGTTTATCACTGAGTTTAGTCAAGAGCTTCTTATTCATCAGTGCAGGCTTCCTGCTGCCTTAGCTTGATTTCCTGCTCCTCAGGTTGGGCCACCATTGAGTTTGGAGGAGGTGATACTTAAAAATCAACCAGCTCTCCTGGACCCCTCTTCTCTCCAAAACTTTATAACATTATTTTTTGAAGCATGTTCCTGAAGAGACGAAAGTTTACTGCATAAAAAGCTAATGTAGAATTACTTTTTTCTGCCTTTCAAAAATTCAAATTTAAAATTATTTATTACTCAAATTATGTATTATTCAAAATTACAAATTATTTTTTACTCTTCATAACTGTGTGGGTTTGGTTCTTTGTTTGTTGTGTGTCTGGTTTTTTTTCTTCTCTTCAGTGTGGAAATTTAGGGGGTTTTTCTCTATTTTGCTATGGAAGACATTTAAAAAAATCCCATCTCTGTCTCTCTGAACTAATAAGCTGAATTTCTGTCCAATTCTATTTGTTTGCAAAGAAGGACAGTAGGAAAATTATTTGTTACTTCCTCCAGCACTACAGCAAGCACTTAGGAAAGTTAGACTCATACATCAAACAGCAAATTACTTTTCATTGGATAGAGCACTGCTAAGCACTGCACTTTTCTAAGGAGAAAAGTCTCTTTGACTGCTTGCAGCTTTCAAAGAAAGATGTAATGATATGTCGTCAGAGTACAGAATTATTTCTGTGCATGTCTTAACTTCAGTTGTCTCTCATTACAGTCATTGTGGTACTGTATGTAGCACTACGGAGGCAGAAGAAAAAGGACACCCTGATGACCTCTAAAGAAGACATCAGAGATAATGTTATCCATTATGATGATGAAGGAGGTGGAGAAGAGGACACCCAGGCTTTCGACATAGGTGCCCTGAGAAATCCCAAAGTGATTGAAGATAACAAAATACGCAGGGACATAAAACCAGACACCTTGCGTTTTCCACGCCACAGACCACCAACAGAAGACAACACAGACATAAGAGATTTCATTAATCAAAGGCTGAAGGAGAATGATGCAGATCCATCTGCCCCCCCTTATGACTCCTTGGCAACCTATGCTTATGAAGGAAATGGATCTGTTGCAGAGTCTCTCAGCTCTATAGACTCCCTTACTACAGAAGCAGATCAGGATTATGACTATCTGAGTGACTGGGGACCTCGCTTTAAGATCTTGGCAGACATGTTTGGAGAAGAAAGTTATAACCCTGACAAAGTCACTTAAGTACAACTGCAACAGTGAAATAAAAAGAAAAGTAAATCAACAACAAATTTAAAAGATAAACCTAAGCTTTATATAGGACACAATTACTTTGATTATAAAAGACAGCAATTGTTTCCAGCAAGTTACTACATTTATCATACTGTCAGTTTTGGTTTGATCCGCAAAAGAATGATAAATCCTGTAACATACACAGGTTTTTGTTGTTGTTATTTTGTTACTCTGGAATTACACTGAGACAAGCTCAGGCCTTCAAGGTGCAGTTTACTGACCTGACTTAGAAAGAAGATAGCTTTCTGGCATCATGGTGGAAGAGTGGTAGCTTTTTCGTAATTCCACTAAAGTGCCTATTGAAACTTTTATCATTTAAGTGGTAAAAAGTCTGCTGTGATGGTGTTACAAAACTGAATTGGACACAAACTTTAAGACAAGAAGCAATAGCAACATGCTGACTTCTTTTAGAAAAAAAAATGGAGATCACTTCCTGGAATATATCTAATGACTAAAACTAAGGGGCAGGGTGGGAGGGTGTGTACATTGTGTTTGGGAGCTATGTTTGTTGGGGTTTTTTAAAGAAAATGGTATGTCAACACATCATATTTCTTTTTCCAAAGTGTCACTGAAAATTTAAATTTAAAATGCTATTGCTCACTCTAAGGATGTAAAGCCCAAATTAAAAAGAAAAGATCTTAGCATACATCAATGAATATTTCAAATGTTCATGCAAATATTGCATTTTCCCAAAATAATAAAAAGATGAAAGCAGCTATTCTTTTATGTGAAGGAAATTCACCTTTGTTCCCCCTCTTCTTTTGAAATAAGACTATTATTAGCATGTAACAGTGAAGAGGGTTTTTAAAGAGTATTATTGTATTTTTAGTACGAAGACACCTTTTCCCTTGTAAGTATCACTAAAGAGGTACATGTAAAGAACTCCACTTTTCTTTGCAAGTAGATTGTTACTCCATAGGTGCCATAAGCATACATTATAGACATAGTCATTTTTTACACTGATCGTCTGCTACAGTTCAGCATATCCTTGTGTCACTACCACACCCACAGGAAACATTTTGGAAAGCCTTTTGAGGTTGGACACTTTATTAATTTTGTTCTTGACAAAATTTAAACAGAGGCAGAATAAAAATGCAAAACAGCATATTTGTCCACTCTTTATGTACATACCCATGCATAAATGTAGCTGTGCAGATGACAGAAGTTCATATACACACAAAGCATTATGCCTTGGAAGATATCTTGCAGAACTATTTCATGTGACTTTTTCTGATGATCTAAGGCATAGACATTTTGTGAGACAATGGTTTATGTCTCCCAAAGTGCATATATCCTTATATTCTCCTTCTAAAGTCTCTGCAGTGCTATACAGTCTGCTTGAGCTCTACTCATGATTAATGGTACTGCCAAGGTCAACCTGAGTCTTTCATGAACCAGAAGTTTTTTACTCACCTCAGATCTACAGCTTACTTTTTGTACTGCTGAAGAATTAATAACTATCAGAGATACTTAGCTCACAAGTTGGATATTAACAAACACAAATTTCCCTTTACTCTCTTGGGGGAAGTAAAGATATTTCAACATTAATCTCCTAATGAGACTTTGAAATGTGTAGAGTTTAAATAAATTTTGGATCATTCAATACAATTGGACAATGCTGCACTAAAATCACAATTGGCATAGCTTCTATATGAGGAGGAGGTACAGCATATGGCAACAAGGAAGGTTTGTGGGTTTTATCGTTATCAACAAAGGTACCCTGTGTTCCCTGAAAGACAGACTAAATGAATAAAAGCTTTCTCTTCATAGGGCAGGGAAGCAGATGAGGTGATGGACGCCATTTCCCAGCTTAGAAATTTTTGTGTGGAAGACTGTGTTTTAAATTTTCATACATCCTGACAGTTTATCAAAGGCAATTGGATATTGCAGACTGGGCCTAAAACGAATCACTGGGGGGGGGGGGGGGAAGGAAATAATATGTTTTCTACTAGTTATAACTGAGGTTCGATTCATACTGGAAGGAATTAGCAATGCTTCCTCATGTAGCATAGGCATAGCAATGTTTCCTACCCTTTTGCCATAACTAAAACAAACACCTGATGCTGCTCATTTACATATGTGCAGTAACCAAACTGCTGTGAGTTTAGTCCTCTGCTCTGCTAATTAGTCCTTTGTATGCATTTTACTAGTAAGGTCAACATAAGTGAGAGCAGTGTTTGACTTTTTGACATCATGGGGACTGTTTGCATATGAAATTCTGTGTATTTGTAGTGGATACTGGGTGAACATTGGCTCTCTTCAATAGGGTAGCATCTGTTCTAAGCAAGACAGTCTGTATGTGAGCCTGACTTCCAAAATGGGTAGACAGAAAATGTGGTCTTAAACATGCTGCTACACAAAAACTGTATTTGAGAATGAGTTGTTGTATATTAATACCAAATTGAATATCAAATACATATTTTTGACATTTAAGAGGTTTGTAACTGAGATGTTTCTATCACATAATTAATAAACATCCAGGAAGATTTTAGAAAAAAAATTAGTATGTAATTACTAATGCAATTTTCCTATAAAATCATAATTAAAATATTTTAAGACCTTTTTTGAAGAGCGATCAAAGAATTTTAACTTAATATGGGATTTTTTTTGTAACAGCTGGATAGAACTAAGGAAAAAAAATCGTTTTTCTTTATGCATAACCTAGGATCGGGGATATTTGTGTTTAATTCCATGTCCTCTCACTCACTTTCTAAAATATGCTTGTCAGGTTCTTAACAACTTATTTTTTAAAAGGTAATTAGATAAATACTAAATTTACAAAATTTAAAATATGTCAAGGCATCTGAAACGACCTGAAGTCCATAGGACTAGGGAAACTCCAGTGCACTTGTAAATTGTATCAGATCACTACTTCAGTTTTTAAACCCCATGCCTTAAAAAAAAATTTCTCTGTAGACCCTTGCACAGTCAAGATGTTAAAGTGGATGTCTCTCTTTCTGTTGAAACCTCATCCACTGTCAGAGTGACAAGAAGCTAAGAAAATGCTTAAAATGCACAGGACATAAGTTACTGGTGCACAAACATTTAGCATTGTCTCAAATGTCTCAACAGTGCAAATCACAAGACATTTCATAAAATACTTTTTCCACTTGAAGTCTTTGAAACACTTCACTAACACAAATAAATCCACTTTTGAGTTAAATATTTATGACATACACCAGTGGTGCTGAAATAAAAATAAAAGTGTAAAGTATTCAGCTAGGAATGGAAGTATCTCAGGAAATCTAGCTATTAAACTTACATCACAGACATACAGAACTGAAGACACATTTATAACAGAACGTCTGAAAAGAATTTCAGGGAAGAAAGAAAAAGTCTTCCCTGCCCTCTCACTTAAGGTGAAAATACCAATACTTAGGGAAGTTCATACAGATTCTTTGTGTGGTTAGAATATGAACAATTGCTAATATTTGCGTTTAAGAATGGTACTACGTGAATCTGAAATTGCTAGTATTTTTGGAAAATAGGTCTGCAATAACAACAGTGAGTCAAATAGGATTTGTAAAGCAATGACAATAGATGATGTCTCCTACACAAAGATATGGTTGAATATTTTATACTTTCATGATTTTTACTGATTTTACAAATTGGTTAAATTTTACAGTTTAAAATAAAATCACAGTTACTAAGGATTTACCCTAGGTTTTGGAAGCAGAGTCCATCCATTATGGAGCAAAGTCCAATAAATGACTCAGCAGATTACTGATAAGATTATTCTAGAGACTACCTTAAGAATATTCTTGCCTTAAAAGTAAGATTTCCGTATCTACCTAAACACAGTCTATCCTTTACAGTAGTTATAGCAGATGCTATGTACATTCTAGATTTACCCCATTATTTATATGCATCGTTCTTAGGACTGTGTTGCTATGGAATAACAAATCTCTGCTCAATGAATACAGGAAGAAAAAATAATAATTCCCTGGGTTTCATACGACATTAATGACTGGATTTTACTTGCTGAGATTTGGGGTTGTAAATTTTTTCCTGTTATGTTATTACTTTTGTTATTATTACTAGCATAGACATTCAAATCCTGTGTGTATAAAAATGTCTTTGAGCTTTACAAAATTCCATGAAAGCAAATAATGAAAAGACCAATAATAGTAGTAACCATACTGAGATAACATTTAAGTGTGAATGAAAATCAAAGTTCATATTACACCCATTCACAACCTTTTCTTAATGGAAAACCTATAATAATCTGAATCATTTTCTGTTCTTTTTTTAAATCAAGAACCAGATAAGTTGTCAGAACATGAGCAACCGTTACTATTTTGATAAAAACTAAGGTAAGTTCCTATTTTTTTTTTTGTGTTTTGTTTTCATTTTTTAACCTCTTTATTCTACTCATAGACTTCCTTAATTCAACTTTAGTTTGCAACTAAAATCCCCAGATAATTTTTTTTAAAATCTTGCTTTCATTGTTATGTTGTTAACCAAATTACTTCTCAGGACTCAGGGAAATCTAATAAATGTGTATAAATACCTGGTGGATGGAAGGAAAGAAGACGGAGAAAGGTTTTTCTCAGTGGTGCCCAGTGACAGGAAAAGAGTCAGTGGACACAAATTCAAATGCGTGGTATTCCATTAAAATGCAAGAAAAAGTGGTTTTTCACTATCAGGTTGTAGAGCAGTGGATCATGTTGCCTGGAGAAATTGTGGTGCATCCATCTTTAAAGACATTCAAAACACAGCTGGATTTGCTCCTGAGCAACACGCTGCAATTGACCACACTGTAAGCAGGGATGCCAGTCTAGACAATCTCCAGAGGTGTCTTCCAACCTCATCTATTCTGTGACTTATTATTAAACCACCCTATGTACTTAGACTCCTTAGCTCTGGTGAGCTCAGTATCAGCTGCTACATATGTTGTTTTTCACATGGTGAGTAGTTGAGATAGTCAGATTTTACATAGGCTGAAAAGGAAGCTGGACATACATCTGAAAAACTAATAGTTTGTGGGTTGCTTAATACAGAAGAATCACATACGGCTGAAGGTATCCCTGATTAGTGCCTGATTTGCATCTCGGGAAGCCACATAACCTGGTCTGTTTCCAGGTGTTTTGCTGGGATCTCAGCTTATGCCAGTGTTGGAAAAGTTTGCCTAATCTTGTTTTCTTATTATATTATATTATAAAACATATATATTTTATTGTAAATTTACTTGATCTTCAAATCAATCATTCCCTCACCTCTAATTTTCCAAATTGCATACATAAAGTCAGTTCTTTCTTTTTTTATTACATAACACGTGCCTATGTGCATGCATATTTTATTATTTTGCTCAGATTTTGACCATTGTAATAGCTGTATTTCCTTCATATCTGCACACCTTTATGCACTTTTGTCTTTAACGGGAACACTAACACTGATCATTGTCAGGGATAATGGCATGCTTTGGCCTAGTATATTTTTTAAAAAACAAACTTCATTACTACATAAAGATGATAACCTATGTAATAGATGCCATCTTTTGCATGTGTTTCGTTTTGTTAGCTGTCTTGGTTCCTTCCCTGTATTGCAGCATCTGAACAAAGAGGGGCAGTGTAGTGACTGTCTGGAAAAGTGGCCAGTGTTAGTCCACTATTCAGGAATGCAGCCTACTGTTCTTCTGCTATGTTTTGTAATGTTAGAGGTGATTTATCATTCTCATATGTTGAATATTCTACGTTTACTGCTCAAATGCATGTTTTTCTACTATATGCTTCTGTCAGAAAGGATAATTCAACAGGCATACATAGAAAGGTACATGGGGATCAAATGGAATTGTATTAAGAGGGATCACAAAAAAAATACGCCTTAAAAACTTGTCTTGTTTTATTTGGTCACATGACTGCAGTAAATAGTTATATTTTTAATTATGTCCTTGGAGTTCATTTTTTCACTGCAGTAAGTGAAGTCAGGGCAATACGTTTAATATTATTTAAATTATCTCATTGCCTTCAACCCCTACTGCTTTAGCTTGTTTGAGTTACTTTGAAGTTTGATCTTATCCCCCTGTGTGTTCATTACATGTCCAGTTATGGGTCTTGTTGCATATCTGATTGTAACTGAAGTTTTACAATAGAAATCTCAGACCAAAAAATAGAGGACTCAGGAGGACAGGCGCAGAAACGTAATTTGGGTTTACATAAGACAATTCAGAATGAACAAACATCGACTTAATGTTCTGCAAACTGATATCAGCAAAAATCAGACTATGAACTTAAAAAGCAAAAAACTAATTGCAGTATCAAATTTTTAGCATATTTCTCCCGTTCTACAGTATGTCACACACCTGAACTCTGTGAAGGGAGGGAGATAGAAAAAGAAGGAGGTGGAGGACTCTGGGGTTGTTATGTGTTCTTTTTTTCTGCTATTTGGTTTTAGCAACCTTTTGTGTTTATAAATAACAAGCTAACATTTCTTAATTCAACTTTATTTCTCAGTTAAAATTAGTTTCTTAGTTTCTAAATTAAGAAAAATATGTTCTATGAAATTAAGGGGGATTTATCAATGGCAAATGAAATACAAAGGTTTCAGATGCAGTACATCATGATATTAATATTCAGTTCTTAAAAGGAGAAATTTGAGAACAGAAATTCAGTTTATCTTTTTTCAGGTTTGCTGAATTTACCCCACCAATGGATAATTATTGCTTCTAGTAATGCTGTCCCACAACTGGTAAGTGCTGTGTTCTTCCTAGGACTAATTTTTATAATTGTGATTCCATTTCCTAAAATTCAGTTATTTCAGATCACTTATGTTAGTTGTTCTGCTCAGTCCAAATGATGTGACTGAAAACACTTAATATCATATGTAGTCAAGAGAGCATCTTAAATAAACTCAGCAAAATGATTTAATGAAACTATTAGGTGACCAGAGATATTCAATGACAGATACTGAGCAAAGGGATTTGTCTGCATTGCTGCCTATCTGGAAGAGAGTGCTTTGCATTGCAAGCTGACAGCAGTCCCTGAGTTCTCTCTTGATGGATATGGAGAGCAGAATGCCTTGCCAGGGTTCAGATTTTATGAAACAGCATCTTGACTTGAAAACACATCTAGGTAATAGCTCTAAAAAACTGTTGCCATAAGCAGAGTAAGACTCTCATTTCAAACACTCAGCAGCAGAGGAAATATGTGAGAAAAGCTAAATGGCACCATTCTTGCCATTGAAATGGTCTGTAAAGTACTGTAGAGCAGAATGGCTTCCCCAGAAATAGCACACTACTGCTGTTCTGTAATTCAGAAACTGTGTATTTGCACTAAAGCATTGCAGGATTAAATGACACAGCGTAATGCGACTCAGAAAAAATGTTGTGAACCATAACTGTTCTTTCCATTTTGGTTAAAGTCCCTGAGCTGACCAGGCTTCATCATGCATGTTATCTTCTCCTTATACAGAAATCTGACTTTTTCTCTGTATATGACAGATCCTCTGTTGTGGATTAGCCCCAGACAGTAGCTAAACACCACATAGCCACTCACTGCCCATGCCCACCGAGTTTTGGGACAGAGTAGGAGCAGTGAGAGTCAGATAACTCATGGAACAAGATGAAGACAGTTTAATAAGTGAAGGAAAGAGGAAGGGGGTGGAAAATACACATAGCAAAATCAAGTGATGGATTAACCACTTCCTCCTACATGGAGATCAAGGCTCAGCCAGTGTCCAAACAATTACTACCTCCCAAGAAAAACCCTCCCGCCGCCGGCTTTATTGCTGAGCATGACACCATATGGAATATCACTTCATCAGTTGGGGTCATCTGTTCTGGCTGTCTCCTTACAATGTCTTGTGGACCCCCAGTCTCCTCACTGAAGTTGCAAAGTGGGGAAAATAAAGCCTTGACATCTCAGTGATAGCCATAACGTTGGTGTTTATCAGAGATGCTTTCCTCACAGATGCAAATGGTTGCTATGAAGAAAGCCAATTTCATCACAGCCAGATCCAGTTCAGCCTCTGAAGGGGTGATGAAGAACAAGTAATCTGAAAGTTCTCATAGACACCTGTATACCATGCATGGCCTCATTTACACACAATTGAAAACCTGCTCTGAAGAGTATTTTTCCTCCAAAGACAGTGTGCCAGGTCCTTGTAGAAGCATTTGTCCATAGGTTTTCTTTACTAACCAGGATAACTTTTCGGTAGTGAATTTTCACCTAAGGTAGAAAGCCAGTGACAGTGCTAACATATCTACATTCTGCTGAAATGCAGAAGGAAATCCTCCCTTTTCTAAATCATCAATTTACCACAGTCCTAGCATATCACACAGGTTGCAAAAGTCACTTGCACAAATCAATCAAAACAACAGAAAAAACTAACTGTGCCAAATGACAAGAAACTCCCTCCCTTCCTAAGCAATAGCTCAGCAATTAAAGCATGCACACAAATTTGAAGAGGTCAATTTTAGTGCACTCCAAAGGTTACAGCAAGTAAGCATCTTGCTTCTCCCAAAAGCATATTGAGGCCATTATTTTGTCCCTCACACCATCTGCTGAAACTATATAAAAATTGTGTGCAAAAGAGTACATGACTTATTAAGCCAAACCTAGAAAATATAACTTACATGCTCCATAGGAAAAGTTAGGCTCACAAGTAAGACGCTTTGATCTCTGGGTTCTTCTCCCACAGTTAATCCTTGCCTTTTACAGGCTCAAGTGCTGGGCAAACTCCTCTTCCCCACGTGAAGAAAGAACAAAATTTCAATCATCATATTCCTTCCAGGGGCTTTACTTCCTTTATCATGAAGACTGAAATATCTACTTTATGAGAAGATTGGACTCAATCAATCAAGAATAAGTACAGGCTGGTCTTCAAATATTTCTTAGGACTGGGACTCAAAACACTCCAACTATACCCAGTCATGTACATTCTGATTCCCCGTCAGTGTTTGGCTAATACATTGGCTGCTCTGACTCACCTTTCTGAAGCATACAGAGAACATACATACCAGTTCAACAGCTAACCTTGAAGTACTGTGTTGACTTTTTTTCTAGCCTAAAGTTGTTTGTTGTAACCATCCAATAAAAGAAAGCAAAAAAGTTTTCTTTCTACATGTTTAACAACTGGTTCATTTTGTCTGTGCTGAACATGCTGAATCTGCAATATTTAACATAACTGAAGAATTTTGTTATATTTTCTATTGAAAAATCGAGAAGAACTTGTAAAAGAGACTACTGCAGGTAATCATTTTTAAAAAGAGGCAGAGGAAACTGTTTCCTGGCTTTCTTCTGCAGTGCTCAGATACCAAGAGCTTGAGAAATATAATTTAGGAGAAAAAAGTATATCTTCATAAAAAATGAGATATCAGAACACTATTTTCCTTGCATGTGACAGGACATCTGGATATTCTACAAGACTGCTTAGGTGTTCAAACATTTTTAAACAACAAAGTGATTTTTTATTTGTATGATTTTGTCACATGATGCTTTTTGAGAGCTTGACTTCAGATGTCACGCACTTTTTACAGTAATTTCACATAATGAAATCTACTAGAAACACTCAATTTGCAGAGACACAAGCCCTGTAAATGCAAATAGTAGCTATTTTGGGTTGCAAAATGTGTTCTAAGTTTTCACTGAAAACGTATATTTTATTATGTTATTGTTTTTATTTATTTTTATTTTAAAAGTACATAAAAGTGCATCAGACTAGTTTGGCATCTCTAGACACTAGAACAGGAAATATACTTTCAACAGAAAATGTGTTTAAAACAAATATATGAACTTCCTCAAGCATGTCTTTAACACATTTCAGAAAGTTTCAGTATGGATCACAGGACAAATAGAAGTAAAGAGAAGCCACTGAAATAAATAAGGTAGACCATATTAAGAAAAATTATCAGTAATTTTTTTTTTTTTAGTACCAGCAAACAACTTTCAAAATAAACCCCATCAAATATAGAAAAAGGCAATTAAAATTTTAAAGAACATTGTGTATCTAGACAATAACACCCCTTTTTCAAACCCCAGATTTCTTACATTCAAATGATTTTTTTTTCACTTTGCAGTCAAGCTGATACATCTAGGACTACACAGGAAATGACTACTTATCTGGATGATGTTGTGTCTAATTTTCTTTATTATATTGGATTTAAACCATTTGTTAATTTTTTACTTCCACTCAGTCATCAAGAAGTTATTTAAAAAAATATTTAATCAAACTTGGTAATATTTTAGTTTGAAATTATTGAGTTTTAAAACGAAATGCTGACCATTTTCAATAAATATTGTAATCAATATTACAATAAATATTGAAAATCCTTGAAGCAATTTTTTTAAATGATCACTACGTTTCAATACATTGATTTCCAAGCATAGGAAGGAACTTTAGCAAATGAGTTCATCATCAATCTGACAATTCTAATAGGATTAATCATTCCAGTATAAAGACTCACATTGAGATTACTTACTTTGCTAAAACACTGCAAAACCAACATTACAAAACCTCTGAAAATGAAGTTAAAAGAAATAAGAAGGAATTTACAAAGGCTTCAAAGCTTTTGATGGTGTAAAGCCTCTGTAAACAGCACAAAAAAATCTATCACCAACTATTTTCACAGGAGCCAGGCACAACGTTTACAGCTTGCAATGCCTGACTGGCTGAGTCAGCATGACTGACTGAAAAATGTTACACTGCTAAGAAATTATGGAAATGGCATGCAAATGTGTTGGAAAATAAACACAGATCCAGGATAATATACAGCTAGAGTTAGTTTCATCTTTGAGACCTAGGTTTCAATTTATTTCACCAACCTATTTAAAGTGTCCTTTCTAGAATAATTTCCACTTTACAGCAAATTGACAGTGATCATTTAAGTACCAAAGTTTCTTTCGATCTATGCGCAGTGAGATTTCATATTTTCTGTAGGAAGTGGCTACTACTATCCTGTATTACTATTATATTGGTCTGTTCTGATGCGTAAGTAGGATTACTCATCTGCTGATACTCTTGGTCACTTAAAGGGGACCAAAAAATCATCCTGTCTCTGATATACCCTCTACACCCAAAAACATATCTTTAATTTCTTGTCTATCCACTAACTCACATTTTTTTACAACAATCAGCCGGAACACTCACAGTTGTCCTGCAGTCATTACAAATCTTAATGTGCAATCAATATGCTCTTTACCACAACTGTTTTGTGTTGTACTATACTCATGCTATGGCCATTCACATGCGTTGAGATCCTCTTCTGCTCTAACTGTATCAGATATGCTCTAGCCCTTGCCCCCCTCCTGTTGCTTGATATGCTCTATATTAGAGAAAGAATGCTTACAGGTGATTTATTTGTTCTGAGAAACTGCTGAACAGGACTTTGCTAGAGCAGAACACAAATATGCATCTCAAAAACACCAGCTGCTGATAAGAAATATGTCTTTCATCTTTGAGACAAGTCACATAAATGCTTATGCCTCAAATGCAGTGTGACAGATATGCAGTCTTTTCCCACAGAAAAAGAGTGGAATGCAGTTTCAGGCATGGTATATGACCTACACATAAAGTAAGCATAAAAGGAGTTCTTTGCTGCAAGGATTTGATTCCCTCACTAGAGTCTCCCAACATGTGCAAGGCAACAGTAGTGTGAGCAAAAACCCAAACTGCTCTCTCCTGGAAAGACTGCATTCTGGTTCTGATCAATGGGAACTCGGAGTTCATGGGTAGGGCAAAGATGCCACAGAAGAGAGATGTCTGCCATTCATCTCCGCTTGTGCTATTTGAGCATCAGTGCCAGAGTCACTCAGTAAAAAGTTTATATTAACATCAAGAAAAATAACTTCTCATCGCTACCAGGATAACAACTGAAGACTAGGAAGGTGACTACCATGATCTATTTCTTTGTCTGTGTGAAATAGGACTAAGTTTCCTTCCTGAAAAAGCTCACATTCTCCTACAACAAATATTTAATGGCTCAGGTAATGTTCATATTAGTCAGCAGTAAGATTTCAGAAAATGGCACTATCCTGGTTAACGACTACTGAGTGAAAAAACTTGAAGCATGCAAATTACATCAACATTTTAACAACAGCTACATAGCACCACTGCCATATCAAATCATACAGCTTGTAGGTTTTAGGATTTTTAATTTTCAACAAAAACTTTATATTTCAGAGAAACTTGTCTTAATATTGACAGAAATTTTGCCTCATTTCAGTGTGTTTAGTTGTGAAATATTCTGTTTACCATAAGCCAAGAGGGCTGCAGGCCGTTCATGCTTATTAATCTGAAATATATGCATTTCTATTTCTTTTTCAGTTTATTCTTTGGTACATGGAGCACTAGAAAGCAAAAACACAGAAATCTGAAATAGATAGCTTTGCCATTTAAGGTAAGTTTGTACTGAAAAGACATTAGATAGTGGAGAGTGCGGTTGGCTCAGATTATCTAAAGATTCTGTGGTGAATTTATAGAGAATTGAAACAATTATAAAGATCAGGATATTTCATATCCTTTGTAATCAATGTAACAGAAAAAAACAATTGTGAAAATGAAGAACAAAGTGACTCAAAGGAAGAAATAGTACTCAAAGGAAGAAATAGTACTAAAAGGAAGAAATACTACCAAAGCAGTGCACTGCAGGAAAACTTTTAATATTCCGTACCTTAGAAACAATGGTGAAGAGTTCTGGTCTAAATGCCATGATTCAGTTCCTCTCATACACAGTGTGGAAAAAACAGGCTTTATAAATCTGCTTTGGAATTCCAAAGTGATTTTGGAGATTCCTATTAAAAGCCATTTAACCTTCCTAATGGCAAGAGAATGCCATCAAGTATGTCCTATCAGAGGCTCATCCAGTGATTTCTAAAAGACTGCAGTAATGGACTTTCTACCATCACTGACATGATCTTCTTAAAATTTACCTGTGAAAAGAAAAAGAGAAGAAGAAGGAAGAAGCCAGTCTGGCTTGTACGGTTTTGTCGAAGTCCCACGCAACCCTCACTTAAAGTTTAGATCTTTGCTGCCCTCATGTGTCTGGTAGCTTTAGGAGTCCTTCCAAGGTAGGAAAGAGGCCTCAGTGCATTCAAACACCGCACAGGTGTACTTTTGTTACAGTACATTCAAACTTTGCTGGACCAGATAGAGTTTCATTGCACTTAGAAACAGTAGGTATACATAAAGAAACAAATTACAGCAGTTAGCATTAGGAATTCTTATTTGAGTTCTCATTTCTGAAGATCTATTTTCTTGATGTAGCATGCATACACATTTCTTTTTTCATGTGTTTTCATAAAAAAAAATTGGATATTGTCAATAAAATAAAAATAATATTGGATATTGTCAATTAATCCCAAATTAGTAAGGTTAATTGCTACTACTAGTAACAAGAATTTCTTATATGTATTAAGAAATTAAATATAAAGATTGCAATGGAACTACAACAAAACTATTACTTTGTTTTTTCTGTTTTATCGATTAAGAGATCACATAAACAAAGGCTGAAATGCAGATTACCTTATTGTCAACAGTGACATTTCCATGGACTCTAGAAGAGCTATGTTGTGTTTTTAATTCCAACTGAAATTTAAAAGAAATTCTAAATTTCATATAAGTGCAATTTCCTAACCTGTTCAGTCTGCAACAATGATCCACTGACTCATACCAGTTGCCCCCCTCTGTTCTTACCAACAAAGCAAAGGTTTGACAGTACTAGTTCTTGTAGGCATTTATTTACTTGCCTTGAGTTTTTCAACTACTCTTAAGGAAAAGGACTGTCATTCATAAAATCTGAAAATATTTTTAAAAGCATGACATCAGGATGTATGGGGTTTAATCTAGTTGTAGAATCTATACTGTTATACTAGCATTAGAGATAATGGTTCTTTCTGTAATAAAGTCACTTCAACTTGCCCAAAACTTTACAGAAACAGGAATAAAACAATTTGATAATCGAATACTAGCTAAGAAGAAATCAACATACTTGTTCTCTTTTTAGGATTGTTATTGACTGTAAGGAAAAAGTTGAATCTTACCAAAACTACACTATCTGATGCATATCAACACTGTGGAGGGCTCTGTGTACTTCACAAAACATAATTAATAGCAAGTATCCAAGAATGATTCTCCACAGTTCCTGTACTTAGAGTAATGTTTCTCCTTCTAAGTGCTTGCAACTTTATTAAGAGCAATAGACTGAATTCAGCTATGAAAAAAGTGCAGAACATTCCAAGTCAGCAAGAGTTGTAACAGCTTATAAGACAGATTTAACTGTTTACTGATCAGACAGGCTTTAAAGAGGGAGACATTTCTGAATCATGATAAAAGAAGATTCATCTATATTGCTGTGGAAAGCAAGGTATGGATCCTGCAAACTTGTTGGATGTCAGGCAAGAGTTGCACATCACCTTATGGAAGTGTAGAGTTTCAAAATTCTCCTCTAGTATAGATTTCCTGTTAGGATAATAATTAATGCCCCTAGTGGGACCAGTTTCTTAGAAGATTTCTATGAAACTGTGTAAATAAGTGAAGCAGGCACAAAGTGTGCCAACATCTAACAGCAGCTCTTCTCACTTCCTGCTGACATCCTCTGGATCAGAACGCTCTGCACCTGGATCTCAGTACAGTTGGAAATAGTCAGCCCAAAGGATCCAGGAATTTAGAAGTTTCCACTATCCTCGGGTACATATTAATTTTTGGAAACAGAGCACACTACAGTGTTTTCAGAACAGCTGCATAATTTTTTTTTTGTCATAAAATGAGATCAAACATTCATATGTAAACAGAAACTGTAAGCGCTGACTAGCACTTCTTTAGGCCAGACCTGCTTTTCAAAGCGTTGAGATAATCCTCTTTGACACCACTTTATTCCAGTAATGAGTCAGAGAAATATTCTTAAATCTGTTTATGAATTTTTAATTAGACATAATTCATTAGCATTTAACAATGATAGAGAATATGATTTTTTATATGCCTGATTTTTTTTTCTTTTGCCCCATTGTTGGGTTTGCACGGACAAGTTTTGATAGCAAGCAGGTTAGAGGGGTGGCTTCTGTGAGAAGCTGCTAGAAGCTTCCCCGCTATCTGACAGAGCCAATGCCAGATCTGAGACAGACCCTATGCTGGCCAAGGCCGAGCACATCAGCCTCTGCAATAGGATATTTAAGAAGAGAAAAGGTTAGCAACTGCAGCCAGAGGGGAGTGAGAATATATGAGCGAAACAGCCCTGCAGACACCAAGGTCAGTGAAGAAAGAGAGGAAGGAGCTACTCCGGGCTCTGGAGCAGAGATTCCGCTGCAGCCCATGATGTTCCATGGGGAAGCAGAGATCTACCTGCAGCCTATGGAAGACCCCATGTCAGACCAAGTGTGTGTCCGAAGGAGGCTGTGACCCTGTGGGAAGCCTGTGCTGGCTTCTGGCAGGACCTGTGACCCCGTGGAGAGAGGAGTACAATGTACTGGAGCACATTTGCTGGCACTGTGATGCCATGGGAGACCCACTCTGGAGCAGCCTGTTCTTGAGGGACTGCACAAAATGGGAAGGGACCCATGCTAGGGCAATTTATGCAGAACTGTAACCAGTGGCAGGGATCCCATGATGGAGCAGGGGAAGAGTGTGAGGAGTCCTCCCCCTAAGGAGGAAGGAGCAGCAGAGAGAACATGTGATGAGCTGATTGCAGTCCTCACTGTCCATCCCCCTGTGCCTTTACGGGAGAGGATGTAGAGAATTCAGGAATAAAGTTAAGTCTGGGAAGATGTGAGGGGAGAGGGGAACATATTTGGAAATTTTGGGGTTTATTTCTCATTCCTACACTGATTTGATTAGTAATAAATTCAATTAATTTCCTCAAATCGAGTCTCTTTTGCCCCTTACAGAAATTGGTGAGTGATCTCTCTCCATCCTTTTCTCTCCTCTGTCCAGCTGGGGAGGGGAATGACAGTGTCTTTGATGGGCACTTGGTGTCCAGCCAGGGTAAAATCACAACAACCACTTATGACACATGATCCAATTTAGAGTTTGAACTAGAACTGGAGTTCTTGGAGTTAGAACCAATTTTCTATTCAGACTTGGAGAACACAGACTTTTAGTTGCAAACTATAATTCAATTGATGGACAGCTCTCATAATACTTTATTCTAAATAGAAAGAACTTTCCAAGATTATGTTAGGAATCCTAAGGGAAACTTTTATTAATTTGGAAAAGGTCAAAACATTTGATTTTGCAGGAAGGGAAAAAGAAAAAGAGGTTATTCTACTGAGATACCCTCTATAAAGAAATTTCAAACACAGTCTCTCTCCCTCATCCCCGTCTTTCACTTTTTTGCTAGTTTTGGTGTTCAGCTTTCTCAAAAATATTACATAAGCCTAATGAATCAATATGTGAAGACATGTAAAATGTACTTAAATTGTTATTTTGTTCTGATGAAATAATAGCATTTATTGAGTTCTGTGAAATGGACACAGAAACTGTTAAAACATTATTTATTCTTAAGTGTTTATTTAGGAAAATTGAATTGCATCATAATTCCTACTAAAGAAATAGGAACATGAAGAAGTTCTGAGAGAAATAATTAAAATATTTACTTTAGTGATGTTGCCAGTATGTGATAATAATTTTTACTGAGCAACTTTATGTTATTTAGCTTGCATCTTAAAACTTTGTATACTTAAAAGAACCTAAACCTGAATAACTGCACTGAATAACTGCAGAATAGTTTTTCCCTGGTTCTTGAAAAGAAACAAGGAAAACATACAATAAATTTGAATATAAGGAGAAAGTCTAACATAGAGAAATTCTAGTGACAATTACCTCCAAAATTCCTTGTGAAGTCTATGAAACTTGCATCTTTTTTCACAAACACATGGGAGAAGTACGGTAAGCTAATGTTTTCAGTAGTTTCAGTGGCTACAGACATTTTTGGTAGGAATCTGGTGAACTGGAAAAAAACCAAAATGGCCAGAGGGTTCAGATCCTATTCTCAGGAAGCTGTTCAGATAGATGACTTTGGTCATCTAGGTCTCCTATCTACATCTCAGGAATTACACAAATCCGAATTTTGAACTGATTTACTATAGCTGTCTGGTGAACATTCAGTGAATAATGGCAAAAACCATTAGTCTTTTTTTCCATAACAGTGAGCAATCACATGGCAAATACAGCTGAAGCAGTGCAAATGTACTTTTTCCTTTTTTTTTGAGGCTGATTTTGTAGATTCATCAATTCTGGAGACATCTGTGACAAAATGTCAACAATTAATATGTAAAATTTTACATTATGGATGCCATTTAAATTTAACTGTGACTTTTCAAAGATCCTTAGCTTTGTCTTTGCTATTATTAATACTCAGAGATAAAGGAGGGTTTATTTGTTTATCTCCAGAATTTCCTTAATCTAAATTGTGGTTTTTGAACATGTTTTATTCTCATTCGTAGTACATATATGTAAGTTAAACAGAAAGATTAAGTATTCCATGCATGCCTTTTTAAAAATAGCTCAGAAAAGAGAACAGTAAAGAGTTCAGCAAAACAGAACTCAAGGAAACATCATGCGATACACAACCTGTTGCCATAAAACTTTCTGGGAAACCCCGCCAGGTGCAAACATACTCGTTCCATCTACTGCAAGTTCAACCACACAGGTCCTGAAGGTTACTTACTATGTAATATATTTTCTATGTTAGACATTAAAAAAAAAGTTAGTTCTCTGAAACCATCATTTGGCAAAAGTATCTGCAGTGTAGTCAGATTTTGAAAGTCAGGATCATAACTCCTGTTATTTGTCCTGGAATTTTTCTTACTGTGAACAAACGAAAGATCTAGTCTAAGCAGTTTTGATGCATTTTTAAATCCTCTAAAAGAACCCCTACAATTATTATCTAACAATTTTTAAAATGTAACAAATTACAGCAACATGGCATCAGCTGTTCATTTGAGATGTGCATGAGCTTGGTTTCAGCACTGTCTGCACTGATGAAAAGCCATGAGAATGTAATTTGCTTTGGCTTATTGTAGATTTGAGCTCAAAAACGCTGTGTAAGAATTACTTTGGAAACCAATGAGAAGCCAGTCAGGGTACAGGTTTTATGTGCTTTCTAATGGGAACTCAAGTACCCAAACAAATAGACCCTTCTCCCTCTCTGTTTTCAGTCTATGTTGCTTTATGTAGCTGCTAATAATATGTATCAATAGCCTGCAGTGAGAAAGGCAGAGATGGCTGCTGCTGGTCCCTGCTATGCTAGTAACAATGATTTGTAAGAGCAAAGAACAAGAAAAGCTTTTGTAAACTGTCATTTTGGCTTGATTTTGTAAAGTGCTTTCACACAAACTTTGTAGGCACATCAGTAACCTGTTCAATTCTCCAAGGCAAAAACACGGTGTTAAAGGCAGGAATTTGTCCATACTGAAATGAGGCCATGAATGGATGGCAAGCACAGATCAAAATGACCTTTGTCATACTTTCACAAAACTTTACTGTTTGCCATTTACCCAACTGATATGCTGGACTCCATTTTAGAAGTCCCACTGGCTACTGTGGAACTATGAACAGTGGACCAACAATCAGTGGCTCCATGTGGGAAGACAAGCTTTTGATGCCTTCTAGTATGGTAGAAAATCTCCCCTGATGTCTGTTTTAACATGAAGGACACTGAACTATAAGGATTAACAGACTGAATTGAAATACAGAGATTTATTTATTTTTTTTTTTAGAACTCTAGGCAGAAAAAAATCCAGTTGTATAAACTAGCTGGGTTTATCACCACTGTACAAACAATTATCAATGAGTCTGTATCTTCTGCATCGGCAATGAAATTATGTGTGAAATAAAAAAGGAATATTCTATTTCCTGCAGTACAGTAAACACCAAAAAATTATAATAGAACTATTATGGATATAAGACTGTATTTATATAAGTAATTCTATCTTTTTCTCCTTAACAAGAACATCTTCATTCTGTACCTCAGAAATTAATGAATCCCTGATAAAACTGTTTCTCAGTGGTAAACAAGCTCATCAATATGCCAAAATGAGTGTCTAAAAGAATAATGACCTGCAGACTTTAAAAGAATAGAAGAGAAGCTGGTCGGAAGAAAATAAAAAGGTTATTTAATTACACATATTGCATACTGCTTTCCTCTATGATTCTCTGGATGATTTAGTCTCCCTCTTTAGTCTGAAGTAAGTCAGGATTCTCTAGCGAGTAATGCAGCTTCAGTCCAGCTGTTTTCACTGATTCAGGGAATCTTATGTAAGTAGGTGGGTATCTTAAGTATCACAGTTCAGTGTTTAAGATAAAGCGGAATAATTCTAGATTTTGGGGGAGATTTTTAAAGTTTCATTAGCAGCTAAATAAAAACACACAAAGAAAATGTCCAGTTGCCTTAAACTCTCTTAAAATTCTCTATGTTGTAATACGTCCATGAATATAACAGAAATAATCCCATTACTTTGTCTCTCAGTATTCTCCGGATAATTTTTTTCCCTCGTATGAGTAACTACAGTGTCCTCTACTATACGTACCAATCTGACAGCCTGGGTTCTAAAGCAATAACCATAAAATTCAGACAATCTGTTCCTTTGTTAGTTGTTCAACAACAGAAATCGCCCAGGCACTGCTTCTCCTTTCAAGCTGAGAAAAATAACACCTTCCTATTTCAGAGGAAGAAGGAAAAATGCACTTAACTCCGGAAGTGAGTGAGAAAATAAAAGAATGTAAACAAAGGGAAATTGTACTGCTCATCAGTGGAAGTATACTTTTCAAATATATTTTTCTTTAGCTTCAGCGATTGCTATTTTTTAATATAAATTATTTAATACATTCTGCAAACAAATAAAAAAATTAAATTAAAACAAGCATTGCCCAATTCCTTTTTTTTTTTTTTTTTTTTTTTTTTTTTTTTCCCCAGAAATTTCAGATAAACCTTTTAGGCAAAAAAGCACAAAATTTCATTTTAAAGCAACTGAAATACTTATATTTTTTAAAGCAGTAAACATACATAAGCTATTTGTTTCTGCATGAAAGAAAAAAGTACATGTGTATATGCACATGCAAAAACTATGCAATAGTTGTTTTGATGAATACAGGAAAGAATATCACACTTGTCTAACGGGCTTAATCCCTGCTTGAGCAGGAAGGCTGGACCACTTGACCCACTGTGGTCCCTTCCAACCTTAGTCATGCTGAGATTTTGGGATTCTGGGATTCTGTATGCTATTGGTATTATATTATATAACTACTCTACTGTTATTTGCAAAACAGTAGTTCTAAGTGTAAAATATGTTATCTCATTTCTTCTATGCCTCTTCTTTAAGTAGCTTGGTCTAGTCTCTACTATATCCAGCTCCTATACACTATTTCTTTGTCCCCACTTTCACACTGGGGGTCTCATGCTTTAATTGTTTTATTACAGTTTATTGTAACAGTTTCAGGCTGCCAAAGATGTAGTACTGTTTTTAAGAACCGGTTTATGCTCAGTAAAAACTTTTAATAGAAATTTACCAAGAAATTGTCATAAACTTTGAACAAGGCATTCTGTCTCAATTTTCATTATCTAATTTTGTGCTTGAAAACTTACACACAGTTGTTGGTGCAGTTGGGGTAATCAAATCCCATTGTGTAACACAACTTTAGATGTTTCCACCCACTACTATTAATATTAAAATGAAATTCTCCAATTAAGTTTCTACAAAGTTAAACAGACTGTTCAGTAAATATTGACTTTTTTTTCCTTAATTTGGTTTCTCAAAAGTAACTCAAACTGCCCTCAGAAGGTTCCATGTTCTGTGGAATCACACTTAAATCCCCTTACTCGGTTCTTTCAAACACAAGAGGAACAGTCAGACATAATATTTATAAAAAATGCCCAGAGGTGTGTAAACATCTGTGACAGCAATGATTATTTTTCTAAGTTAGAGGAATCTGTCCTGTTTAATGTTCTGTTCTTATATATGGCTATGAAGTGTGTTCATTTAAAGAATTGCTTGACATGTTTTAATTCCATACCAGCATTAACATTAAGATGCAGAACATTAGAATAACATCAACTTTTGAAGAGTTTTTTCTTTTTCTATTTTGCTAATTGAAAAAGAATAGATATATTTTTCATGCTATTAATTGCATTAGTTCTTAGAAACTGGAGTAATAATGTCAAAGACATAGTAATGCTTCTGAAGCTCACTAATCATGCAGACCTTAGATAGGTAGGAACTAAGAACCAACTTTTCAGAAAATGTTAATTTTTCTACTTTAGGTTCCTAAATTCCTTTACGGGGATTCTAAATCTCATCCTGTATTTTAGTTTCTGATTTCGGTGATAGCGTATTTTGAATTAAGTATCATGGGTTGTAATTTTTTTAATACTGCATATTTTTAAGGCAGACTTGTAAATCCTTATTTAATTCAAAAAATTTCTTTGGTGTACCTACCAGCCTATTAAACATATATATATTTATTACTCCTCTTCTTCTCCGTTTAGCATTACTGTCGCATGCATGTTACAGACGCAGTAATGCAGTCTTCAGAGTGTAAAACCTCTCTACCCACAGTATAATTAGATTTCATTCTCTTTAGGTTGGATTTGTGAGGCTTTTGTGAGCTATGTTTTTTGTTTGGTTGGTTTTTTTGGGGGGACAGGGGAAAGTAGGAGTGTTTTGATAATACATGATTCTCTGCTAATAGGAAAACTGAAGAAATTGGGTAGACAACATGCCCAGGAGGTTTTGTGTACATCCCTGTATTAAAAACTTTGTCAATATTAAGACTACATGAGGATACTGATGTGGCTTATAAGCTCAACAAAAATAATTGCCTGTATGCAGATTCATTCATGAAGTAATTTAAAGAGTTCCTCTTCTTCCTGATATGTTAAGTTCTGAAAGGATGGTAAAAAGAGGTAAATGTGTCCTCAACAAGAGGCCAGATGGAAACATGATATCACACTTAGCTGACGCACAGCTATGAAGCATTAGAAGAGGTCAAATTAATTTGTCCACCACATATCATTGTATGGCATGTAGACAGCACTGGGAATATTAACTCTTTGATTATGTCATGAAATAACCATCATAAATTGGGAAAAAAAAAAAAAAAGAAAAAATCAGCAAGCTTGGAATCTTAGACCTTAAGAGAGTGAGCTATTTGTTTGCTTACTCTATCTCTCAGCAGCTTGGAAAAGATCTTAAAGTAATTCTATTGCTAATCTATTTACTTAATGAATAAAGCAATATGGATTTGGTGTTTTCCTGCCATGATTAACATATGCTTTATCATTTGTTTATTTGAAAGTTACAGACAAAAAAATTAAACCAACGCATTTTTAACTGTGTTACTTTCTACCATCATTTTTCATGCCAACACTTCTTATGAGCCAGCTTCCAGACTAGACTCAGGACAATCTTTTCAAGATCTCTCATTCTTAATTACATTCTTAAAGAGTTTTACAAAGCAACATCCTACCTTTCCCTAGTGTGAGTTTTTGGGGACTATAATTAAAAAGTATGTAAGGCTTTCCCATATTTCACAAATCTGTTTGAAGAGCATGTGGAGATATCTGACAGCTGATAAAGCTTGCTTTTGGGGATGTTCTAACTTAAAGCAGGGATGGGACACCTTATGGCAAGCCTGAAGAAAAACAAGTACTTTTTTCTTCCTTGTCCCCAGATTCCTACTAACATTTTTCCCATATATCACTGAGGGCAGCACTATGTCATACAAGGGTATAAATTCTCAGTGAATATGGTATACTACTTCTAATAAAGCACTGTGAAAGGTGATAATCCCTTGTAATCTGTCCCATTATTTCTGATAACTGACTTTTAAGTGAGAACTGTAGTTATCTGACAAAGTAAAAGAAAAATGCTGGTTTTTTGTGCAGAAGAAAACTTGTATCTACAACGAAAGTTTTCATCATTATTCATTTTACTATTAACATTTTGGATAAACATAATTGGATGCTTGGTTAACTAATAATACAGGACAATATACTTAAGCTGAAGAATGTAGCACTCAATTATTCTTCATAGAAGAAGCAGAAGTCGTTCACCTCTGCTAGAATGAACAGACTTTCTGAGGGAAAGATGCTGAGAAAACAAACATATAAGTCTGTAGATCTACAGCCCCATAACAGAAGACCTAACCCCATTTACCAGCTAACCTTCTTTCTGCAGTTATTAATTAAACTGCTGGGATGCACTGTTATTCCTTTAGGGGTTAATCAGCCTTGTCCCAACAATAATCTAGTCACCTTTTCGACTAGAAAAGGTGCTGAATAATGAAGAAGATCACAGCAAGACATTCAGCAAACCTGAAGAGAGAAAAATGTTAACTCAACATGACTTTCACATTTACAGAATGTTATTATAAACAAACAATTAATTTAAAAAGGGAATAATAATTTTAAAACATAGTTAACTTGGGATTTACTGTGTGCTTTAGTTGTCATCATTTCACATGATTTACTCCTAAGATAGAACTTGTCACAGATTTTTAACAGAGTGTAAGAAAAGAGGAAAGAAAATGTCCTTATTTCGTGATAAGTCTGAAAATTATTCTCATCATAAATTAGTGGAATTAGTTTAAAAAATTTTATAAAGGCTCCTTGACATCAACAATAATTAATTCATGAAAGAAACCTGGAAAACTTCCTATGCTTTGTTTGGATTACCTAAATTAGTTTCACCAATATATTGCAGGTAAACTACATTTTATAAACAAAAATTCTCATTTAACAAAAAAGAAAAAAGTAAAATTAATGACAAAGGCAACTTTTGCAACCATATGAAAACACTGGTTTCCAACCAAAAACTGAATTGGCAATTCTACTAAAAAACTTATTTCAGCATATATATTCCAAGAAAACCAAAACAGATACAGGAATCTGGTGGTGGAAAGCAGAGGGACCTTTTCCCACAATATCTAAATAGATCCAACTAGGAGTTAGTAAACAGATACAGTTGCCAAAGTTATGTAAAACTTTGAGGAACAGAAACTTAACTGAATAGCAAATTGATTCTTCAGGACAGCATGGGAATTGTGGAGGAGAACAAGTGTCCCAGAAGGAGTCCCATGGTGACAGTGGGGTTTGCGCCAACTACAGTGGGAAATGAAACTCTCAATGCATTTCCTTTTGTAAATCAGGGAAATGAAAAAAGCTGTATGATCACTGGGTAAAACAGATGGAACAAGAACTATTTACTACTGTCCTTCTGTATCCCAGCTAGGAAACTAAATCCCACACAGCTGTTTGCTCCTCTTCCCTGGTGGGATGGGGAAAAGAATCGAAAGAGCAGAAGTGAGAAAACTTGTGGGTTGAGATAAAGACAGTTTAATAGGGAAAGCAAAAATCACGCACGCAAGGAAACAAAACAAGGAATTCATTCACCATATCCCATGGGCAGGCAGGTGTTCAGCCATCTCCATGAAGGCAGGGATCCATCATACATAACAGTGACTTGGGAAGATAAATGCAATCGCTCCAGACATCCCCCCTTCCTTCTTCTTCCCCAGATTTATATGCTGAGAATAACATCATATGATCTGGAATATCCCTTTGGTTGGTTGGGATCAGCTGTCCTGGTTGTGTCCCCTCTCAGCTTCTCGCGTACCCCCAGCCTCCTTGCTTGTGGGGTGGTGTGAGAGGCAGAAAAGGGCTTGACTCTGTGTAAGCATTACTCAATGGTAATGAAAACATGCCTGTGTCATCTACGCTGTCTCCTGCACAAATCCAAAATGTAATCCCATTCTAGCTATACAAAGAAAATTAACTTTACTGCAGCAAAAAAACACTATACCCTTACAGGAAATCTTAAATACAGCATTCATGAGTCATTTCATGACAACTACTCATAGTAATGCCATTTAAAACCACCAAAAAAAACAAATTTTGACAATATTTCAGTGCAGTATGTGTTACCTTAGGGCTTCTGTCATCATTTTGTTGTGAACACAGATGGTGCCTGGAAAGGGATATTTAAAACTAGAGAAGTCCAAGAAAGAAAACTGGTTCTTCCCTATTCTCCTGGGTCACTAGAGCAAATACAGACAAAAGGGAAGGACCAGGTCACTGCCTCATTCTGTTTGGGGCATTATACTAACTGCTTGAGAGAGCATGTATGGGGAGGAGTCAGTAGGCAGGCTAGCTATGGGTACCTGGGCACATCAGGAGTCAGATGCATTGGGGAAAACAGAGCCGCTTATTCTCACTACTGCTAATTCAACACTGTTGAAATCTGAGCAATGATCCAACAGCAGACTATGCAGGTACATCAACTGCCTTCTAGTTTGCCTTTGTGAAAAGTGATTATTTTTTTATCCCCATCCAAAAACATTAAAGCAGTGGGAGTTAGCATGATGAGATGACTCTATGAAGAATTTGTCTTAAGGCAACAATTCTCAATAGCATTTCTCAGGTAGACAAAAATGCCAACTTGAAATTCCAAGGTTTTCTGTCCATATACATTTACATAGCTTTGCAATTTATAGTTTCAACAAATACAGCAATGACAGTCTGAAGCCAAGTAAGACTTTCCCTTGTGCCTCAGACTTCAAGCTGAATATTTCATTTATGTGACATAACTTCCTATGAAAACTACTGTTCTGGCATTACAAACAAAATCACCTTTAATATTGTTCTATAGATTATTTAGCAGGAAACAGTCTGTGGCAAACTCTCATTCTGAATTAATATCATTGCCAGAACAATGATACATATACCTAGCTGGCTAGCTTTGCACTATACTTCATAACCAAGACAGTCTGTATCCTTAGTTATATAAAGAACTTGATCAAGCTAAATTGCAGATGCCACCTTTTATTTTATCATTGCCACCCAAACCGATTTTGTGTTCTACAGTCTTATTAAAGGTAATGTAATAAATTCCTGCCTCTGACCAAGACCCAGGAGATTTGCACTTCACACACCCTGCAGCTCATCTGAAGGCCACAGCCCTCAAGACAGTTTCAGCAGATGACACTTTTAATTGCAATAAATTTCTGCAAGACTAAGCAGTGTAGCTACATTCATTTATGTCTGCAGTAAATTATGCAATTTACTAAAGATAACTACACTGTGCTATTTAGGGAAGAAAGAGCTTCAAGTGTTAGGATTACAAAATTAGTTTTGAGGGTAAATCTGTGAAAATAACTGATTGTGCTGATATTTCTACTGCACCAAAAACAATGAAAAAATATTAGTATTTAGGGCAGAGAGCAAAATTAAGAATTTCTGTTTACTTATATTCTCTCTATCCCTTCAAAACATAATTCTCAGTTAAAATAGCTCTTTTCAGTTCTGTTTGAGATAAAAAAATAAAATTTTGCTTTGGTTTTTCTTTTTTTTTTGCTTTTTCAGGGGGTTGTTTATTTTGATTTATGATATTTTGTTTGTTGGTTTTAATTTAATCAAATTTGGGGTTCAGACTTCATTTTGCAACAGCAAGATGAAATGTCAAAATGAAGCATTTTAAGTTTTCACATACATAAAGAGAACACGCCTTGTTCTTTGCCTTCTTCCTATCATTCTTCTCCCTATCCTTACCATAGATGGTTCAATTAATCTGGCCATAACTCATGGAATGAGTTTGTCCCAGGCCAAAATCTCAGGCTGTAAAGGCAAGTAAAACAAATCAAGTCCACAGTCTTTTGTTTGTTTGTTTGTTTAGGTTTGGGGTGTTTTTTGGCTGAGCCCTGGTATGTTGCTGCATAACATTCCCACTAAAACTGGGACATATACATGACTGCATGACACAGATATGCAGTCAGAGCAGCTCACCCTTCTGCCACCATCCTATTAAAGAAGCTTTCTGAAAAGTTGTTATATCAGGGCATAAAATCTGCAGCCAGAAAGAGAATGAAGAAGGTCTGTATACAGTATTTACATGAGGATGCAAAATTCAAAAGACAAAGGACTCTAGAAGAAAAAGAAGATAAAAAAGAAATAATTTGCTCATAAAATAGTAGGGAAACAAAATTCTAAATGAGCATTAGTTTGTGAAATTTTACCACATGCATTCTGTCTCCAATTCAGCCAGTTTACAACTTTCTCTATTTTCTTCAGCCAGCTTTCAATTCTTCTTCTCTTTCCCAAAGCGACATTTGAATGCACAGCAATTTAAGTGCACTAAGTACAAGAATTTAGTATAGCCTTTAATATTTGTTGCACACTAGGAGTGTAACGTTAGCAAACGTTGCATCATTAAAGCTTTTCTATACATTATATAGAGAAAAAGGAAATCATGGTTTGGAAATCAAGCACTATATAGGGTTTTTTTCTATTCAGTAATCAAAAATTGTATTTTAAAAAGTCCCTAAGGTATTTGTACTCTAGCTACAGATTTGTATCCAGCCTGTGCTGGATTCTGAACCCTGTTCACATAAATGGCTGAGACACCAACGTCATTTTCCTGTGTACGTGTTTAAAGTATAAGATAAAGGGTAGTATAGAAACCACACCGCAGCAAGAAATGTTCTAGAGGTCTTAGCATTTTGTCTTGTAAAACACGCACCAGTTTTTTCAGGGGTTTCATTTGCAGTGCTGTCTTCTGAAGTGAGACATAGAATTTGCTATCCAGCAAGTTAGAAAGAGCGAGCTCTTCTTATGCTTTGCGCATTCCCATCCACTTGGCCCATCCAGGAAGCAATAAAAAGTAGCACTTGTGGTTCTCTGCATATCTTGTCCTTCTTTCAGACTGTAGCAGACAAATGAGAGGGGAACTGTGTACATCTGTCTGTACAAGACGCAATGCAGGAATTAATCCACAGCTGCAAGTCCAGTCAAACAACACAGAGGACAAAATAAAAAAGCCTTTTCTTCTCCAAAATGTCCATTTGGTTTTGCCCCATTGTGCCATTAATTAAAGTTGTGACATTAATTAAAGCTATTTCTGCCTCAAATCATTAAAGGTTGTGGGGTTATTTTTTTTCTGTAAGTGTTCTCCATCTCAGCCTTCAGGGCACACACTGTATTTTGTCTATTTAGCTTAACCAAATGTTTCTTCAGTCATCTTTTCTCATCTTCATTACTGCATACTGCAGTGAGACCTTATTGTCTTATGAATATTTTCCATAAATATTTCATTGTTAGGAAAAGATTTTCTGTTGAAACACTTACAAGTTCCTTGCAAATTTCATTTCTCAACTTTGAGAAGAAAAAAGAAGACTTTGTTTTGGTTTGCTATGAACTTTTCCAATTCCACTGACTTTTCAAGAAGTATACCTGAAAAAGATTAGACTAATTTAGGATGAAAAACACAAAAATCAATCTACTTATTAAATCATTAGAAACTCAGCCAGAGAGAAGTGAAAGAATACTGTGAGTGGCAAAAGCAGGAAGTCCATCAGCAATATTTGTCGAATATATTTCACCATATATTCTATGTTTTAAATTGTCCCCAAGTTATTCTATACTTCATACTATCACTTAATATTATTTATGTTTCCCATCCTGTCTCTCTGAGTAAAGAGTTTTAGCATCGTCCTGTAACACAGTGCAAGGTTTGCTACATGCGGTGAAAATTTAGGACAGTATTTTTTCAGAGGAAGTAGAGGATTTCCACATTTACTCTCCATATCACAGTATGAAAGCTGTTCAAGCAGGTCTTCAGGGATTAAAAACTTCAAGCATTTTTAGACAGGCTGTTTTGAAAATAATTATATAATCTGATCTTAAAAATGGTTGCAAACAGTTTCATAAGGATCCTTAGGTGAATGCTTTTGTTATTGATGCAATGCATCTTTGAAAAACAACAGGGAAACACGAAAAAACACAGCTCTCCCTTTAACCTAAGGGTACACTAATTCCCTATGCAAATTTTTAAATGGTATTTGCATTTTTATCTTCAGTTTTCACATCCATATTTTTCTCTTTATTTTAGTTTTCACATGTAAAATCTAGTTTCTGCCTCTCCATTATGTCAGGATTTGAACTTCTGATTTAAATGGATAGTCATCATCCTCAGTTTAGCCCTTCCAAACATGATGTGGGTGATATGCATGGCTAGGTAGGATCTTCGAACACACTTTCATATTGACTTGTTCATCTGAACAAGTTCTCTCTTCGGAAGCATTATTTCTTTCTTCAGGTCATCAAAAACCCTTTCTTTAGGCTAAATAGTGCTTATCTTCAAAATTGGCCCAGAAGGAATCTCTCTCAGCCTTAGTTTCACTAGATGACACCATTGCACAAATAATCTTTACTTAGTTGGCCCAGTAATTCTAAAATTATGTACCAGCAGGATACTGGTCCTGGGCTCTGCCTCCTCTCTATGAATTGACTAATGACGCTGGTGAAACACTAAACAAATCCCTACAGTGTAGTAGTTGCTTGCAGCCATAAAGGCTTTTCTGCTCCATAAAGGATGATGTGATTCCACGCAGCTCTTCGTATACCCTGTCCTGAAGTGACATTGCTGAGCCATTTGTGCACAGCAAGTACGAATCTGTCTAAATGACTGTTATTAAAAGTACAATAACTACAAGGTTGTTTCGTGACAACAGTAGTTTCACTCCATATGAAAGCAGCTCCTAGCAAAGAAAAGAAAAATAAAATAAAAGGAATGCAGACTATTAATGGGGTGAAAAGCACTCAAGCATTTTTTTTTCCTTTGGCTATGTAAAGCCAAATTATCCTATTACAAAAAAAAACATGATGCTATTTGCAATAAGTATGCAACTTCAAAATTACCTTACACCTGTAGACTAATTTAACATCATAATTAAAACTACTCAGTTTCTGCCTTCTTTCTCCATATAATGTCAGTTTATACTAAAAAAACTCAAAAAAAACCCACAACAAACCCCCTCAAGTATTTACAAATCACAATTACCAATTGTTGTTTTCTCATACAAAATGAAAGTTTTGATAATACTATCCCACATAATAAATGCTCTTGCTCAGTTCTGCCAAGAAGAAATTTTGTCTGGCACCATACAGGATTTGTGTAGGCAGGAGTTCACTTCTACACATCCTCCTCACTCTCAAAAATAAAAAATGCCCTATTAAATGCTTGCAACCTGCATTTTCTTCTTGCCAGAATTTCAATTCCCGTCTTTCGTCAGTCATCACGTAAACATAATCCTGCCAGCCATCAGGCATCCAAAATTTGTTGTTCTCAAATGATGTTTCCTCAAATAATTTTATAGAGCTGCACCTGGAATTTACTTTTTGCCAGAAACGCACTGGTTGTGTTTTCTCTGAGGTAAATGCAAACTACACAGAGGAAATTTCTCTGAGGAGTATTCTGCTTGTGCAACTGGAGACCATCTTTGTAAGATTTATCTTAATAAAAATGTATTTATAATATGAAAAAAATCCTTACCATTTTCAAAGCATAGTACAAAAAACCTGAAGTGTAAAACATTTATGTTCTTTTTCTATAGCATACACTGTATTTGTGATTCAGCTTGTTTTCTGTGGTAGAGGAGTCAGAGCACAGTGAGCAATATCAATAGCTTAATCTTTCCCAGTGTCCATTTCTCTTTGTTTGTCCTATTAGGAAAATCAAAAAAGAAAGAAAAACAAAAAAGAAAGAAAAATGAAATGTGTGCCATTCCAGGGGTAGAGTATGCAAGTAGCAAGGCAAAAAAGGTCAGTGTTACAAAAACTGAGTAACATCAGAACATAAGACTGCAGGAAAAATATTTAATCAGAACTGATGGTTGGAAACATCAGTCTGATCAATCATTTGTACCTGTCGACACAGATTTTTTGATAACACCATAGAAAGGTCTTGTTCTACAGAATAGACTGAAGTAGATTAGGCAAATTACAATAAAAGATTACAAAGGTTGTAATGAAACAAAATGAAAGGTTACAAATCCCTAATAACAAAAATCTAGTAACACACTGCTAGAGAGAAAAAGCATTTCTTAGAATGCTATTGCTGCAGATAGTTTTGTCAAATAGTTAATATCTTTGTCTCAATTATTCCTGGCAAGTTTTCTTTTTTTTCCTATCTTTTTTTAAGGATTTCTTAAAGTTCTTACAGCACAAATCAATGTTATATTTTATATAACAAATATATAAATATATATTTAATACAAATTTGTATTCTGTAATTATTTACACAAAATCACACAACCATTTAAGTTGCTTCTCAAGCAGGGTCACCTACAGCAGGTTGTCCAGGTTTTTGTCCAAGCTGGTTTTGAGCATCTGTACAGACGCCACAAAAATTCTGGGCAACATGATCCAGTGATACCTGCCACTTTGGCCTATTCCTGGTACTCAGCTATCAAAGAATAAGGATCAGAGAATGGGTAAGGTTGGAAGGGACCACAGTGGGTCATCTGGTCTACCCTCCCTGTTCAAGCAGGGCCATCCTAGAGCACATTGTACAGCATTGCACCTTGACAGTTCTTGAATATCTCTAGTAAGGGAGACTCCACAACCTCTCTGGGCAGTCTGTTCCAGTGCTCAGTCACCCATACAGTAAAGAAGTTATTCCTCATATTCAGACAGAACTTCTTGTGCTGCAGTTTCCGTCTATTGCCTCTTGTCTTGTTGCTCAGTGGCACTGAGAAAAGACTGGCTCCATCCTCATAACAGCTTGACAGCTCTGTACCTCCTGTTTCCTTGCTGCCTTCCCAGACTCAACATACCTCATAAAACTTACTTAACTTTATTCCACTATTACTATTCACAAAACCTAATCTTGTACCACCAATGAGCATCACTAAAAGGGTTGTAGTCTGCATTATTCTGTATATATGCTGCAAGAAATTCTCATACAGTTCGAAAGAATTTAGCTGCACCACAAGCAAATTGTGACTGAACTGTGTAAAGATGTTTTTTACGGTATTTCCTTGTGTTATTTGTAAAAATGCACAGAAATGGGGGAAGACGAGGTGGGGAACATTGCAACTTACTTTTCACTCATAGAAATTTTATATTTTTTCTGTATATAAGGACAAGGTCTATCCATCACTGAAATTCTTCACATACAAATTACCCGAAAAGGAGTTACTTCTGAGGACACGCAGCTTGGGAAATATATAAGTAAATTCCCTCTTTATCTAAGGCTCTCTAGAAATGCTTTTTTTTCTCTTACAAACATTTATTTCTTCCATTAAACTGAACTCTGTTTTAACTGACTTGTTTATTATTGTTCATTTTTATTATTGCTAGAGATTCTATGGAAGTACAGAACAATAAAATCAGAAGAGGCTGATACACAAGTTGTATTCTGTACTTCAGGCAGCTGTATAATTGTTATCTTTAAACAAGTGTGACAATTTTAAATGTCTAAGCTAGTCATTCTGAACACTACAGCTGCTATTCTGTCAGGTAATTGTTATGGCATGGTATAAAGGCACTCAGTGCTTTCTCATGGTATTTTATGTGATTTTCCATTTACACTGTGCCTTCCTTTGTTTAAATTTGAGTTCTTGCCTACTGAAAACACAAGAGCAAATGGAAACAATACTGCACATCTTTTCCAACCTTCCATAAGTAAGAAATAAAAAAGGAAAAGAGGCAGGAAGAAAATAATATGCCAATATGCAACCTAAGTCTCATGATTCTCTTCCGCTTCCTGAAGAACACAAAAACAAGATCAAGAGTCAATGCTTCCAGTATTCAGAAAAGTCATTGGAAAATCATCCATTCTTTGTAAACACAAAAGGAGGAAATTATGCAGGAAATTTTTCAGCAATTTATTATTAAAGGTAAGTATTCTAGTGCAATTGTGGTCAGTGACCTGCTTTTAGATGAAGTAGTCTTTTTCAAGGAAAGATACTGTGCAGTGTAGGGGCATGAAGACTAAAACTGGTGTAAAGGCTATAAGTTTTGATGAGCTACTTTAAAAGAAAGTGCTGATGGTGCAGAACTTTACAGTAACAACTGAGCTCTCCAGGTGTTCCATCTAGCCATTCTTCACACTATTTGCTCATTGCTATTACAGCAAGAATCTTTTAATGCTTTTAATTACAGACCTAAACTCACGCTTGTCATCTCATCCATATGTCTTCATTTGTTTCAGGGCTTATGATTTCTCTCTCCCCTCCCTTGGTCTACAAAGACAACTGGTAAGAAGTGTCTCTGATTACTTTATGGTTATTTTTTTCTGAGGCCTCTGATTCTAACAGGGATTTTTGTAAAAATGTAGACCTGTTGGGTTAAAGTGTGAAAGGAGGACAACTTTTATAAATTTTACAGTTTTAACACTAATAATTTAATAAAATATATGTTTTTTAAAAAGAGTAGCATTTGTGAGGTTTTGATGGATGAACCATGGATCACAAGGAAGACTCTAAGGGGATTCTAGAACATGTTAGGAGACAAGTGAAAAGGATTTGAAGTAGTTAATGATCACTCCACCGTTTAAGCACAAGGATTACAAAAATGTTAATAATTTTTAAAATAAATCTACATTTATATATATTATGGATATTAATTTACTACTGAATTCAGTTCTTTTTTGTTATGTATCTGAAGTGTGATTTCTTATTTTTCATTTTTGCCAGAAAGCTGCCAGATGAAAGTCACCAAAGAAACAAACATCATAGAACTAAAATGTGAAGATGTTCTTTTTTGCAATGTAGTTATAGGTTCCTTAAGCATGCATAGTACATCCTAGGCCAAAGTCTCTTATCAGAGTATTTGAGGAGATCTCATTGCCAAGGACACATATTAATGAAGGAACCCAGAGTCAGATACAGCTGACAGCACTGACAGTAAATCTGGAATTTATCTGTTTAAATAGCTGGAGTTGCTCTGCAGTTACACCTTCTTATTGCAGAGCAGAATCTGTCACTGTGATATGCCATAAATCTGGGTTCTGTTTGTTTTAACCTTCATTGTATTTTTCCAGCTACAAAGAGCTACTTCATATTATTCATCCTCCATTTCAACTTGAACCAGCCTTGACTTCTTAAACTTAAATAGATCTCCCTAGCTTTGAAGAAGTTACCATTTTCTCACTCTGTGAAATTACTGAGTAGAAACTGTGATTGGTTTTGATTTCCTTGGGAAAGTAATGAATCATAATGGAAGATACCATTTAGAAAAAATGTTAAAGGAATTAACCTTTTACGCTCAACAACATGAAATAAAGTGCAAATAGTTACAGTGGAGAAGGAATATAAAATACAGATACACTTTCGTGGATGAAGAGGTTCTTGTTTGTCTCAATCATTGCACATGGAAGCATGGTGTGCACTGCTAATAAGGAACTTGAGACTTCAAAAGCAAGTAAGAACAAGCTGGTTGCCAAATCAAACTTGTCTCTACCCTTTAACTGATGACAAAAAGAGTCTCTTGATGAAAGAAGTACAGTAATGTTGATATACCAATGAGGTTTTCTACACTATTCAGAGGATTATTTCAATATATTTACAAATTTAAAGTTGAATTGACATGGTTCTGCAAAAACACATTTTAAAGCCTGGTGAAAGTTCAGAAAATCTTCAACTAGAAATCTTTTCTTTGGACTTTCCAAAAGCTACCATGCCCATCCCTTTCTTTTTAAAAATTTGAATATCAGTATTTGCAATAACTAAGCATAGTAAAATAAGAAAGATGCAACATATTGTTTCTCAGCACAAGATTTTACTGTGCAGTTACAAAAAGTAATTTATTTTCTCTTGTCTGAGAATTTAGGCACCAAGAGTGAGAAGAAGTAGCTTGCATGTATTAGATGAGTGTCCCTCTCTGGTATCACAAAGCCTTCCCCCATGACAGACACAGAACACAATACAGAATTGCCTCTGTAAATGCAAATCAGTAGAATTTTCCTAGATGGAACTTCAAGAAGAAAAAGAAAACTTCCCTCTTACACAGACCCATGCACATACAGGTAAACACACACACTACCCCTACCAAAAACTAGATAGTAAATTGGGTACTTAACTGTTAATTAATTCATGTGGCTGTAATATGAAAATATTCCTCTGTAAATATTTTAGTTTGGTTTATGCTTTTAATATAGCTAAAAACCTCAGACAGAGATTTTTTAATTCTCTCCTCTGCACTGAATGCTACTAAAAATACTGATTTCTTAGATCATTACCTTGGTTCTCTTTATACCACTTATATAATATTCAGCATCTTCCTTTTCTTGCCTTATAAGGGGGTAAAATGAAAAGCTTAGAAATGTCCAAACTTTCAGTTCTCCACTTTGCTCATCAGAATTTGCTTCTCTCATTTCCCAGTAGGGACACTGAGACTTTGGTTGTCATGGGAAGAGAACCTTATCCCTTAAAGGTTTATTTAAACCATCTTTATCAATAAGGAAAGATGGTTTTGTGACTGGTAAGGCAGAGGTCTATGGTGTACAAGGGCACTGGAGAAAAAGCACACACGTGCCTTGCAAACTCATTATGGCAATGTTCTTTCCATTTCTTAGAAAACACAAGGACGAGATGCAAAATTACACCTTGTAAATGTATATTTATATATAGGGAAGGCCTTACACAAGGTTTAGGCACTGCAAGTCATCTCTTTTCCCTTACACATTGTTGAAACTAGCTCAGGAAGCACCACCCTATTGCCTGCAAGATTACAAACCATTATATTCACTGAAGGTTCAGGATTCCTACTTACAGAGATTAACAACTCTGTGGCATCCCAGTGCTAACTGTGATACACCAAATATAATCACAAAATTCAAGGAGTGGCCACCATCAGAAGGTTTCTCTTTCCCATGCCAGACAGCAATGAAACACAACCCAGAAGTGATATTGGAGGAAACCTCTGATAGAAAGTATCAGATATGATATTTGATTCTAACACAAAGAAGAACAGAGGAAAGGAAGTAAACAAGAAATTCAATTTCATGCTGGAAGAGCAACTGCACTCCAAACAGGGTATGTGTATGCTACCACATTTGATTTAAAAGATGATGCAAAGTTTACTCATTACTAAGTATAATAGCTACACAATGGAACCCTGTTATTCTTGTTGTATCTTGTTCAGGATATGGACTTCTCAGGACAAAGAATGGCTCACTTTGTATTTTTTATGCAGACATCAGCAAACCTAAAATTCTCATTATCCTAGCCAAGCATAACAGTTCTCTAGAGAATAATACATCAATAATGGATACTGGTATAGTTCATCTTGTGTAAATGTAGCACTCTCCATCACATGAAGGAATGCATATAAACACGAATTTTCAAGCACTGCATGACATAAAATGTACACATACTGATATTTCAGAGTTGAGAACTTTTATATTTGTGGGAAGAACCATAAGGATAAAATCTGTAGGAAAAGGAAGAAATGTTGAGATAAAACATTATTTGATATAGCTATATTTCTGAAAATGAGATTTTCCTAGTACAAAAAGCAATTTTGGCTAAATTTCAGAAGAAATATCTGATGGGAACTAGTTTCCAAGTACCTGAAACATTTTCTTTTCTATAAATTTACAGAAATCTGAAGTATATGATGGTAAACTAGAAGTAAATTGTTTGAAGGCATATAGCAGAGTTCAACCCAGCATAATATATAAGGCTCAACATTCTTTCCTCTTTGCCCCAAGTATAGTCTGAAGCAACTCACTAAAGTAAGTGGAATGACTCCTAACCGCAAAACTGAATTACCACACAAACCAATTCAAATTGCTCAAGTGTTTTTGGAAAGTAAAACAGCTTTATACTACTGCAACAACTCTGATACCTAACTTGAGCCACCATCCTTGGATGTATTCAAGTGATATGAATCACTTGGGCGTATGATTTAGTGGCGGACTTGGCAGTGCTGGGCTAACAGCTCAACTCAATGATCTTAAGGTCTTTTTCAACCTAAAGGATTCTATGTTTCTGTAATTTTGTAACTTGGCACTTTCATAAGCATTTATTTCTGTATTTTATTTGAACTTGTAGGGATGCACTCTGGCTAGAAATGTGGTTCATGACTAACTTTCAGGGGAAAAATTTTCTATAATAATCAGCCAATGTATTATATATCCCAAATCTTTGTTCACGAAGCCTAGCCATGATGATGATGATGATGTATTATGTAAATTTACAGTTACACAGGGAAGCTGAAGTACGCTCCCTTGAAGGGCTTGCTCCTGACTACATGACAGTGCAAGACAGACCAATGTCCATCTCATCATACTGTACCCCAGTTTAGAAAGAAAATCAGTCTAGTTTGCAGTTAAGCTTGCTCTGGGACTCAGAGCAGTAGTGCCATACAATTTCCAGTTTTGAGACAGATTGTGGTGGGTTGACCCTGGATGGACATTACATTCCCACCAAAACTGTTCTATCACTCCCCTCCTCAGCTGAACAGGAAAAAGAAAATATGACAAAAGCCTTGTGGGTCAAGATAAGGGCAGTGAGAGATCACTCACCAATTACCATCATGGGCAAAACAGACTTGATTTGGGAAAATTAACCAAATTTATTACCAATCAAATCAGAGTGGGTGTAACACAGTAGGGTAATGAGAAATAAAACCAAAATCTTAAAACATCTTGCCTCCACAACTCCTTTTTTTGGAGGCTTAACTTTATTCCTTGATTCTCTACTTCCTCTCCCGCAGTAGTGCAGGGGTACATGGGATTGGGGTTGTGGTGAGTTAATCACATGTTGTCTCTGCTGCTCCTTCTCCTCAGGGGGAGGACTCCTTACACTCTTCTCCTGTTCCAGCGTGGGGTCCCTCCCATGACAGACAGTCCTCCATGAACTTCTCCAACATGAGTCCTTCCCTGGGCTACGTTTCTTCACAACTACACCAGCATCAGTCCCTTCCATAGGGTGCAGTCCTTCAGGAACAAGTTGCTCCAGCATGGTTCCCACACAGAGTCACAGGTTCTGCCAGAAAATCTGCTCCAATGTGGGCTCCAAATTGTGGCAAGTCCATAAATCCTGTCAAGAGCCTGCTTTAGCATGGCTTCATACACTGTTGTAGCCTTCTTTGGACATCCACCTCTTCTGGAATGGGGACTTTCATGGACAACAAGTGGATTTCTGCTCCCCCATGGATGTCCATGGGCTGCAGGGAGACAGCCTGCCTCACCATCATCTGCACCATGGGCTGCAGGGGAAGCCCTGCTTTGGCACCTGTAACACCTTCTCCTCTTTCTCCTACATCGAACTCAGTGTCTGCAGAGTTGTTTCTCTCATATATTTCCACTCCTCTGGCTGCAGTTGCTCAGTTTTTCTCCTTTTCTAAAATGTTATCCCAGTCACTTACCACCACTGCCAGCGGCAAGTCTGTTCTGGAGCCAGCTGGCATTGGCTCTGTCACACACAGGGAAAACTTCTAGCAGTTTCTCACAGAAATCACCCCTGTAGCCTCCTTGCTACCAAAACTTGACCATGCAAAGCCAGTACAGAGCTCCAGTGAAGTAAGGGGGCAGCTTTTGTCTGCTGGGACTCTGGAACCCAAAGCAGTAGGTCTGCACAGGACTGTGCTGCTCTGTTTCGTGCAAATGAAGCAGCATGGATAAGTTTAGCGTCAGTATACCAGGCAAGTATGTCCTGGGACTCTGCCCATAACAGTTTGTCAGTTTTGCAGTATATGCTTACCAAGATATTAGAGGTATATTCTGCTACTTATAGAAAACTGAATCGTTTCTCCGCAACAGTGTACATTTGAGCTGTGTTTAACCTATTTTTTTATTCTTCAGAACATGGACACAATTGTGTATGAACAATGTAAACTAATGGAATAAATTTAGACAAATGGATTTGCTGAGTATTTCTGGCTTTGCAATAAAGAGTTACTAATTTGGATGTCTCCTAATTTATCTAGCAATGTATTGGTTTCTAACTGCTAATAAATTCAAGGCTGTAATTGACTTTTCTCTGCCACACAAATCAGTAGAACTACTTCAAAGTGCTTCAGCTAAATGATAAAGCTCAAAAACTGAGAAAGCTGTGCCCATCTAACAAATTCTCAAAGGCTCATAAGGTTTATCTAAAGGTTCCTGGAAAATACAAGTTCAATTTATGTGGAAACGATTTTTCACTTGCATTCCCCAAGATCAGTAAAACTCTGAGAATGCAATTGCAGAGTATAAATGCAATACTTTGAGCAAATTTCCATTACGCTGATTCACACTTCAAAATCTGCATTCTACCTTCCCAGCAAAAGAATTGACAGGATACACCAGAGGTTAAACACGAAGTTAACTACAAAATGACAATTATGATTATGAAAAGGAAGGCGTGCATCTGATTTGTAAAGGTCAAGTCATGATTTGTGTGGGCATTTCAAGTGGCAGCTAAGGCTGTACGCTGCTCCCTTTCCTAGGAACCCATCATGCTACCCTATTTTTAGAGATTCTGATAAGTCTGGATATCTTTTATCCATTTAAAATTTCTGCCTCCAATTTAATTTTCAAGAATATTAATATTTACAAACTGATTTAGAAAATCTTGAGATGAAATGTCAGCATTAATGAAGCTTCTTCAAATGCTGAGTGTAGCAATTCCGTTAAAAATCAAAAAGTTTGATGAGAAAGTACCTTTGCTTTTCAGGTTATTTCCTTATTATCAGAATTTGTCATTATATAAATTTGGCTTTCATTCTTCAATTCATACAAAGAGTAATTGAGCTGATGCATGGTGCAATACCAGATTGCGTTAAACACCAAAATTCTGTGCAGTCAAAGCAAGAAAATTCCTCAGTTTCCAAGACAGGCTGCATGTGAATACTAGTTAGTCAAACTGGTTACCAGTTCCCTAATGTAATATGAATAGCTCAGTATTTTGGTGTATCTGTTTTTCAAAAACCAATGAATATTCACCAGGGACATTGGGTAGCATTTAAATCTAATTCTCCTGACTGTGCTGGCTTTGACTATGCAATCAGTGGCTTCTGCTTATTGTTTGCAGTGAACTGTTGCTCTGCACGCAATAATATTGAAAAGAATGATGCAATGTATACAGAAAATCTTTAAGATACCATTGTCATGCTAATCTATAACCACCAATTAAAGGCATACAACACAAAATGCAAAACAAAACCTATTAGTTAATGAAGTCATTCAGTCCTAGACAATGAAGCCTGGAATTTTGCTTTTGTACCTTTTGTGCTTTCAGTTATTCTCTCCACTACTCCATGAAGTTTTTTAAATATCATCATGATGAGTTTAAGACTTCTTTTCCTATCAGATTGTAGTTTTCCCATGACTGCATTACTAAGTGTTAACAATAATTAAAATAGTTTGTTAGAACAATCATTAAAGCAATGAACTTAATGACCTGTCTTTGTAATTGAAATAAAAAAGTAAAACATATTTGGAGCAGACCTGCAGTACAGTTCAGGACCACACTGATAAAACTCCTGTCCTCTGAGCAAGGTTAATCTAAATCTTAAAATCCTAACCTTCAAGTCTTGAGAAAGTAAATGACTAAAAATTGACACTCAAGTGTCACCACACTGGTGTCCCTAAGGAAAGACAGTGAATTGCTAGTTACTTTCAAACGCGGGAATTGTGGAAATATTAACACTTAATCAAGCTACAAGGGCTTTCCCACTGAAGAGAAAGTAAAGACAAATTGATAGTATGATCCTTCAACAGTGAGACCTAAAGAGACTGCAAGTTTAGTTGTTGCATATTAAATTACAGGATTAAAGAAATTAGAGGAATTTAAATTTCTTTATTTTTGTGTCCAAAATGATCACTCTGAGGGTCTCCATAATAATAACTTTAACATAAATACTATGTTTTAGTGACAGTTGTAGTATATGACCTTTTAAAACCACTGATATAGCTTCTTAATTTTAACTACCCATATCAAAGAAGGCATTAGACCTTTTCCACTTTTTATTTCTCTTCTAAGTTTTAAAAAGAGCAAAGTATAATGTAGTCTTAACAAGATATTAGACTCAGTATTTCTTTTTAAGACCAATGCAATTATCCATCTATCCTTATCTTCTTGTTTCCCTCCATTAAAGGAAAAATATCTAAGTTTAAATTAAAAAAAACCCAGTTCCCTCTTGACTTTTTTTTTTTTTTTTTAATTGGGTTAAGTGGGAAATTGTTGAATTGAGAGTATGGAAATTCTCCCGCAGAAAATAAACCCCACTGCATTTCACCTGGTCCTCTGAGATCAGGGGGTGTGGCTGGGCCTAATTTCTGATTAAACTAATTTAGCACTCTAAGTCCAGTTGCATTCAACAAGATCATGCATGAACAAATAGTGTAGGTTACATTTTAAGTCTGGTCTCATTCATGATTACAGATTCACCGACAGTATGGTTTATTGAAGCAACAGATAATAGATCTTTTAAACTGCCAGTGATAATTTCACTACACCTGCAAAGGGTAAGTGTATAGCACTATACACACAGTGTTTCTGGGTTTAATCCAATACTGTTGGAGGCACAAATTTTACCAAGGAGGCATCCCTGCTCTGGGAAGGAGACCGTAGCCAGCCTGTTGACTTTTCTACAGAATGGTTGTATTCTCATTGTCTACCACTAAGGATTTCAAATGCCAATTTATACTTTTGGATGAAATGGAGAAGTCACATATTCTGTTACTGCCATCATAAACATGGTGGGTGGAGACCCTATTTATACATAAATGAAGAATATAGAGACTTACAAAGAGAGAGATTAGAAAGACTGGATTTTGTACAAGGACAGAAAGAAACTGTGACACCTTAGTATTACTCTCTCTTCCACCTGTCTGATTGCAGCGATAAAAGTAATCCGGCCTCTGCCTAATAACTTGTCACATTCTCAGCATGCCATCATTCCCACAGAAATCCCACCACCACATATCTCATGGCATATCACATGGCTGTGGGCCTCATTTCTATAGAAATGCATACTGAAAAAATTATTAAATAGGCAGTATTCTGCTTTGGTTTATATTTTTTTTCTACAAGGAAACAATACATTGGTGTTAGAAACCACAAAAAAATTTTCCTTGCATGGCTGATTTTCAAGTAATAACAGGCATAAAAAACTAATCCAGATAAGGTATCACTAATTTTTCCCTCAGATTTTGCTTCTGCTATACTTCTAACATTGAAACACCAATAGTATTTAAGAAAAAAAAATGGGTAGACCCAAAGCTAAGGGAAAATGAAAAGAAAGATGCTTGTTATGGAATTCAGTGTGTCATCTTTTTGCCTCTCCGGTTCTGAATGCCTAGAAACCAACTCTTGGGTTTTTGGTTATGTTTGTTTGGTTTTCTTTTTGCTGTTCTCATCATACTAACCTTCCATATTTTCAGGAGAAAGTAACAGAACTATTATTTTTCTGTGCTGCTAATTTTTTTCTACTTTGTGTCAGAACTTCTCCAATGCTAAAAGGAAGAAAACATGGAAGACTAATCCTGATAAGAGGTTAAACAGTATCCCCCTCATTCACAAAAGTAAAAACTCTAAATTTTAAAGCTCTTATTTCCTCTCCACTTAAAGGGAAAAAGTAAGAACAGTTTCCAATTGCTTTCTAATAATTAAATTTTATTACATAATTGAAAGACAATATATAGTAAATAATTTAGCAATTATTAAGGTCAAGGAGAGCTACTAGAATAATTCAGAAAATCTGCTTAGACTGCTATAGAGTTTTTAGACAATGACTAAAAAGCATTTGTTTGATGAATATTGGCTACATTTACCTAATATGAAATGAATCAATATTCCATTTAATTTCTAAGTATCAATTTTAGTTAAATTTTACTCTCTGGCATTTTAGACTAAATCCAAGATAGTTTTCTTCCTTCATATGTTATATTAAGTTCATGAAAATAAATGAACCAGGAGTGTAACCAACTGTGATATTCTATAAGGTTTCCTTTGTATTCAGAGCCAACAGAAAAAGGTTAAAACATTCCCAGACCTGACGAGTTCTTGAGGCCCCGAAGTCCTCCTCCCATATGAGGAGCAGTTCAGGTCACTTGGTCTTTTCAGCGTGGTGAAGAGGAGACTTAGGGAAGACTTAACTACACTCTACATCTTCCTCATGAGGGGAAGAGGAGGAGCTGACACTGATCATTTCTCTCTAGTGACCAGTGAGAAGACCCGAGAGAATGGCCTGAAGTTGTGTCAGGGAAGGTTTAGGTTGGATATTAGAAAGAGGTTCTTCACCCAGAAGGTGGTTGGATGCAGGAACAGGCTCCCCAGGGAAGTGGTCACAGCCCCAGGTAATTTGACTTGATGATCCTTGTGGGTCTCTTCCAACTCAGCATATTCTGTGATTCTCTGTGATTCTGTGAAAATAACCTGTCAGCCTCTGGAAAGTGTTGGTTTTACCACTCTCCTGTCTTTGTCCTGAGTTTATTCTCAGGCTGTTTGCAGATCTACTGCTTCTAGAAATGCAAGCAGCGCTGTTGTCAGGAAGTGAATTAATTTATCTTATAATAGTTAAGATAGAATACATGTTTTAAGACTGCTCAAGAACTAGAATAATTTCCATATTAAGTTCCAAATCACTATGGACCCATGTCTATATGGACAACTGAAGCATACCAAAAGAAACTACAAGTTACATTCCAGAGAGCTAGTATATTTATTCACAGAGCAAAAAGAGAACAATACTTCTTTGAACCCAGAATGCAGAACATATGCATTAGCCTGGCACAGAGATTGGGTTAGTAAGTCTGTCTCAAGAGAAATTGGTTCAGGCTCAGCATTATGTAATCACAGCATCTTTGTAACGGTATGTAAACATTAGATTTCCTCTTTTCAGCAAAGAGAAAGTAATTGTGAAACCAGAAAGATGAAAGAGAACCAATTGTTCATACACCAGCACTTATACGACCCGTTAGTGCCTAGAGGTTACACAACAGAATATCTTCATAAAAAAAGCTCAAATATCCTGATACTTGAATAGGACCCTAGAAAGTTGTGAAGAATCAGTAAAGCAGAAAAGGAATGGAACACTGGAAACCACTGATGGACTGAAACATCTCAGAAATGAGAAAAAGCACATGGCCAAAAGAATGCCACACTATATTTCAGCCACGTCCTGGATACGTATGACTGAGGATAGAGAACTGACTGTTTACAGAGTAAATGTAAGCCTCTAAAATCTGAAGAATTAATGCATACTAAGAATTGTCCTCATTTTCAAACACCTGAACTGGTCTACTAAAAGCCATTCCTGCTCTCTGGAAGCCTTGTCCCTTTTTTGTGAATACATATGAATACATCCTCACAAGTGAAAGGACAAAGGGAACTAAGGGTGGCATAGGATCAATGCACACAAACTCTCAATATGCACACAGAGCTTGGCAACCAAAGGAGCAATTTCAAAAGATTCTTCTCAGGGAATTACAGGAATTACTGGGGGTGAATTTGTAAGATGCAGATTGATAAATTTGTGAACTGATATACAGCTGCTTTCTGCAAGAGCAGCAGACATTTTATAGCACAGAGTTGTAAGGACTCTCCTACACAACACATTTCCAAAACACCTCTTCCAGGATCAAACACATGGGTACACTTGCATACCAGACCACTCAACTCATCTGCTTTTCCGTTTTCAGGAAAAGGCATCACATCTCGCTTTCCATGAAAGTCTTTCAATATAAGAGATGGCAGAAAACCAACCTGTCCTCATTTTTACGGATAACAACCAGCATGCAGACAGAAATCTCTGTAAAGCAATTTAAGCCAATTGTAGAGGAAGTAGTTTTATTTCTCCCAAAAATGGAAACATGTTATGCTGCAATCAGTAAGAGTAGTTAATCTCTTCAAAAATTTAAAGGATTGTCATCTTCTTGCTGGATTTTGGGTAAAGAGCCTCACACCTCTCCAAATCTGCTTCAAAAAGGAGAATGCAAAGTGTATTTTATTTTAATTTATTGCCTTCAGTGAGCCACATATCACTCCCTGGAAGACTCTAGTTAAGCCTAGCTTCAGTTTATCTTCTTCCTAGAAGGCTAGAAGAGACAGAATGAATTCAACAAGACTTCTTCCCTTCCAAATGTAACGTCATTGATAGTAAGAAAACTTTTTTGTCCTTTCATTGCAATACACAGCACTGTCAAAATTTTTAGCTGCAAATACTACTAGATGCAGTAATCTTCTTTGTTCGCAAAAAAGATTTCTTCCAAGAATGATATCTTATAGTAGCCACCAAGACAAAACTTTGTTGCACCAGCACTTTGGATATACTTCCTCTAAGCAGTGATAATTCTTGTGTTATACAATATGCAATTTGATTTGGAATTAGCTGTGCTTTTACATGACTGCCATCGCATAGTAAATCTACTGTCCTGATTGCACTGTTACTAATACATTTCAGTAAATTTTTAATACTGTAATACTGATCTGATAATACTGGCTGTAAGAATCTGTAGGTCTATTATAAAAGCAGCAATAATGTATTTTACCACACAGGCTTGGTTGCATTGCATCACATGACAGAGTGACAAAGGCTAAGCCTTATACATTGGAGAAAAAAAGTAATTTGAGAAAAAAAAAGAAAAAGCATTACTACTTTTGGAATTGTCTAATTGCTTTAGATGTTTTCTGTTGCTCATGAAACACTGAATCAGTTGGATTTTACCTGTTATTAAGAATAATCGTATTTATTGGACGGCTGTTTTACATGGACAAAGTATTAAATTAGCATATTTCTAATCTAAGATATAAGGCTGGATTCAAGCCCCCGGTAGTGTTATTATAGCATAAAGATCATGGAAAAAACCTGAAGAGTCCTCTCAGCTGATATGGAAGTGTATAAGGGAGGAAAAAACAGTGAAAGCATACTGGTGAAAAACAGCATGATATAGCCATGCAATTCTGCACTGATGTTACCTTCATACCTTGTTGAGAAACATTATTTTGCGCTGGGTCACTGCAGAAAGATTCCTACATATCCCATGATTCTTACAGACATTTCTTGTATAAATAAAAAGTGTTTGCACCAAGTAAAAGGAGAAGCACTGAGTACAGAACAGGATCCTTACCATACATTACTGTAGGAAAGGGTAAAATATTTTATTACTAAACACAGGCCTGGGAGTCTACAGGTGAATTTCCTGGCTCAAGAACTATAGAAATGAACAGCAGATCTTCCACAGGTTTGTAAAATAATGCCTGTTGAGCCTATAGAGATGTAAGCTTCATTTTCAGCTCTGCCATGGGCTTGCTCATACTATTAGTAATTTATGTGACTTTACTGCTTCCCTGGTAAAGTGCGTTATGTGGGAAATGACGCACTGCTGTTCGTGTATCTCTCTTACACTTGGATGAAAAGGGCAGAATATTGTTGATTTTAAGTAATGTATGGATCTAAAGAATCTTGATATTTTTCTATGATTCTACTTTTTTTTCTGTGAACAAGAGAAATATTTCAATACTGAAGTATCTAAATTTACAGTTATTGTACTTTTTCACAAAAAAGGTCTTTAGTATATTACAATATGATTTGCAGTATGTCACACTTCACTGTGCTTGTTAGATTTAAGTAAAATAGTGCATACTTCTGTGTGTGACTACTACTTCGTTTCAACTAGTGAAGAATGGGCATAAATTTAATGTGTATTTTCATTTTGCTCTGACAAGAAATAGTGAAACAGCTCACTGATTTTTTTCCCACCCTTCAGATTATGGTTCATCAACCCTTATACTATCCCTGTACAGTGGCTGTAATTATGAATGTGAATATGATATAACAGTTTACTGGACAAACAGAAAATAGAGATTTCCAGTTAGGTAACACAATCAATAAATTAAAATTATTATGACCCTGAAAAATATTATTAATATTTTGACCTCATATATGTCATCCAAAGTCATTCAGTATTCTTTATAAGTCACAGATATAATGGTTATTTCATAGGTTTGTCATGCAGCTTATGTAATTTTTTAATAAAATAATAAACCATAATAAAAATTAAAATCTGATTTTTTTTTCCCAAACTGCAAGGGTAGAAATATGAAACAGATCTTATGTAGTCTTTCAGAGACCTTTAGCATAAGGTAACAGTATAGTATAACCCAGTCACTGACTTTGTTGCACCACAGATATAAGCAGAATAATTTGAAGCCAACTTAAGTATGTTTATTTAAGAACTGGTACAGCTAAGAGCTAAATTTTAAAAGTACCAAAGAAAAAAACAATTCCCAGCTATGACCACATCTCACTTCTAATAAGCCAAGCAACATTATAAATTATCCCTTCAGTCAAAAAATTGTTTCAAGTTTACTGGGTAACAAACACGCACACGTATTCACGTGTAAGTACAAGTACATGTAAAACCAGAAAGCTTATCTTTTTCCAACTTCTTAAGTGTGTGATTTAAGAAGTCACTTCTTTTGCTCATGCTTCCTCATCACTCAAAGCAGAAAGCAGCTGAATGCAGGCATGCCTTACAAAGCATTAACCTGAAATCAAACCCTTTGTATGAGCATAGATAGTAATATAACAGAATCACTGAATATTCTAAGTTGGAAGGGACCCACAAGGATCATTGAGTCCAACAATTAAGTGAATGGTCTGTACAGGGATTGAACCCTCAGCCTTGGAGTTGTTAGCACCATGCTCTAACCAGCTGGGCTAATCTCAGGGTCATTTCAGTTTTTAGATCTCATAAGAGATTCTCCATGATGTCATAAATTAGCAAAGGGGATTACTGCTTATGACTTAGTGGGATGATACATCACAAATAACAAAAAGCTGTACGGTGGGAGCTGACTCACCAATTTTCAATACATATTTCTCCTGTGTCAATTAATTTTTCTGGGAAAAACTGGGATATGTTGAATATATATATATGGTAAACCTTAACCGCAAATATGATGGAATTCTTTCTCAATACAGTATTTTCCAGAGTAGTTTTGTTCATTTTTATCTAGTTTTTAATCCTGTATGTGTTAGATTATCTTTTTTTTTTTTAACCTACAACCAAAAAATTATTGAAATAATTGAGCCCTAAATAGTCAAAATTCATATGAGTATAACTTTTTACACTATGGGGCATACTATACTTGTACTGCTTGTTGTTTCTGTAGTTGAGGATAACACACTTCTCAGGACTTTAAAATATTTCCCATGAAAACAGTGAAGAAAATGTATGAAGTAAAGACATAAAGTATCAATTCCTTTAGAGAAAAGTCACAAATGTGATTTGTAATCTTGCTGACACTGTAGTCAGAGAGCTAAACAATTCAATCAGTTTAGTTCATCCAAGGAAGGTTAAGAGAAGAGCTAATAGAAGTACCAAACCAAAGATGAGTCTTCAGATAAGATAAAGCGTATTTTAAAGACAGAGAGACTAAATATAGGAGCTACACCAAAATTTTAAATTAGCTCATTTACAGACATGGAGCAGAGGTCAAAACATCTCATCACTGAAATATTTTGATAGTGTATTCATCACTTTAAATTACTACCAAACTTAAATTATGCTTTTGGAAGTTACAGATGCAATGCAAAATTACTTTTTATTTGGGACCATATCCTATGGGGAATCAAAACGGGCATAAGCATATTTTCCTCTGATCTTGAAAGCAGTACAGAATGTCACAGTAAACTAAACCTAAACAATCAAATACCTGTCATAAACCAAAGAAAACTTCGGTTTCTTTGTAATTTGATCCACCTTTTTTTTTCTTTTTTTTTTTTAAATTTATTTGCAGAAGGAAACCTTTACTGAAAAAAAAGTGTAGGTAACTCAGACTCAAAATAGCTAAAGTATCAAATAATTACTTTTTATCTTTATAATTTTCACTGTTTAAAATCACTCATCTGACAGTTAATCAGTTAATAATCTTTCAGCTGAAATCCTTCAGGTCTTGCTAAGATTTTAGAATGATTCAGAATAAACTGAACTAAATGAATTGTTAAACAGATATCATTATTTTCTTTATACAGGATATTAACTGTGGTCAAAGATCATTTAGAGCACAGTTACTAGACTATGTATGTATTAAACAGACAGAACAGAAAAATGTGCTTTGATAGCCTAATAGATATGTAACAGCTGCCAAGAGATAATTGTGGAAAACCCTAAATTATTCCTACAAAAGCTTTTTGAAAGAGATCATATTATTAATGAGTCACACAGAGCCAGGATGTTAAACCAGGGCTTCCATCCTCCTAATACCTGCTGGAAGGACATTGAGGTTGGACACATACATCCAGGAGATCTATGGAGAGTCCCCATGACATATCCTGAAGACATGGCTTGAGATATGTGATCTATAAACCAAAAGCAGGAGATGCTCTTCTGAACTGGATATTCCCAAAAGAAGCACTGGTCAAATATGTGAAAGCCAGTAGCAAATGTCAAAAGCAGTGATGAAGATCTTAAGGCTCTAAAAAAAGGCAGCAAGATAAACAGTACAATAGAATCCCTCAGAACAATCCAACTGAAGAACTGAAGCTTTCCAGAAAATTGTACTCTCAGTTGTGGTTTGGGCCTTTTGCTGTTTCAGAGTTTTTCTTCCTCCCACCCCTACACTACCCCTCCACTCCCATTTTCATATTTTGTATTTTAAGGCTAGATAAGAAATAACTTCTACCACCTCTAACTAACTGATATGTCAGCATTCACTTGGACAAAAGTTTTTCAACTTTGTGGAGACCAAAAAAAAAATTCTATACATTTTCTTTTACTCCAAAACCTGATAGTCCTGTAGTTAGAATGCTCATCTAAGTTGTAAAAAGCCCATTAACTTGGATAACTGCTCTGTCACACAGAAACTAGGCTTTGGAATGCAAGTTCTCATGCTACTCAAATGCCCAACTGGAATTTCTAGATTACTACCTTAGTGTGTCTCAGATATGTTTCTACTTTATATTAAAATTATTCACTGAACCAAACAGAAATGACAGAGATGGCTGAAGAACTTCATAGCAAGATAATAGTAAAGTACCAGAACAAGGGATTAAATATGAAGTACCTGCAGTATAGATTTCAGTACTTAAATATCCCTTGATTGTTCTGCAAAAGGGCTTTTTTTCATTTGTTATTTTGATTAAATATTCTCCATTGAATCCTGGGAATCTCACTCAGGTTTAATTCTTTTCAAAGAAGTATAACCATGTGAAAAATCTTTCTTAGTCCAATTAACTGAATTAGATATCTACCTTCAGTTGAGACTGGAGTTCACAGAATTATTGAAAAGAAAAGGGCTTGAGATGTTGGATGTTTGGAGGTTTTTTATATTTCTTTATAATAAAATTGTTGAGAGAACAACCACAAGGTATCTCTCTAAATTAGACGCAAAATAGCATTTAAAACACTGGCCTTGCTTCAGGCCTAGAGGCGTCTTGTGATTGTAAAGATAAAGTTAAGAAAATGCTTTTTTGGTTGATCAAACTCAAAAAAGTTAAATTTCACACTTTCAGAAGCGTGTAGAATGTCCTCCATAGGTACTAGCTGCCATGCTGTGAATATGACATAGTAAATTTTTCTTGGTAAAATTAAATTTTCTCAGAACACAGAAAAAAATAATATAGAGTGCCAAATGACACAAGAAGACAAAATATTAAGAGAAGATAATTGAAACAAAAACTAAAAGTAGTGAAATTGCTGTATAAATACATATAACTCACTTGCATCATCATTAAAATAGACCACTGTTTTCAGAACTTTTTTATTAATATCAGAGCAGTTTTCAACACATAATTTCTATCCACTGTTTAGTTAAAATAAATGGTTTTGGTTTAGAAACAGATATCAAGAGGAAATATATCATAATCAGCCACTGTAACAATTAGAGAGTTTACAGCACAGACTTTAAGAAATGTGCATTTACATTTAACACATTATTCTGCTGACCTATAAACTCTGTTTCCAGTTATAATACTGGAAACACTATAAAATAATTCTAAAGAAAGAAAATCAGCATCCTCTGAAATGTTTTGCCTGATCTTGCAAAACATTCTTTCCCTTTTTAGAGGTCACCCCTGGAATCATGCTGCTTATCTAAAAGCATTAAACTTCTCAGGAATAGTAGAAGGTTCCCATCATAAAAGTAATTTAAGATAATATGCTTCAGCTGCTATTAAGAGGAAATGGTCTACGCAGTGCGAAATTCATATGTTGCTTCATGTTTTCATATGGAAAATGGATCATTGAAATTACTTCCAAAATATGTCAGTGTCATGGAGCTTTATATACACTTTTGCTGACTAAATAAACTACAGCTCTCATTATGCCTTCACTATAAATTAGTGCAGCCTTCAAGTTTTTGTTACTTATATAAGATGGATGGTCCAAATGACGTATAATATTTTCCTTTTCTAGAACACAAGATTATTAAGGTTAAGAACACTCTTTCGCAAGCTCTGTTTTATAGCATATTCGGAAATCACACAAGGCCATAAGGATGCCTGCAGAGGAAGGCAAAAGAAAAGTACATATATAATTCTAGAATATTTTAAGAAAAAAGAATAGTAGGTGTTGACATGAATACTACTTTAAGTAAGTGCTCTTCATAGCTAGAAAAAGTATGAAAGTATTTTTAGTTTGTTTTTCAAAGAAAATAAGTTTTGAAAAAGTAGACCATATTACTAGTGTAGACTGAGTGCTTGTGGACTTTTAAATTCTTATAAGTTAATAAAATAGCAGCTGTACTTTATAAAGGTGCTGTTTTAATGCTTAGATACTTTTAAACTGAGACAACAGTGAAAACAAGTATTAACCTGCTGTTAAAAAATAACTCAGAAATTATGTTAATGCATGTTTCATATGTTGTTTATTATGAAATTCATTCTGCTAATAGAAAATAAATGGGGTTTCTGTATTCCAAAAAAAATAAATTTGTTCAACAATAAAGTCTAATATATAGTATAATTAAAATAGGATGAGATGCCTATATTTGAAAATACAGAAATATTCAGTCTATGCATGCCAAATGTAAAGGGAAAAATATTTTTTTCTTTATGACTTTGGTTATTATATAAACGTAACTAGGCACATATTGTATTTGCTTTCAGAGAGTCCACCAACAGTTCATCAAAAGGATGATACCAGTTTCTGAGTCGATTTAATTCGATGCATTTTTTTGTGGTCCTTGAACCTTAATCTAAAATGTTGACAAGAAGATTCTGTCTTCCACAGCAGTTATTATGCACAGTGCAGAATCAGACACCTAATAAAATGAGTGGTGTTATAAGCACACTGTATGGCTACAAATAATCCTCCTTTCCTTTTTGATTCTCTAGAAGATTGTATCCTAGGAGGCAGAACAAGATAGTTTGATATAGTGAAAGCCAGAAAAATTAAGCTTTTTCATTCCTCTGCAAAAAAACTAATCTCTTTTTATAAATGCTGAAAGACATTTTATGTGAGCTTTAATTAGAGAGATTACCAAAAACTTTTTTCAAATTTATGACATTTGACAAGGATGGGAAGTAATTAAAATACTAATAACGACAAAATACTTCAAAAGAACCTTACTGATATGTAGTTACTGCAAGAAACTGAGATATTTACCTGCAGTGTACAGACTGATTTAGGTTGCATATCATTAAATGTACAAACTTTGAAGCTTTTCATCAATTCTGTGTCCCTTATATTTCTTCTTTAAAATGTATCATGCTAATCAAGACAGTAAACACAGAGCATGACTTCAAGTGTAATGACAGACATTATGTCTCACTAACATTTTTCTTCTGCATTCTATTTTTAATATTCCAAATGCTGTGGCAAACTCCACTACCACCACTTCTTTGAATGATAAATGGTTCACACCACTCAAAAGCCATTTAAAGAAAAAAAAATCATATGCTTTTCTCCACACCTCACTTGTAGGAAATAAAATCAAGTGGATTTTTCTTTTTAAAGTCACAAGTGAAGCAAGGAGGTGGTTGCTGGTATCACTCAGCTGTCTGATACAGATGGAGCTGCTGAGTATGTGATCAGAAATATAATTTCCAATAATATTATTTCATTATTTTTATCCACTTCTGGCTAAATCACGCCTACAAAATATGCCAGAAAACATGTTTCAGTAGTCCAATATGATTGAGGAAGGAAATGCAAGTAGATAATAAATTCTTATAGCAGACTTCTAGTACGTAAAGGAGGTTTACAAGGAGGCTGGAGAGGGACTTTACAAGAGTATATAGGGATACAACAAGGTGTAATGGCTTCAAACTGGAAGAGAGTAAGGTTAGAGTAGATACCAGGAATAAATTATTTAATGTGAGGGCTGTCATTTTTTACAGAATTTCAGGAAGAAATTCCTTACTGTGAGACACTGAAACAGGTTGCTCAGAGAAGTTGTGGGTGCCATATTCCTGGAATTGTTCAAGGACAGATTGGAAGAGGCTCTGACCCACCAGGCCTAGCAGAAAGTTTCCCTGTGCATGGCAGGGAGTTGGAACGAGGAGGTCTTAGCGTCCTTTCCAACCTGAGTCATTCTGTGAGTCTATAAAACAGCAAATCCAGATGGTTAAAATATACCTTTGGCTTGATCATTTAGCTTAACTGTTCCCTCCTTTTGCAAACTCTAGCACTGGATGCCGAAACAGGCAGGCAGTGCCAAAATTCAAACAAAACGTGAATCATTTCCAACCTCAAAAAGAAGACTTTAATGCCATGGCCCTGTTCTGAAAATGTGAATCTGGATGACTGCAACAGCTGGACTTTAAAATGAGCTGAAGAACACAAGTGTCAGTCTAACAGAGATGAAATGCAAAATGCAAAGCATAAGCTTGGCATGAGAACACTGGAAAATCAGACAAAAACCAAAAGACGATAAGGTAACCATTTTCTTCTAGCAGGGACACAAACAAAAAGTTTATAAAATGCAAACCAAACCCCACAGATAGGAAATACATTTAAATAAAATATACTGTAGGAAACTGCAAATTGATGCTCAATTTATATATATTAGAAAAACTTTAGTTAGGTTTTTTTGGTTTGGGGTTTTGCTATTGTTTTTGGTGGGATTTTTGGTGTGGTTTTTTTTGGTTGGTTGGTTGGGTTTGGGTTGATTTCTTCTTTTTTTTTTTTTTTTTTAATTAGCAATGGCTGTATAGCTCATTCACAGGGGCCAAACAGCTTTTGACAAGCAACAATTTCAATGCCATTGTAAGCATGATATTCCCTCTATGGCACAAAACCAAGTGTATTATTTCCCCTATATCTTACAGTACATTAATGTCGAACAATTTCTAAATTATGCTAATGCTGTCAACAGCAAATTCTTTCAATTTCTCACTGAATCTGCAGGTTGTGCATTGTGATAGGGAAATTGATAAAAAAATCCATACATATAGAAATTACGTTAGATATGAACGCATAAGCCATGGGAAAAAGATTTTAAGAAAACAGCAATGAGCTAAACTGTGCATATTCCAAATTTTTGTACGCCTATTCAAATCCAGTATTTTGAAACTGTGAAGTCTTTTCATTACTGTGCCCTAGTTTAGAGATTTTTTAGTTATGCTTTTCCATCTAACAGACTCTGTTGCAGAAATAAGCTCACATCACGCATAATCAAATTTAAATCATGTAAGCAACAGTTCTTGACTTCATTAGGCAATATTAATTGATTTCTAGAATAAATAAGCAAATCCTTGTTTTAGCCTAATAACCAATCTCTCTGTTGTATTTTAAAAAATCATAAAACCCACAAAGCTTAATGCTAAAATTTTGCAGGTGAAGTGTTTTCATTGCACTACACAATGTAACATCCCTGCTTGCACACAAGCAACGAGAACACATTACTAGAGACAGCTAGTCAGCACAGTGGAAATGTTGTGCCACAGGAGTAAGTTATAGGATCATGGATAGAGCAAATCACATCACTTTTTGCTTGTCTTATGAAACAAGAAGGAAAGCAAGAACAAGAAATCAGTTAACATGTTCAGTAAGTACAAAAGAAGTTAATACCCCAGTTTGCGTCTTAAGTCAGTGGTGCAAGAATAGAGCATTTAGGAAAAAACCTACAGCATAGTATTTGTCTTTAGGACACGAAGAGCTGATGAATTTTCAGGTGGAAAGCTACATGTAAAAACTAGATTCAGTACTGTGTTATAGAAGTACATAATGTTTCACAGCTGTGGTTGCAAGGAGGGATATTTTTCACTACTACCACAGATATTTTACCAAATAAAGTAACCAGAGGGTGGGTTGGGTGCTGGAACAGGCTCCCCAGAGAAGTGGTCACAGCCTGACAGAGTATAAGAAGAGTTTGGATAATACACTCAGGCACATGGTGTGACTCTTGGGGGTGGTCCTGTGCAGGGCTAAGAGTTGGGCTTGATGATCCTTGTGATCCCTTAAAATTCCACATATTCTGTGATTCTGTGAACTTCTCATGAGTGCTAGCCAAGAGCTAAGAATGCTTTTGGAAGATGGTTTCAATAAAAGGTGTGTAACTGTTAGGACAACCTGAAGATCAAGAACAAGGATCACTTGCTAGGAATGAATGATAGGAAACAGGTTTGATACTCTACATATTTTCAGTGATTATCATAGCTATCTTTGACCACTGCTAATACACTACCTTCTATATTTAATTCTAGTGCATGAATAATGTTTTTATTTCTTCTGTTAACTTCCCACCAAACCATTGAACTTCACTGAATCTGCCTGAGAAACACTGAGTCCTCCAACGCATACACATATGCTTCAAACAGTGTTCCATCCTCACACAAATATCTAGAACCTATGTTGATTTTGAATGACTGATTTACTTCACTGCTTTTTTTGAAAAAACAGCAAGTCAATAGTGAGACATAGATAAGCTTTAGGTGAACTAGTTTTTGTTACTCTCATGTCTGGAATCTAACTGTCAGCTCTCCAAGTGATTTTATACGAATTTCCAAAAGCAATGCTTATTAAATTGCTCTTCTCTGTTAGAAGACTGTTATTCACTTTCTCTCCCTAGAACACAACAATGAAAAATCAACAGAGCTATACTGATTAGCAGTCCCATTCATCCCTATCAGAATATGTAGTTAACTGAACACAACAGGTTATATCTGAAAAGACTATCAGATCTCACAAAATATTCAGCTAAATAACCATCACAGTCTGTTTCCATCCCTAGACTAAAAACTCACACAGAAAAAGGTCAAGTTCCACACCTTGCAGATAAAACTCTAGACATGTCCAGTTATGCATTATCATTGGAAAATGCTTAAGTATTAAGAGAAAGTTTCCCAAATGCTAACTGTGCAAACGGCAATTCGATCACTGTAAGAACTTTGCACCAAATTAAAAATGATTGACATGCAAAAAAAATAGAAATAGAAAGAAAAAGGAAAAAGAATGTTTTCAAAATGGATTAAAATTTCTTGAAAACCTCATTTTACTCAAAACAATATTTTGATTTAAATGTTGGCAAGGAAAATTGACCAACTCAACGTTCATGTAGAACAGGTGTTTAATATAGATTTTTCGGATAATCAGAGAGGTCTTTCAGCAAAACATCTCTTCAGTATTTTTCTCTGCCTGTCCAGTTGAGGAGAGGAAATAATTGAATGGCTTGGTTAGCATCTGTTATCTAAGAAAGGTCAACATCTAAATACTAAATATTGAAAATCTTCAATAAGCACATATATTCCTCATCATACTATTTCAGCATATCTATAGGGTGATTAACAGGATAGATGATATATGCCTTAGATGATATATGTGAGCTGGATTAAGAGTTGGTATCACAGGCATCAGAAGAGGAGAAAGCTACCTTTCAATTGCCACAGACTGATAGAAAAAAAAAACATTTTGCATGCACTGAGTTGGTGGGGAGCTCACCTAGGGCCTTGGAAAATACCACTGTTCCATATCAGTGAATGATAGCAAAAATTTCTCTAGCAATACTAGATCAAGGATCATCACCCTGATAATAACAATTTAGAAAATACAGTCATTAAATGTATCTCCTCCTCCGAGACTGTACTATTTTTGTGACCAAAACCACTACCTTAATAATCCCTCTGTCATAGCCCACAGCCTTCTGTTCATATATAGAAACTGACAATAAATCTGCTAGTTAGGGGTGTTCATCTTGTTTTTCTCCATCCTCCAGTATACCCAAATTAGGGAAGTGAAAACATGCTGCAATATGTGAGTCACTGGAACCATTCAAATTTTGTTATTGCTAGGAGTTCAGGAGCCCTAAAAAAGTTACATTTTTTATTTCCAAGGACATACTGCAGTATGGGGTATTTTTAGGATCACTTAAGGATACTTTTAGGAATTAGTAAAAAAAGTTCAGGTCCACTTTATCTGGCTGTTGAATTGGGAGAGGGGAACTCCAGGTCCTGGGGTTTCAGCCCATTACCTGGAGGGGGAAATGCTCCTCCCTCCCCCCCGCCACGTGGTCCCCGTGGAGCCTGAAAGGACCCACACAGAGACCACACGGAGAGGGAGCTGAGAGAGAGTTTATTGTTAGGGGTACAGGTTTAAATAGGTTTTGGGGGTTTTACAGAATAACCAACTGGAGGTCACAGAGGGTTTGCAGAAATCATCAGTAGCAGGTAAGAGTTAACAACCAGTAGAAAGGGGTTAACAAGGCAAATGAGAAGACCTCCGGATATCTCCCCAGGACATTCTTGCACAGGAATGACAGTTGTCAAGAGGGGTCTTGGGAAGAGGACAGTGACTTTGCAGAAAAACTTCAAGAGTCATCTTGAAGTATTTCACTTAAACCAACCTTAAAACTTCTGTTTTTCTTATATGCTGCAGATAGCTGCAACAACTTTAAGCATGCACAAATGGAACAAGGAAAATAATGACTGAGCAAGAAACTCAGTTTTAATCCGTGGAAAAAAATTGCAGCAATATTTCATTATTTATAAAGTTTACCAGCACCTCAGAAGGCAGAACATTGAATTATATTTTATAAAAGCACTGGCAGTCAGCAATAAAACCTAGACCTCCTGAATTCCAATATGATATGTTATCAGTAATAACATACTTATTCTCATTATGTGTTGAAATTGTGCATAGGTGTTTAATATTCCAAAAAAGAAAGGAAACAAGTACTTTTCTAATGTAATGGCAATTATGATAGTGACACCATGACATTGTCCACACTTTAAAAAAAAGAAAAAATCCTCCAAAAACATTCAGTGGCAGATTCTCAAACGCTATGGTTTTTATCACCTTTCAGACCATGCTGCATCTCTAACAATGTAATTGCATGGTGTAATTTCCATTTTTATGCACAGCTACAAAAAGAGCCAGCCCTTCCCCAAAACATAATGCCTGATTCAAAATAAACTCTAAAAATCCTGAAGAGGATATTTAAAAAAAAAAGAAAAGAAATGAAAAATATCTGTCTGCTATGTCTGAAATTATACTTGACAACTTTTATTAAACAATGAATATGTCCTCATGCTTATAGGTACTCATCCCAAAGCACTGAAATTTGAAATATCTTCATATTCAGTCAGGCCTAATGTTGATTTTCATCAGCTGAAATCTTGGATATTTGCATAATTTTCTTGTCACTTTCACATGGATTTTGGGAACTCCAAAGACATTAAATGATTTTTTATTAGCAGCCCACTAGTCAGTATATGTCATGTTCACCTTTAAGATGGTAAACTAAGCACTGATTATTTCTGAAACAGAACTACCGATAATATGATTGATAGTTTTTCTCTCTCACCCGTTTGATCAACATGTCAAAGACAGGGCCACTATGCATACGGCTTTAAATGGTATATTTAAATAACTTTTATATAAAGTATTTGTCGTGTCACTCTGTTGCCATTTGGAGGAACTTTATTTTTCTATGATGAAAGGTAGGCTCTTGCATTCTTCTTCCCTTGCATATCCACGAACATACTAACTCTATCTTGCTCTTTGTTCATCTCTGTTCATATGTAACTTCAAAAACTGCAAGAATAATAGGGTTAACCAGTGGCAGAACCCATCTTAACTTGCCAAGGGGAACTTCACCTAAAATTGTGTGAAAAATAAATAAGATCCAGAAATAACTTCGTACTTCTCATCTGTTTTCTACTCTGTACAGAAAAGAATTGTATGTTCTGCTAAGCTCCTGCAGAAGTTATAATTTTTTTTTAAGAGAACTTACAGGGCTTATGATAACAATAATTTTCAAAACAAAAAAACACTAACAGTTTGATATCTGCATAATTTGATTTTTAGCTATACTAACATGGTCTTGTTTTTCCTTATTCTGAGCTGGTTAACAGATCTTAGCCTTGGCTGAATCAGTTTTCCTGTTGAATCACTTGAGCCACAGACTGATGGCTCTCTCTTAATCCAGCTAGTACCCTACAGCTTCTAAGAACACTTCTTGACTGGCTCCAGGCAAAAAACATGAGGTTTTGCTTTGATTTTTTTCCATTTTTAAAGTGTTTTCAGCTTCTTTTTCCTTGAAGCAAATAGAAAGTGCTCTCAGGGAGAAGCTAGCAAGGACAGCCCACTCACTACTCAGTCTCCATATAGAAAAAGAGCCAAATGCAGCTTTGAATTTCTGAAACAATAGTGAGCTGCTTATCTCTATTCAGTATACACATTACTATATTTTCAATCGTTCCCTTGAAACTTCTCTCTGATACCTCCATTTCTCCCTATATAACTTCACCCCTTCATCCAAAGGGTTGTCAAGTACTGGAACCGGCTGTTCAGCGAAATGGTGGAGTCGCCATCCCTGGAGGTATTTAAAAGATGTGTAGATGTGGCACTTAAGGAAGTGACTTTGTGTTAGATTTGACAGTTCTGGATCAATGGTTGGTATTGGAGATGGGTATGAAGAGCCATACAAAAGTTGAAGATTTAGAAGTGGAAGACCTGTTTGAAGATGAAACCCCCGTGTGATGCTGTCTTGGACTGAACAGAGTTGCTGTGTTTCAGTAGTAAAGCTGGGTCTGAAGATTATTGCGTTTTCCCCATTCTCCGTAACCCATTTATTATATGAAAATCCCTTTATTCTCTATACCCTTAGACCCTATTTTCCTATTGGCCAATTCCTGCTGAATTGCAGGGTTCTCCTTATTTGGCTGTTCCTTCCTTATTTGGTTATACCCTTCCCCTATTTTCCCTATATAGATCTGTTTTCCACACTCCTCCACTGTCATGCCCCTTCTTCTGGCAAGTTCTACTCCTGATCTATAAAAGGCAGGAGCCATTTTAATAAAGGAGCCATTTTGCACCATTCTCCTAAAGCGGTGAACCCTTATTCCCCAGGACCATCAAGTTGGAATTAAAGATGATCTTAAAGATCTCTTCCAACCTAAACAATTCTATGAGTTTATGATTCTAATTTCATGGTAATAGCTTCCCTCTTCGTAAGTTTTGTTAGAATAAAACCATGTGTTAAGCATGAAGCAGTTAGATACAATGACAATGAGGGTAATGTTAATACATAAATAAAGGCCTCTGTTTGAGATAAGGAATACAGACATTTTACCCACCACCATCGTACATATTAGCAGGAGTAAAAACCCTGTACTAAACAAACTACAGACTGCAGTTAAGGAACTTGTTGTTTCAGAGTTTGTTGTTGGTTTTTTTTTGTTTCTGTTTCTCACCATCCTAATTTTATTTTATGGGCAATAAATTAAATTAATTTTGCCCAAGCGGAATCTGCTTTGCACATGACAGTAATGGATCAGTGATCTGCCTGTCTTTGTCTTAACCCACAAAATTTTCCATCTTATTTTTTTCTCCTGTTGAGGATGGGGAATAAGAGTGCTGCTGTGTGGTATCTGGCAACCAGCCATGGTCAACCCAGTACAAAGATAAGCAAAGATACCTGTAGATGATGCAGTCTGAGAACAAAATAGACCTGAATATTGTGTTATATGTTTGGCTGTCATATATCAAGACAGTGATGTGTGATCAGCACTCCAAGAAAAACAAAACACAAGAAAAGTAAGTATTGTGGTACTATTCCTGCTGTCAAATGTATTAGAAGCACAATTCAGGAAATAGAAAAGGTATTAAAGATCCAGTTTTTTTCTTCTATCTGGATGATATTCAAGTGCTTTCTTTCATTTCCATCAATGCAATTTCTATTTCATGTTCTATTACACTAGTGAAATTTGCAATCTGATCCAAAGACAGCATGCTCTTTGCATAACGTATCATGAAATATTGCTGATATTCTCCTTAAATCAGTTCTCAAAAGTAAGTTCTTTAGTTGTAGGTATCCCTCCACTACCTGATTTTTTAATTTTATGGATAACAGGAGCACATGGTTCATATGCAGATTGGTATAAAGACATATATCCAAATACCTTGAATATTCATCCCTATGTTAAGTAGTGGTGCAATTTAAACAAGATATTTTATGGTTAACATTTTTTCTCATTCGGTTTAACTGAAAGGACTTCTTTCTTTCTGTCCTGATTCTTACAGTAATTTATTATTAATGCAAACATATTAGCTTCTTTTCTTTCATCGGCTGAAAAGGTCATCACTGAAATAAACATTTTTTGATCATTAGCTCATGTACAGTGTTTGATTTTGTCTTCTCTTTCAAATACAAATTCCAGAGGAATGACTCATCTCCTAATGCTCTGGAACAGCAGGGGGAGCTTTCAGCTTGTTTAGAACTCCACAGTGTTTTTAATTTATCACCCAGGAAAGCGTAACTGAGTTGTATAATATTTCAGAAGAGATTTTTAGAAAGATTAAATGATTTCTGTTTGTATTCCCAGGGCTAACACCATATCTGAACTATAAACAAACAAGGAAAAAAAAAGACAAAACCACACAACACCACCACACACACAAAAGGCCAGTCCTGCAGCGGTTTGGTCTTGTAGCAAAGAGGCAAGAGTTCAGATCTCTTGACTGCCACTTTATTATGGTATTTGTCTTAGTGTTGGATGAATTCTGTATGTCACAAAGGTGTTTCAATGCTCATAAACCATTCTAACATCAGAGCGAAATATGTAAAACCGATTATACTCAGGTGTATATCAGCTGATATAGAAAGGGTCATGACTACATGAAAAACCATTAGAGATTTCTTGTTTCTAGAAAAGCTCTTTCTGATTCTGAGTTTAGTAAAAATACTTTTCCAGGTAGTTTCCATGGAAATCCACAAATGGAAGCATGCATTTCTATTCCTTGTAAACAGGGTATTCATATATTCATTAATTATTCTCAACTGACCTCTTCCAGCACTGGTGCATAAAAATGTACTTTTTATTACTATGCATTTTTTCCTTGGGCAATTAGCTTTAGAACACGATATTACATACACAAAAGAGAAGAAAAATCTGAAAGCACAACATTCATTGATTATTTGTGATTTGCACTTACAGTTGTGGTACACCATCACACAAGCCAGTCAACTCAAACACACAGAAGTTGCACTTAATTATGTTTTTTTATATGTATCTTGACTTGCAAGTAAAGTTGGGCACATACAGCCACAGTTCCTGACCTTAGAAACTTTGGGCAAGATGAACTTTTTTTTTTCCTTGTATTTAATTGAGTGTTTTAATTATTTCTTCCAGGTAATTTCTATTTATGTCACGCAGTCATCTAGAAAAACTCCTGTCTTTATCAGCTTTCTACTTACTTGTATTTGTCTCTGAGCAGTAATGTTTTCATCCTGCTGCAGCCAGCATTTTTGCAGAATCCTATAATTTCAGATCCTTGACTTTATTAATTTTTAATACGTTGAGCAATAAAATTTCAGTTCATTTGGAAGAGTTTCAGGAATGACAGTTAAAATTAGCCAATTCAAGAAGTCCAATATGTTTTTTTACATCCTTGGTTGATGCAAATATTCATAACTTCATGACTACAAATCAGCTAAATCAAATCTCAGAGGACTGAAACTCAAAAGACTTTCCCTTCAATCAGGAGAGCAAAGACAGAAATGCCGTTGCTCAAATTTGAGTTCATTTTCATACCTTCTTACCTCTTAGAGCCATTTTTTCCCAGATATGTCTCAGATATGCTAAATCATTCAATGGAATCACCTCACTTTGTGTGCTGTACTTCATAACATATATTAAAATATTTTTGCGTTGCATGTGCTTTTCACTTTATTTGTCTCCAAATTCTGCTTTCCCTTCAATTCTGGCTTTCACCTTCAACAGCTCATCTTCATCCTTTCTTCCACCTTAATTAAAATTTAAAATTGGAAATAAAGTGTATGTTAGTAATACCTATGGAAGAAAGATGTATCTGCAGTGGAAATCAATTTATCTTTATTATTAATGTACTGGATTATATTTATGTTTATTAATAGTTCACATGTTACTGAAAAGATGGGCAAAGTGATCCTGAAAAAAGCTGTGATCTAACTATTAAGTATTTGTTCCTCACTTCATGGTATTAACTTGCATAGTCCCTAACACACTAATAATTTCAGACTCCCAGACCCCCACTACACAGCTGATCTTCTATTAAAATAGCTGTCAAAGAGTGAACAGGCAGCTTTAAATGAACAGTCAGGATTATCTTTGTTAACACTGTTAATAGCTCTGCAAGTCATGTCAGGATGTATATCCCAAAATCCCCTTACCCTGTTTATTCTTTTACATCATCTGTTCTCTCTGTAACCTTTGCTGACACAATTAATACTAATGGTAAAAATCTATGATCCCATGTATTATGAAATTCAAGCCCTTTGATTTTTACTAGAAGTACTCACAGTGATTAGAAAATAAGTCAAAAAGAAGCACTCAAATATTCTTTACACTTTGTAGTTATAAGCAAATTATTTAAATTCTTTGGTCTGCCAGTGACTCACCTTCAGTAAATGTAATCTTTTCTCTTAAGGATTTGCAGTTGTCGAAATGATAAAAACTGTAGGAGAAGAAAAGTATACAGAGGAATGTTATTAAACATAACGTGGGGCAAAGAACTTCAGTACATGCAAATATGTGATTCCACTGTATAAAATTAAATTTAATGATTTATAAAGTTATAATGATCAATGTCTCGGGCATACTGACTTTTGCAAGGACTCTTGAAGTGACTCACTGAAATTAAGATTTTTGGAAAACTACAGAAAGCTCAGAGTGAGCAAATACTTGACATTTGGAAAAATTAAATGACACTTCTTTTTATTTTTTTATATATTCTTTATGATGTCTAGCACGTTCCAATGCTCAGTAAAAAAGGTAATACACATTAGACGAGAATTTCTGCAGCTGAAGATGCATCTGTATCACATAGCATGGAATACTTTCACCATACTGATAAGATTAATGTTGACTGTTTAGAAGACCACATATCCAAATTAAATACAAACAGACTGAGACACATCCAATACCTTTCTCCAAGGACAGTGGGAAAGTAGATCAAAATTCATTCACCAACTGGTAAGTGTAACAAACATGAAAAGGGACTATACTGCTCCCAGATATCTATAAATGCACTAGTTCAAGCTTCAAAAGCAACTTTCAAGGCCTCCAAGCACAATACAGTATAGAAGAATCAATACACAGAGGGCCTGTCTAACCACCAGGCATGTAAAAAGACTAAGCTAAACTTTGATGTGGCTCAAGCAAACCAAGGACATGATGCTGGGCTTTCATGACTTATGCAAATGCTCCAATGGGTAAGCTATTACAGTACCTCTAAAGAACTTCACACTGAAGATTAGGAAGGTTCTCTGTATTTAATCTAGGATTTATAAAATCAGTTTAAGAGCTGCAGGGGGAAATAAAATTTAAAAAAATAAAATAAAATTCTTTCCCGCTTTTGTAAGAGTTTAATGAAATCACTATTCTGAAAAAGTATTCATAAAGCCAACAGTCTCTATTTGTCTCCTTTTTTGCCTATAAAATGTATATTCTGAAGAGAACTCCATTTACAAAAAGAAAGAAATAGCTTCTGCACTTACAGAAAGGGCTTGTTCTAGGACTTTTAACAGCATTTAAGCAGAACACATTACTTTATTTATAGAGAAGTCAAGTACTTAAAAACAACAAAAGAATGAGAACAGTGTGGCTGAACTTAAGCTTCCCAAATTAATTAATCTCCCATTCGTTAAAAGGATAAATAGAAAATGTAGAGTGTGACAATGTTAAACTGAATATGAAAATAATGAAAGCACAGATATGTATTAAACCTGCATTTTGGCTCACCTTTCCTTGTAACACTGAAGGCATAGGCATGTTAGCTAAGCTACTCTTTCATCCTACAGGAAGAAAAATATATATATTAATATTCTTTTTTTTTCTGTTTGTAAATACTTGGGAGTAACGCACTTCCATGGGTAAGGCTACATGCCTCCTTCCTGCTATCAAAATGAACAGTTATCATATAGAATTATTTAAGAAATTGCAATATAAAACCAGCTAATGCAGAAGTGAAATCAGGCAAATAGGTTGTTAATATTTTTTTTAAAAAAATATGTATTAATTATCTCTGTGCAATTCTTACATAGCTTGTATACTTCCAACAACCCAGGCCATTAATATAAGCTTGAGCAACCCAACAGCAGCAGGCACCTCTCCAGGTTTCTAGTGTATTTCCAAATACCCTCAGTTTGGAGGCACTCCACATTTTTGAAGCCATTTGTCTTAGCATTAATCTAGAATAAAAAGAAAATTTCATGCAATCACATAGTTCATTTGATCCCTCAGGCTCTCTCAATGTAAAATGTAGTTTAGTGAATGAATTACATAACCCCATGGAAGGTTATACTCTGATAAAAAACAGAGCTGATGTTTATTGGAGTGACTGTCAGGATATTACTCAAGAGCATATATAATTTCACAAAATCTTGCTTCAGAGTATCAGATACTTTTACATTATGACTGACATTATTTATTCTACTCAGAGATTAAGACAAGACACAATATTCCATAAAAGGTAATGGCTTCAGACTTATCTGGGAGGGAGATGTAGGGGGCTACAGATTTTCTTTATTAAAAAACTCTGGAGAACTGGTAACACACAGTTTGATAAATATACTACTAGTTTTTGAAAAAAAATCCTGATTTTTGATTTTTCATTTGAAATTCTTGCTGCAGCACTTTTTGTTGCTGCAGATTTCAAGGGAGTCAGAATTAAAAGGAAGGAAATGTTACAATTCACAAAACTTGAAATTATTTTCTCTAGGTTCATACATGAAGCAACATTATCACACAAACACACACACAAAAAGAAATTTGAAAGAGAAAACATTTAATTAGAACTACTGAACCCAATACTAAAACTTTTTCCTGAAGGCAGTCGACCTAATCATAAGGCAATGTTAGCATGCATACAGAGTTCCAAAAGTATAAAACCCCTTGTTTATTAGTGATAAATAAGAACAAAATCTGACAGTTTAAGAATATCTACAGCTTCATCCCTATTCTAACATATTAATTAAAAATGAGGTTTCTCAGTTTTTGAATATTTGCTGTGATTAAAGAAAATAAATTAATTCCCAACTTTTGAATGTTATTACTCATACCAGAAGTTAAATACATGTTACATTCTGAATGTATATTTTAGATCTTAAAGATATGGGTTGGTAACAATATGTAATCAAACCTGACATGTTTTCAAAATGTATCCACTTCAGTAGGAATATGACTTTTTGTCAGAATACTACTCTGACAGTAGGTTTTATCAAATTTGTAACATGTGCAGAGTAGCTAAATGGTAACATGTATAAATGAAACTCTGCTAAATGATACTCCATTTATGTATGAAGTATATATATTCTACCTACATATAGTTAAAATGCTCACATTGCATCATATTTCATCATTAATAGAAAGACATCTTAACAGCAATTTTGGAGTTCAGGTGGAGTATACTAAATGCAGGCAATTGTCTCCTTTGATAAGTTTTCTCCAGGGGCTGCCAAAATATCAACTGAAAAGCATGCATAAGGAGCACTTATCCATTAGCAGTAGCTTCTATCAAAATTAAAGGTAAAAGCTAGCACTTTTTTCACAGTAAAAAATTTTCAGAGGCTAGGCAAAAGAGGACTTGGTTCATATTAACAATTTGCTCCTACAGCAATCTACCCCAGTAAACTGATAAAATTGGTTCTTTAATATTTTAAAGATTGATGACTTACAAAAGGTAAGTAGAGAAGTTATTTAGAAAATGCGTGAATAAGTAATGGAGTCTGTTTTTTGTACTTCTCTTCAGGAGACACATACATGTAGTGAAATGTTTCCACAATGCATGAAACTTGTATGTTGGAACAACTTTTAACATGTTGTGGCCAGCTGGAGAGCCACTCATGGTATAAATCATCTCATTAAAACACAAGAGTTAGTTCAAGGTTGATATCATATAATTCGGCCAACTCCTGTTACTACAAACATAACAGAGACACTTCTTGAAACATCTTGGAACAAGCAACATGGGCACATGGGATCAAGGTGAAATTTGTCCTTCTGATTATGGAACTGCCCAGCAGCTCATTTTACTTACTGCACACTAAATGACTGCATAACCCAGGAATAACATTGCAGTCATGGCACAGACAGCAAGAACCACACATTTATAACTCATCAGAAACTAGGCATGTACCCCAGAGTACTGCGTCCAGTTCTCTTCAACACCTTCATTCAAAATCTAGCTGATGGGACAGAGCATACACTCAGTGAGTTTGCAGATGGCTGGGATGAGTAGTTGACATGCTGGAAGTCTTTGTTGAGGTCTAGGGGCATCTTGAACCTGGAGAAAATGGCTGACAGGAACCTCGTGAAGCTCAGCAAGGGAAGGAGCCAAGTCTGGCACCTGATAAAGAGTAACCCCATATGCTAGTATAAGCTACAGGCTGACTGTCTGTAGAGCTGATGCACAGAAAAGGACTTGGGGGTCCTGGTGGACACTGAGTTCAACATGAGCCAGCACTGCACCCTTAGAGCAAAAAAAGCCAGACAGTATCCTTTGCTGGAACTAAGAAGAGTATTGACCACCAAGTCAAGGGTGGGGGGCTTCAGTCTCATCTCCCGGGTGAAAAGTAAGAGGACAAGAGGAAAAGGCCTTAAGTTGCAGCAGGAGGAGTTTGATTGGATTATTCTTTACTGAAAGGTTTGTCAACCATTACAATGGGTGGCCCAGGGAAGTGGGGGAGTCACCATCCCTGGAGATATTTAAAAGATGGATAAATGTGGAGTTCAGGGACATGGTTTATTGCTGAACTTGGTAATATTAGGTTAATGGTTGGACTGTATGATCTTTAGGGTCCTAACTGGTCATATATCCAGTTGATATAGATGAAGTCATTCCCTTATGATGGGCATTTCACGGATAACACAGCAGTAAATAGGAAAAAATTATAATATTTTGGGGACACTTCAGCAGAAGATTATTTCTTCACAAATATCCAACCTATCCTTTAAGGGTGCAAGAAAGTAACTACTGGGCCTACTTAGCCTAATGCCTGTGGAGGTAAGTGAACATCTTGTCACTGACCTCAGTAGTCTGTGGGAATGATAAGTATAACATGGTTTCTTCAGAGAGCTATTAACAGTGTTCTACACATAAAAATTTAGGGGATAAAGGAGAAGAGGCATTTAAGATACTTTACACCTTACAGGAAGTGAGGCCCCAGCACCCAAGGTTATGCAGCAACCACCAGATTGTCTGATAATAAAAACTTTTTTAAAATCTACAGTCATATAGTTATGACAGAGTTTAGCTGACTTTTTGTTTGTTTGGTTGTGTTTTTTGGCCAAGAAATCCTCCGAGAGAGGCCAAAATCAAATGCTCTACATGTTGAGGTTTCATAGGCTTATATGAACTTGTCCTAATGATCCAATTACGTGTTATCTGGTTCAGGGTTTCATCAGAAAATGCAGTCAGGAGATGTAGAATATTTCCTGTAGCAATAGTAACTGTGCTACATATCTTTTACTGAATATCTACCTTCTTGATTTTCCTTTTAAATTCCACACACTTGGAAAGCATTCAGCCCACAGTCAATGACATATCTGAGTGCCAGGATTTGCCACTGGGTGAGAGTTTCCACAGGCTGACAGATCAAAGCTGCTCTAAGAATAGTTTCCATTGGAGAAAAAAATAGTAGGAGGAGTTGGGGTGGGGAGCTGTGGGGGGAAGAGGTGGTGGTGGGAATAAATACTGGGTTTGCCTATACAGTAGTTTGGGAAAGAATTCCGAGACCTTTGAGTCCAACCATGAACCTAACATTGACAAGTTCACCATCATGTCCCTAAACTCCACATCTGCACATCTTTTAATACCTCTAGGGATGGTGGCCAGTGGGTTGGTCAGGCAGGACTTCCCCTGGTGAAGCTGTGATGTCTGTCTCCAGTAACCTTCCTGTCCTCCATGTGCCTTAACATGGCTTCTAGGAGGATCTGTTCTGTGATATTCCCAGGAACAGAAGTAAGGCTGACAGGCTGGTAGTTCCCAGGGTCCTCCTTCCTACCCTTTTTAAAGATGGCTACAAAGTTTCTGTTTTTCCAGTCACCTGGGATTTCACCCAACTACCATGACTTTTCAAAGATCATGGAGAGTGGCCTGACAACTACAACAGTCAATTACCTCAGGACTCTGGGATGTATCTCATCAGGTACCCTAGAGTTATGTGTGTTGAGATTCCTCTTATCTTCTCATATAGTGAGAGAAATTTTCTTCCAGGTCCTGCCTAATATGCATCAACTTGAGAGATGTGGGCAGAGAGTGCCAGTGAAGAGTGAGGCACAATACTGAGTACTGAATAGAGATCTGGTCTAACTCTTAAAATATCAATAAAAATTACTGAGGATATATGCTTTAGATAAGCTAATATTAATTACAAGTCAAGATGTATCCTCACTGAGGATAACTCTAAGCATGATTAAAGATTTGATTCAAAGGAGGGTTGTATTACATATTACACCCAGTTTGTCAGATATTAAAATTTGTCATGAAAGTAAAATTTTTTTGAATGGAAAAAAAGAGAAGCAAACTCATCCCACCTACTCTAGTACTTGCATTCAAAAACATTTAAACTCAAACTTAGTAATTCAGACATGACAGAAATTTATACAGAACAGAACTTTCATAACTCATTATGCAGCAAAACAACAAAACATTCAACTAAAATTACATGATAGGATACAAGAACCATAGACATTAGGCTAGTTTTAGTATCATGCTCTGTCAAGTTGTCAGCAAATTAACACCTTGACTACTGTATTTGGGTTCTGCTTACTAGCAAATGCTTACTTACAGATTAATCCACACTTCCCCCCACTCTCAGACCAACAGCAGGATAGGAACCCCAGCAAATCAGCCCAGTTTAACTATCTAGCTCAAAAAATGACCTAAAGGGACAGTACGTCTCTATAGTAAAACCTGAAAGAGCTACTGATATGTGTTTCTGTTTTGGTTTGGCTTGGGCTTTGGTTTGGTTTTTGCTTGTTTGTGTTTTTTGTAAAAGCCACAAGAAGAATGTAAGACAAGATAGAAGATGGACAGTCTTGTGCAATCTTTAAGCACATCTGATTTATGCACTGCTTTGAGATGGGGATAATCAGACTGTGCTATTTGAAATATATCCCTCATAGGTGTAACTACCTAGACTGTTAGCAATTTTTCTAGTGATAATGTTTCCTTACTCAGCTATAGCTTTTCCCTTTTCTTTTACTTCTGACCCTTTAATTCTTTTTTATTACCTAGTAAAGGTAGGTGTTCCTCCAACCAATTCCTGACCTGTATATTTGTATTTGAAGATCTTCTTAAACTTTACATCCTTATTTAATTTAATTCTATACATTCCTGCCTATTTTATTGCAGAATTGAAGGCAGACACAATCACATTCCTAGAATTATTCCCAGACATTTCCCAACCTTGTCCCAAACAGATTTACTTTTCAAAGGTGAATTGTTAGGAGTAGGCAAAAATAGCATTTAATAAAGTAAGAAGGAAGTTACCAAAGTTAAGATAGATAGCACTGTGGTAGGTAAGGTAGTTACTGATAAAATCCTAAAGTCCCAATGCTAGAATAACAAGCATTTAATTTAATTTAAAGTGAGTATTAGTTGCTTCAATATGACAAGAATGACAAGATATAAGCAGACAAATAAAATCCCCAAAGTGGCACAACTTTTTGATAGGAAAAACAATCATTCTCTGGTCCAAGAAAAATACAAAACTCTTTTTAAGGAGTTTTGAGCTAGAATATTGAAAGAGAAATACCAGAAGCTCAAGAGAAAGATTTGCCTGGAACATATTTGGGGGTGAATAATCTGCATCATGAATAGTAAGTGGAGAAAAACTTATCTGAACAAGCTAAAAACTGCAAAACAGAGCTGTTGGGAAGAACCAGAAATTGGACAGCATAAGTAAAGATATCTGAGCAGAATCAAAAAATAACAATGTCCTGAGAAACTAAAAAAACAGACGAATGGCATTTAGCACGTACATTTTTATTATTCACCAAGAGGTTTTTTAAGGTTAGCAAGACCTCACAGATAAGCATTAAAATTAGAAAAGTCCAGTCAGAAAAAGAAAAAAAAAGTTGCTTCTGTATTCTTCAGAAACAACTAAGATGAATGCTGCTTTGAATAGTTAGGCTTGTCTTAACACAGGAAAACCACAATTCGAAAGGTCAGTAAAGCTTAACATGTGTACATAAGTGTGAGAAAGACTCAGAAGTTTCTGTAGCAGGGACCTTCCTGAGGTCAATTTTCCTTTTCTGTTTTGTAGTCATTGATACCTCAGTATCCTTAAACTCCTGGCTCTTGGTCCTCCATTAACAAAGATATGTTGTAAATTATTGTAAATAATTTTATAATTTATATTTTTAAACTTCTTTAGAGTATGAGCAATGAAGTGGGATTTGTCAAGTTCCATCAGACCCTGCGAGCACATGCCTAAGAATTCATAGAGAGAGGAAAACTAACCTGGTTTTCTCTACCCCCTCACCAATACAGTGATGATAAAGTGGGTTCATTATGTCATTGTGACTTCCTAATATGAACTCACAGTAGTCCTCCAGTTGTCCAACTAATGTTAAGATAGGAATTTTGGGACTAAGCTGCACCAACTAGTTCTATAACTCAGCAGGTAATACCTGGTGAGACTTGCCCTATTTCTTCATTGGGGTGATTGAATCCCTAGTTCCTAAATGTTTCAAATTAGGGAGATTTAAAAACTCATCCAAAATGTTGAGAAATCACTAGGTCATTGATTCTCTGAAAAAAAAAAACTTCTTTCATAAAAAGTGATATTTTTTTTATCAAATACTGCAGAGAGAAGAAAGAAATGCAGGGTAGGTATCCAACAGAAAGTTTATAAAGCAAGTTGGTACTTGTTGTACCCTTGACTATCAGAGTTAGAACTTGTAGACTGAAGATGAGACAGATGCTTTTGAAGTGTTATGTTCAGTATCTTAACTTTCTTTCAGTAATGCAAAGTAATTCTTCCTTCACTGATCATTTTCACATGTGGGAATTTATTCTTGCCAAAACTACAAAGTTTTTAGTATTTCATGCATGAGCTCACTACTGACACAGTTCTTGCAATGAATTATCCAAAAGCAGCCATCACAAAGTGCTCTTGGATAACTATTAATATTGCATATCCTACTTTGCCCATTTTCTCCAGGCACATTCTATTTGGTTCCTCTAAATAGTTCACATTTATACTCCTACAGAAACCTCTCAAAAACTTTTCTCAGCTCTTTAAAAGAAGCTATATTTTACCCTTTCCTGACAAAGCTTTAAAACTGCTTACTTTTGTCTCTTGTAGGTTCCATTCATTTTAATTAGATATTTTTTCAGGTAAATGTACTGAATAAATTTTACAGTAACACTCCACTTAAGGAAGAAGCTTTGCAGTCTGCAGGAGATCATAGCACATTGAGTTAGAACACAGGAAAGGCAGAGATATGTCCTAGTCAACCACAAATTAAAAAAAACACAAACCCTTATTGAATCTGGACAGTTCATACAGTAGCATTAGTACTCACCTTTTCTTTAAAAAAAAGTTATTTAGTTAACCTGCACAGATGCAACAGGTATCAGCTGCCTTTTCTTCTAAATGCCTTATCACATGCATATGAATGCTGCAACAAACATTTCTGTTTGAGGACTAGAACACCCCGGTCCAGAAGCTTTATGCTTTACTGGGATTTATACTTTTATTTCAGGCTTCAAGAGATTTTGCCCACACAAACTCTTGCAAAGCCTTTTGATTTTTTGATACTTTGGGTTCACATACAGCGAAAAACTAGAAAGTTTTCTCCAAAAGATTTCTTTATATTTGGTGAGAAAATAGGGGTTTTGGCAAAAAGGGTTTAACAGAAATAACTTCCCAAAAGCATTACACTTAATACTAGACCAACACCAACCCAAACTTAAGTGAAACACCATAACTTAAGTGAAATACATACAAGTTGCCCACAAGAGGAAGAAAAGAGAGTTTAAGAGAGGAAAGAATAAAGACAGAAAGAGAGAAGAGAGACATATTTGCCACTCTGGAGGTCACATATTTACAGGTCAGGAGGGCAGAGGCCAGTGGGAGATGGAGACCCCATGCACGTCTATTTACAGACTTTGGCTATTGTGGCCACCCCCTTCCAGGCAGGAACTGTGGTTCCTTGCCCCTCACTGAAGCCGGGGGTGCCATAGCCAATTAGGGGCTCCAGGGGATGCTGTGTGGGCAGGTGCTCCGGTTATGGGACAGGGGTCAGTTCCAGACCAACGGAGGGTCCTTTTCCTGAGTTGTAGCTTCACGTGTAAGATCCCAGAGAAAC